>CAXKVI010000001.1:18700657-18783157 GCA_964058755.1 Campiglossa producta | reverse complement strand
TTATTTTATTTTATTTTATTTTGTTTTCTTTTATTTTATTTTATTTTATTTTATTTTATTTTATTTTATTTTATTTTATTTTATTTTATTTTATTTTATTTAATTTTATTTTATTTTATTTTATTTTATTTTATTTTATTTTATTTTATTTTATTTTATTTTATTTTATTTTATTTTATTTTATTTTATTTCCTTCCTTTAACCTTTTTAGCTGCTTCATTCATTTAGCTTTGTCATTTTAGAAGTTTTTCGAAATTTTCGAAATCGAAATAGAGGCGTGGTTCTCATTCGATTTAGCTTGTTTTCAATAGCTAGCCTTTCTGGAACATTTAGCCAACTTAGTCAATGCATTAGAAATATTTTATAAGTTTTTCGAAATTTTCGAAATCAAAATAGAGGCGCGGTTTTCATTCGATTTTGCTCATTTTCAAAAGAATCCTTCTTTGCACATTTTAACTGCATCAGCGCAAGAATTAATTCATTTTTTAGATTTTTCGAAATTTTCGAAGTCGAAAATAGAGGCGTGGTTCTCATCCGATTTCGAACTATTTTAATAGCTACTTTTCTAAGCAGTTTAAGCTGCATCAGTCAACGAACTATCCCCTTTTATAACATCCGATTTTAGCAATTTTGAATAGAAACTTGCTTTCAAAAAATCAGCTGGGTATGCTTGCAAGTAGGTAGATCTGCATGTTAAAGCATCTAAATTCCATATTTCAAGTCCTAATTGCGATGAGTATGCATTCACATCTATTTCAACATACATGGAAACATAGTAGGTATGTGCCCAACGTAGTGGAAAAAAACAACAAACAATTAACTTAATTATCGCACGAACGCAAGCGTGGTCAAACTTCAGTTGTGAGAGGCTGACTACAAAAAAATTACACTCTAACTGACTCATGGCCGATGGCAGTAATTGCGGTTTAAAACACACAAAAAAAAATGAGCGCTCGCGATGTGATAATTACACAGCTGATGAGTGACTAAACTGGTGATCGACTGACTAGCCGGTAGATGTTTTGACTAGTTGACTAAATTTTGTTTTAAAGGCAGAGCGTGAGGCGTGTTGTAGCAACGTGACTGGGACACGTAAAAATGTCATTACAAAAAAAAAAAAAAAAAAAAAACATTCAAATTCAATTAAAAAAGAAACAGCAATAAAAATGTTAAAATGTTACCAGGTATGTATGTACTATATAAATTTGCTGGAATTTATTTTTGTTGTACTAGCGTAAAATTTCCTACTGATTTCTGGGTATTCTTTATCAGCGAGTGATTATTTACTACGGGGTTTTCTGTGAAGTACAAAAGTTATACTATGTAACAGTAAGTAGATATGTAAGTGTGTCTGTATATATAAAAAAAAAAAAATATTTCGCTCAAACTCACTCAATCATTTCAAACATTTCCAAATGGCCTTAAAACCAAATTAACTTGTATTTATAAAGTGTGAAATATGGGTTAGTAGTGTTGTTATTTTGGTCTGCTTTGCTACGCATGGCAACATTTTGAGCATGAAAAGCTTCTACAAAGACATATGTATGTATGTATGTACGTATGTCTGTAAGCATAGGTGTAGTAATTATATTGAAGGTGTGAATAGAGGACTCTCGCATGAAAGTTTTTATACTTTGAAGAAAAAGTTGGAAGGGCTGCACCCACGAACAAAAAAAGAAACGCGATTAGAATTACCATGTTTCGATAAACATAATAGAGAAAAGGAAATGAAAAAGTGCCCTGATGATGGCGCTAACCACGACGAAAACCAGTACTGCGTTTCTGTAACTTAATTCGATCGATCGTCTCGACTGAAATAGTCGATTTGATGTCATATTTGACGTCGCACAATTTTTTTTTTGTTTCTGTAAAAAAAATTTATTTTGTTGATTTATTTTCTCACCTGTTTCTGAGGCAGTGACAAACAATTTTTTTTTTTTCAGTTTTGAAACGAGTCGAGTGTGACGACATTAAAATCGAGAATTTTGTCGATTTTTTACAGAAACGAGGTACAGGTTATCTCCAAATGAAATTTGACCAAAAATTACGGAAAAATTCCAATCAATCGATGAAATTGCTCTCTTGAGTATTTCAAAGGCCATACCACCATTTTTAAGCATTGCAGCTAATAGCTTCGCACATTAAGACTTCACAGCTAACAAAATTAGGAGCTCTTCCAAATTATGATAATATTTTAAATTTTTTTTTTTTTTGAGCATAATTAGCATTATATTTTCAAAATTATAGCGTGCTAGACATGAATGACAGCATCCAGCAGTTTTTTCATATTACCCTTAAGAAAATGATGATAATCCTGATGTAATAATAAAGCAGGTTAGATTTACATCATGATTTATCATCACGTTCTTGGGTTGGGGTGGGGTTGGGACTGGGAAAAAGGTTAGGGTAAGGAATAGGTATGGGGATAATGATAGATGCAGGCAAATAAGTTATTGGCAAGACAACGCCTGCCGGGTCAGCTAGTACAGTAATAAAAAAAAGCAAAAAAAAACTCTTCTGTAAAATTTTTATTTTTTCCCTTGCGATAAAATCCCGAAAAAGGGATGATATAAATAAAACTGTATAGATGTACAATTAAAAAAAGTACTTTATTATGAGAAGCCAGACACAGATATGAATCCCAAAATACCAGCCTCAAATATAATTCCAAAAAGCATCTAAAAACTATCAAAATGAAGCAACAAATATTCCCACAAAGACTCAAATGAGACTCGAGAAAAACTTCAGAAAAGATACAATAAAAATCGCCAAAAAGGTTTTAAAAACTATAAAAATTAAGTAAAAAATGTGCCCGAAAACAGTCAAAGAGAGTGGATAAAGAAATAGAAAATATAATTTTCCAATAATAGTCTAAACAAGTTAGGAAGTCTAAGTTCTGATGAACCGAAAATACAAAATTTTTGATATTGAAAACAGAGGCGTGGTTATCATCCGATTTCGCCCATTTTCAATTGCTTTATAGTTGAAACAAATGATCATAGGTATGATATGGTAATAATGGCCCAAAAACACCATAAGAGCAAATCTCCGCTTGGTTGCTAAGCTGAGATTGTTTACTTTATCTTCCATATAATATATATAACATATGTAATCCGTTCTGAATGTTTTTGTGTTCTTCAACCAATGTAAAATGTGCAGAATTTTCCAACCTTGTATACTATTTCTATTTATATAGATAGTACGCACATAGTATCATACGACATGACAAGTATTCTTCAAAAGAAAAAAAAAAAAAAAAAAAAAAAAAAGACAAAGAACTAGGCTTGTTGGGCACGGCACAAAACATATGGCTATATGTCGCTGGCAACGAGGTGTGCTTTCGGTGTGGCACGCAGCGTATTCTAAAAATGCCACCACCTAAATTTTGCAACGCCTAGCTACAATCATAGTAAACGCAGACATTTTTAATTTACTTTTTCACGCTTTATGACACTTTTCTATTTGATTTTCTTGATTTTTTAATGTTTTTTTTTCTTTTCTTCACCACTAGCTGACAATTATACGACTCGTGAGTGATTATAAGCTTCCAGTTGTAGGCAGTTCGACTTGAATTAAATAGTAAATTAGTAGCTCTCGTTATATCAAAAAAAAAAAAAAAAAAAAAAAAAAAAAAACAATTCTTCATTAGCACTCTGTAGGAAATATAATAAAGTGGTACTTTTTGACGTTTGTCGAAACAGCTGACCATATTTACTAGATCTTGTATTTTATAAAGAAAGGAAATAGGAAAAACAAAAATTGAATCAACCCTTTGAGGTTATCTTTTCGCTATTTACAAAATAAATTTCGATGTCCACAAAAAAAAGGAGAAAAATAATTTTCAATATCTGACATAGTGGCTTACAAGGGAACACCTTTCAGATTTTTTCGTATTTGATTGAACAAATTTTTGGCGATTATCTCTAACATCTACATCTAGTGGACCACCCAAAAATGTTGTGTAAAATTTTGACTTTTGATATATCGTTGCTCGCTTGCCAGAGGCATGAATTTGCAAAATTTTTAGATTTGAGCTAATAGGCTCACGTTTTTAACCTCTCGTTCCTGTAGGATTCACGAAAATGCTGGGTTTCCTAAGTTTAAGGAACCCCCGGAAATTTGCAATGCCATTTTTATTCCTAATTTCCTGTCCTTGGTTCGGTGACCAGTAAAAGTGATGAAAAATTTCTAAGCAACAATACAAAGCGGTTTGACAAGATCCTTCAACAAGATCGAAATTGCAATCATCGTAGTTAGTATTGTTTGTAGCATTTTTCAAGTTTTTTTCACCAAAAAAAAAACTCAAAAGAATAATTTGATAAAAAAAATATTCGACTAGTCAAAAGTCCACAAAATTTTCAAAAAATTTTTATGAATCTCTAAAAATTATGACAGAAAAACGAATATGCTACACATTCATGTCTCTGGCACAACAAAAATGTCTAAAAATTGAATTTCCAAATTTTTTAAAATTTTCGTTGTGCCAGAAGCATGAATGTATTGACACTCGACAACAGACACCATGGCGTATACGTAACAATTTTGCTACACATTCGTGTTTCGGGCACAACGAAAATTTTAAAAAATTTGGAAATTCAGTTTTTAAACATTTTTGTTGCGCCAAAAACATGAATGTGTTACAGATTTATGCTTCTGGCGCAACGAAAATTTAAAAAAAAAAAAAATGAATGTGCCGTAGTTTTCTATCCACCCTAATATTGACATCCCACCTTCATTCATATTATACTCTAATGTAGATATGTATCTCAATAAGCGAAACATTAGACGTTTTGCTTCATTAAAGCTCCACGCTAAATAAACGCTGATGAGATCACGCCAATTGCCGGGGAAAGAAATTAGCAAAACGATGATGAAAAACGGAGACAAAAGTGCAAATAAGCTGATTTTTTTCGTAACAGAAGCGCAAACAGAGTGAGGGACTGTCTACTGTTTTTGCATATTTCATATGATCAAAGATTGATTTGAGACGACGATAGACAGCGTTTATCCCATTTCGATACATCTATGTATGAATTTATGTATGTACGGATACACTTGGCTCCTAAACGAATAATCCGATCGTAACCAAATTTTACACACGCAACGGATATCTTCCAGGGATGTTCATAGGCTAAGAAATATTTTGATATATGTAGGGGGCATGGCACCTCCCATACAAAAGGAATTTTTGATAGTCTCTTGAAGTATTTAGGTTAGACTACTGAAATTTTGTGAAGGATTATATGAGATCAATCGCTACCATCTCCGAAAAAATTGGGGATAATCAAAAAGGTGGCGTGGCACTCCCCATATGAATGAAATACTTCATAGTCCATATCTCTGGAAGTATTTAGATTAGACCACTGAAATTTGGAGAAGAGTTATATGAGATTAATCCCTACCACCTCCGAAAAAATTGGGGATAACCAAAAAGGGGGCGTGGCACTCCCCATATGAATGAAATACTGCATAGTCCATATCTCTGGAAGTATTTAGATTAGACCACTGAAATTTGGAGAGGAGTTATAAGAGATCGAACCCTACCACCTCCAAAACAACTGGGGATAATGAAAAAGGGGGCGTTGCACACCCCATACGAATGAAATACTTCATAGTCGATATCTCTGGAGATATTTAGTTTAGACCACTGAAATTTGGAGAGGAGTTATATGAGATTAATCCCTACCACCTCCGAAAAAACTGGGGATAACGAAAAAGGGGCCGTGCCATCTCCTATACGAATGGAATAGGAAAAAAAACTGGGGATAACGAAGAGGGGGCGTGACACCTCCCATACGAATAGATTTTTTAGAGTCCATATATGGAAAGATTTTAGGTTAGGCCACTGAAATTTTGTGAGCGGCTAGATATATGAAATTAATCGCTACCATCTCCAAAGAACTGGAACGAAAATGGGGTCTAAGTTATATGACAAAAAAATGTCGTATATCCAATTGTTTTAGATGATATCAAAACTCACTTAAAAACTTTAAAATGCATATTTTTTTTTTAAAATGTGGGGTGGAACTAATATTTGATAAAAATTATTTAATTTATGTTGTCTGGTGGACTGCTGAGCTTAACCCTTCCTTTTAGGGGTTATGGAAAATTTGTAGCAACAAGGGATCTCGAGTCGTCGGAAAGGGAAGGCTTCCATTGAGGAAATAAGATCTTTTGTTGATATTTTATGCCTTGGTTTCTGAAAACTAAGTAGGTTTAGCTGTAGCCTGAACATAGCTTTAACTCATCGATTTTTTTTACGACGGTGGGATTGGCAAAGGTAATTAAAAGTAAGTAGGTACTCACACATGAAGTATTATTAAGTTTGTATGAAAATTATCCGCAATGAGATTGACACTCACTAGAAAATATCTAAATTTCACTTTCTTCTCGAAAACTAGTGCCTTCTATGGTGATAACTAGAATTGTAAACTGCAAGGTTGCTACTAATTTGGTAGAAATTTTTTAAAGCTTTGTTGCAGTGCAAAGACGCGGAATTAAATGCGCTTTTGAATTGAACAAAAATAAACAAATATATAAATTTGTATAAAAATATTTTATCTATTATTTTTTTTAGTACATTTGCAATTGCATTGCATTTATATAACAACCAAATAAATTACTATAAACAAGATAAAATATATATAGGTATGCAATTATTTACGTTTTGTCTTCGACTAGCTTCTCGCGCTTGAAAATGTGCTATTTTTAATTAGGAAATTGTTTTGCCCTGTTATTTATTAGCACAACCCAACTAACATATGTAGAAACATATGTGTTATATATGTAGATATTTATCTTTTAATTTATAGAGTTGCCATTTGAATGCATAAGCGTCAAGTTTTTGAGAGGATCGTACTAGAAAACTGATTCTAACGTTTTTGTTTGAGATTTTGTTTTGAATTAGGTTCAAACGTTTGCAAGCTCAACAACTTACAATCATTACAATGATTAAGGCTGCATCAGTAAATGAAATACTGGTTTTATATAATTTCGAAATTTTCGATATCGAAAATGTGGGCCGATTCGATTTCGAACATTTTCAATAGAAACTTTTCTTGGCCGATTTAGTGCCTATTTCAAAGAGAATTCTCATTTTATATGCCATTTCGAAACTTTCGATATAGAAAATGAATTGTCTATTTTTATGTTCTTCGAAAATTTCGATATCGAAAATAGAGACGTGGTTATACTAGAATTTCGTTAATTCTTAATAAAATTTCTACGCCATTTTAGCTGCATAATCAAAAGAATTATAATTCATTTTAAATGAATTTCGAAATTTTCGAAATCCAAAATAGGAGCGTAGTTATTACATTGTACAGCAGCCGGCTGGGTGTGGGACCGTACCAACTCTTTTGAAGAGATTAAGACATAAGTGAAAAAGTGGCGTTCCCCATTTTTCGAAGTTAGCGTTCAAAATTTAGTTACGCGCTTTCGAAGTTGGATGTTCGAAAATGGTTTTCTAATTGTTTTGTTTAAAAAATTGGAAAAAGCAAAGTGTGGGAATGGTCTGCTTGCCTCTCTTGATTGTTTGGTGTCCTTTTTTTTATTTAAAAATGTATGTAAAAGTGATATACAGTGCGAGAAGTACGATTTTCGAAAAATTCAAAAGCCGTATATTTTAATTTTGATTTTTTAAAAGGATAACAGGATTCTTTGCAAGTATATTGAAAAAAAGTATTCACTAGAAAAGGACATTGGAATTTCAAAAGTGTTTTAGTAGATTGCGTAACAATATGTTTTATAGCAAAAATTATTGAGTGCATCTTGAAACTCTGCACTTTATATAGGTCATACACGGCGTATGAGTAATATTTCTTTTTTTGGTCGATATCTCCGAAACGGATTGAGTTATCAAAAAAAAAAAACTTACCCTACACTCAAAAAAAAGTTTTCTTATTTTGGCTCCAAAGACATGGCTTCCTAAATAGTTTGTGTACTGTGCTATTATTGTATGCAATTGTTTTCTTGTCTTGCCTTGGTTCGTAGTGCCTCATTCGCTATACACACCTGTCGTGTCCACACCCGCCCACTTCCTACAAAAGTTTCGTTCGTTCGACATACAAGGGATATCCTTATTTTTTATACATTTTCCCTAGAGGCAATAAATATTTAAAGCAAAGTTTTGTGAAGAGTGATTTTTTGTTTAGCCTACATTCGTATATATACAATAATATAAGAGTTGCCCCTGTAGGAATTACGGAGAAAATAATTTTTTTGTCAGTTTGTTTGTATGCATCATTCAAAAGCTGTTGCGTGAGATTGAATTCAGTTTATGCAGATAATCAAAGAAGAATCCCTATAATCACTGTGCAATATTTTCTTACAGTAGTGGCAATAACAGTAGTGGCAATAAAAGTAGGCTCGGGAGGCGAAAACCTTAATATTTAGAGAAAAAAAAGGGCTGCAATAGGTAAAGAACAGCTTGAATTTCGCTACTGGGTACTTTTCCCATGCATACCTTCTTCCGTTAATATTTTATTTACAAGCTGTCATTGTAGTTATTATTAGTTTGTTGTTATTGTTGTTTGAATGCATTTCACATTGCTCGTGTGCGGCTTTGTTTTTTGATCTCATTGCTATGATAATTTTAAGCTATTGCTATTTTCCATTTGAAACAATTGCTGCTTACTTTATTGCTCACAACACTGCATGTATACGTGAACATATATTAAAACACTAGGATGTACCATAACTTGGAGATATAATTTTCGCAGTCTTAACAGAATTTTTTTTTATTTTTCTGACAAATCAGTTTCAATCATCTAACTATGTTTAAAAACTTATTGCTCTGCTCCTAGTCAATTCTCTATCTACTAACTGAAAAAATTTCTAAAAATTTACACACTCTAATGTTCACATTCGTATGCCATTTGAAACGGTATCGACTTTTTGGATGCAAGCCAGCACATGCACTTATTTTTGGTGTCATCATTTTTAGTGCAATTTATTGTTGATTTGTTGTTGCTATTTGTTTGTGTAGATTTAAAATGCATTTTTGCTTGCAGTTGTTGCTTTACTAAGTACATATATATGTATATTTCGATTTTTTATTGCATTTCACATATGCCAAAAATTAGATCAATTTGTACAGCAATATAAACCCTGTCGGAAAAATCACATCCTCACAAAAATGTACCCATTTAAAATGCAATTTTTTTTTTTAATTCTTATGTATGTAGCTCTATTTCCTGCAGAGTGCATTTTGTACCTGCATGTGTTCAAATTTTTTGCACCTGCATTGACAGCTTGCTTAGTGTATTCTTGCCCCGTTTCTTAAAACCAATACACCAATCACTCGCGCACGAGCTGTCCACTTATTGAAAACATGTCGTGCGATTTATTGGCTATTCGTTCATACTCGTGATATGCAAATGTGTGATGCACCGAAATGCGACTTTTTATTTTTAGTTTTGTTTTCAATTTACTTTGTTGTGTTATATATAGAGAGTGTAGTAATGTAATATTTGGCATATGTTTTCTCCCTAATTTCTAACTTGTTTTGAATTTGTTTGTAGTTGTCTTGTAAATAGGTTTAAGGTGTTAAATAAATGAGCGATTTCTTAGTTTTGTGTTATATTTAGAGTATGAAGAGTAATATACATATATGAAATGATAGCCCTCTGGGTATTTTTGTATGTTTGTTTATCTATTTGCATTAGCATTACCCAAAATCCACTGCTCACAATTGAATGCAATTTTCACTGAGATATTGCTAGAGAGCTAGCTGATAATTTACGACTAAGTTTTTCTTTTAAGTCATGGAGAAACTCCTCACCACAGCACATTTAATTTTACATTATTTTATTTTGTTTATTTTTATTAATTTTTCTATTTATTTTAATTTTATTTTATTCAGTTTTATTTTACTTATTATATATTATATATTTATATATTTATATATTTTTTATTTAATTTTTTTTATTTTTTTTTTTATTTTTTTTTTTATTTTTTTTTTATTCTATTTTTATTTCATTATTATTTTTTTTTAAATTTATTTTTTTTTTATTTTACTTAACTTTATTTAAATTTTTTATGTTTTTTTATTTTGTTATTATTTTATTTTTAATTTTAAAATTTTTTTATTTTACCTGATATTATATAAAATCGTTTTTTTAATTCCATTTTATTTTATTTTATTTTTTGTATTTTACTTTGTTTTATTGTATTTTATTTCATATTAATTTATTTTTTTATTTTTTTATTTTTTTTATTTTTTTTTTCATTTTATTTTTTTTTTATTCTACTTAATTTTATTTTTATTTATTTTACTTTATTCTATTTTACTTCGTTTTATTGTATTTTATTTCATTTATTTATTTTTTTATTTTACTTAATTTATTTTATTTTATTTTAATTTATTTTATATTATTTTATTGTTTTTAATTTTTTTTTAATTTTTCTGATTTTATTTTATTTTATTTTACTTTATTTTATTTTATTTTATTTTATTTTATTTTATTTTATTTTATTTTATTTTATTTTATTTTATTTTATTTTATTTTATTTTATTTTATTTTATTTTATTTTATTTTATTTTATTTTATTTTATTTTATTTTATTTTATTTTATTTTATTTTATTTTATTTTATTTTATTTTATTTTATTTTATTTTATTTTATTTTATTTTATTTTATTTTATTTTATTTTATTGAATTTTATTTTATTTTATTTTATTTTATTTTATTTTATTTTATTTTATTTTATTTAATTTAATTTAATTTTATTTTATTTTATTTTATTTTATTTTATTTTATTTTATTTTATTTTATTTTATTTTATTTTATTTTATTTTATTTTATTTTATTTTATTTTATTTTATTTTATTTAATTTTATTTTATTTTATTTTATTTTATTTTATTTTATTTTATTTTATTTTATTTTATTTTATTTTATTTTATTTTATTTTATTTTATTTTATTTTATTTTATTTTATTTTATTTTATTTTATTTTATTTTATTTTATTTTATTTTATTTTATTTTATTTTATTTTATTTTATTTTATTTTATTTTATTTTATTTTATTTTATTTTATTTTATTTTATTTTATTTTATTTTATTTTATTTTATTTTATTTTATTTTATTTTATTTTATTTTATTTTATTTTATTTTATTTTATTTTATTTTATTTTATTTTATTTTATTTTATTTTATTTTATTTTATTTTATTTTATTTTATTTTATTTTATTTTATTTTATTTTATTTTATTTTATTTTATTTTATTTTATATTTTTAATTTTATTTATTTTTATATTATTTTATTTTTTATTTATTTCTTTTATTTTATTTTATTTAAATTTATTTTATTTTATTTCATTTTATTTTGTTTTATGTTTATTTTTATTTTTTCTTTATTTTTTTATTCTATTTTATTTTATTTATTTTTTTATTTTATTTAAATGTATTTTATTTAATTTTATTTAATTTATTTCAATTTATTTTAATTTATTTTATTTAATTTTTTTTTTTAATTTTATTTAGTTTTATTTATTTTTATATTATTTTATTTTTTTATTATTTTCTTTTATTTTATTTCATTTTATTTAAATTTATTTTATTTTATTTTATTTCATTTTATTTTATTTTGTTTTATTTTTATTTTTTTTATTATTTTTTTTTATTCTATTTTATTTTATTTTATTTATTTTTTTATTTTATTTAACTTTATTTTATTTAATTTTATTTTACTTTATTTTATTTTGTTTTATATTTTTATTTTATTTTTTTTATTCTATTCTATTTTATTTTATTTTGTTATATTTTATTCTATTTTATTTTATTGTATTTTAATTTTTTATATTTTTTTAAATTTTATTTTACATATTTAATCTAATTTGATTTAACTTTTTTATTTTATTTTATTTTATTATTTTTTTTTAATTTTTTTTATTATTTTAATTTATTTTTATTTTATTTAATTAATTTTTTAATTTTATTTAATTTTTTTTTTTATTTTTATTTTTTTTTAATTTAATTTAATTTAATTTTATTTTGTTTTATTTTATTCATTTTCTTTTCATATTCTTTTTTTTAGTTTTCTTTTATTCAATGAATTCAATTCATATTTATATTTTGTTTTTTTCTAAACGGCCTACTTAAAAAGAAATTTTTGAGTGACATGGCTCCCGCAGTAAAAAGTTACTCATACGCCATGGTGTTTAGTAGTACAAGTTAAGGCAAATCCATATATCGGTAAGAAGGAATCTTTGAAATCATCATAGAAACAGCTTTCGCTTCCCTTATACTTTATTTAAAAAGATTTTAATCTAAAACCCAAATAAACTCGTTTCAAGGTTGCCAACTTCATGAAAACTAAGTACTCAAACACACAAACACATACAAACGTTTTTGTCAATTTAAAGGACATTAAGAACAACAAAAGCAATACCTTTTTTTTGAATTTTTTTTGGCAAGAGGAAAGATTGCACTTTACATTTTATGACACATAAAGTGCATACATAAATTGGGCCCTATATACATCCATATACTTATATACATGAATTTAAGTACACAACTTTTGTGTCTGTATGTATGTATGTAAGTAAAAGTAGGTCATAACATTGACCTAATTTACAATACTACATGTGTACACTGAAACTATGCACTTATGTACATATATATGTAGCTGTTCATACATATATGTATACACTTAAATAAACATATGTATGTATAGTTGTACATATGCAAGTATATAAGTGTATTACAAAAAAGGGAAAGGACGTAATGAAATGCGCAAAAACGACAGCTGCCAGCATACAGTTTTTTATACCTATTCGGGAAAATGTTGTTCACACATGCACACATAAACATATATAGTTTATAAAAAATACATATATATATTCGCTAGTCACAGTGACCGCAGCGCTGCTGCCCGCCTCTATTGGCTAAGTTTCGAATTAACAGCAAAATAAATGTGGGTGGAAGGTTGGGTTTGGTTTGATTTGCACCGCTTTTTACAACATTGTTGTTGTTGTTGTACTCGCATACATACATGCACACTACAAACTTTGTACGTGCAGCTAACTGAAATGCAGCTGTGCGCGCTGAGTGACCTTTCTTTTTTGAATGAAGGTCATTCGTAAAAAACTATCCATGCGCAGCAGCAAAAAAAGGTTACACAAGTACTTATATGTATGTGTAAAATGGTCGAAATGACATATGTATAGGTTATTTTTTTTACATGGTTGCACAGTGCACAAAGAAACTTTGCAAAACTAAATGTGCAGATTTAGTTTTATATAAATTCTCTTTTGAGGTGCAGTGAGGCATCAGCGGAATGATTGGTATGAGTGGCATGAGCTTCTTATTTGCATTTATTTTGCATGTATTTTTGTGCAGTTTTTAGTTATAACTTATATAAAAAGTTCAAAGAGAAGAGTTCTTTAGTAAAAAGGAAACAAAGCACAAACGAATTTAAATGGAAAGTTAATGTTTATATGTCCGAAATATCAAACGTATTGTTTGGGAGTGTAATGGAGTGTGGTTGCTAAGTGACCTTGCTCAATCCCGACTCTTGCGTCCTCGTTCGTGCACTCTGGGCAACGGGAGCTACCTAAGCTCGCGGCAGAAAGAGAGGGAGCCCCGGTGGGGCCACTCTGACATACTTGGTTTAAGGGCTCACCGAGGTCTTTTTCGCAGCGTCTGTTCACCACGTGGTGCGGCTGCAAGCGGGTGTCTGTCTTGTAGCAAGCGGCTCGCTATATAAATGTGTGAATATTTTTTTATCAAAATCCCGGAGACGGGTTGTGCGCTGGGTTTGGGACCCGCCACGTAAAAAATTTAGTCCACTGAAAATTTTAATAAAGCCTCGGATGAGAACCCCCTTTAATGTTGACGACCCGGCAAAACGAAATAAGGACTACGAGAAGGATATTAGGGCATGTACCTGGAATGTCCGGACCCTTTCAAGGGATGGTACCGCTGCCCGACTGGTTGATGTCCTCATGAACGCAAAGGCTGACATCACCGCCCTGCAGGAAATGCGATGGACGGGACAAGGAAAGACGACCATCGGACCTTGTGACGCATACTACAGTGGCCAGACACGCGGCAAAGCGCGTGGTGTAGGATTCGTGGTGGGAAAGAGACTTCGCCGCCAAGTATTAGCGTTCACCCCTGTGAGCGAGCGTCTCGCTGCGATCCGCATCAAGGCGAGGTTTTTCAACATAACATTTATCTGCGCCTATGCGCCGACAGAGGAGACGGACGACGCAGAGAAGGACTCCTTCTACGATAAACTTGAACAGACTTATGATCGCTGCCCCCAGCATGATATCAAAATCGTGCTCGGCGACTTTAATGCCAAGGTGGGCAAGGAAGGAGTCTTTGGTCCCACAGTTGGAAAATTCAGTCTCCACGATATAACATCCCCCAACGGCACTAGGTTGATTGACTTCGCCGCTGCTCGCAATATGGTCATCAGTAGTACCAGGTTCCAGCATAAGCGAATACACCAAGCCACATGGCTGTCCCCTGATCAAAGAACTAGAAACCAGATTGATCATGTCTTGATTGACGGCAGACATAGCTCCACCGTTCTGGACGTGCGTACACTGCGTGGTCCCAATATTGACTCTGACCATTATCTTGTCGCAGCCAAGATACGCACACGCCTCTGTGCAACGAAGAAAGTGCGCACAGTAACGGAAGGAAAGTTTGACGTCGAGAAGCTGCGCATGACACAGACAGCTGATAATTTCACAACTCGACTCTCACACCTGCTAGCAGAGGGCAATCCTCGACCTAACGATGTAACCGAGCAATGGAAGCATATCTCTCACTCATTGCGTACCGCCGCTGAGGCCACTATAGGGTTCCAGCGAGCCCGCAAGAACAACTGGTACGATGAGGAATGCAAAACTGCCTCGAAAAAAAAGGACGCTGCCTACAAGGAGACGTTGCGAACGGGCGCAACCCGCAGTGTATGGCAACAATATCGTGAGGCAAAGAAGGAAGAGAGACGCCTTTTCAGAAAAAAGAAACGTGAGGCCGAAAGGCGTGAGTGTGAGGAGCTTGAGATGCTGGCTGACAGGCATGATGCCCGAAAATTCTATGAAAAGATCCGGCGGATGACGGAAGGTTTTAAGACCGGGGCAAGCTCCTGTAAGGACAATAATGGCGACCTGGTAACCGACGTACAAAGTGTACTTAAATTATGGAGGGAGCACTTCTCCTCACTGCTAAATTGCGAGGGAGACGTCGAACCCGATACCCCAATCCCTGACGATGGAAAAGTCGTCCCACCACCTGACTATGATGAAGTGAGGATAGCTATATCCCGGCTCAAAAACAACAAAGCGCCTGGAAAAGACGGATTACCCGCCGAGCTGTTCAAACACGGAGGCGAAGAGCTGGTAAAAAGCATGCATCAGCTCTTATGCAGAATATGGTCAGACGAATGCATGCCTCCGGATTGGAATTTAAGTGTGCTTTGCCCAATCCACAAGAAAGGCGATCCCGCTAACCGCACCAACTACCGCGGAATTAGTCTTCTTAATATCGCATATAAGGTTCTTTCTAGCGTGTTGTGTGAAAGGCTGAAGCCCATCGTAGACAAACTGATTGGACCTTATCAGTGTGGCTTTAGACCTGGTAAGTCTACCATCGACCAGATTTTCACGATACGCCAAATCCTGGAGAAGACCCATGATAAGAGAATCGACACTCACCATCTCTTTGTCGATTTTAAAGCCGCTTTTGACAGCGTAAAAAGGAGTTGCCTGTATGCCGCCATGTCTGAATTTGACTTCCCTGCAAAGCTTATACGGCTTTGCCAAATGACGTTGAGCAATACCAACAGCTCCGTTAGAATCGGGAAGGACCTCTCTGAGCCATTTGAAACCAAACGAGGCTTCAGACAGGGCGACTCCCTTTCGTGCGATTTCTTCAATCTGATGCTGGAGAAGATAATTCGAGCAGCAGAGCTAAACCGCAATGGTACAATCTTTTACAAGAGCGTGCAATTGCTGGCGTATGCCGATGATATTGATATCATTGGCCTTAACAACCGCGCCGTAAGCGCTGCCTTCTCTGGACTGGATAAGGAAGCGAAAAAAGTGGGTCTTGCCGTGAACGAGGACAAGACGAAGTATTTGCTGTCATCAAAGAAAGAATCGGCGCACCTGCGCCTTGGCAGCCATGTCACTGTTGATAGTTACAAATTTGAAACTGTGAGAGACTTCGTCTATTTGGGAACCAGTATTAACACCGAAAATAATATCAGTCTAGAAATCCAGCGGAGAATCACTCTTGCCAACAAGTGCTACTTTGGACTGAGTAGGCAATTGAGAAGTAAAGTCCTCTCTCGAAGAACAAAGATCACGCTCTATAAGTCTCTCATCATACCTGTCCTGATGTATGGCTCAGATTCATGGACAATGTCAAGAGAAGATGAGATGGCCCTTGGAGTATTTGAGAGAAAAGTTCTCCGGAAGATTTATGGTCCTTCCCGTGATGCCAACGGCGAGTATCGAAGGAAATTTAACGATGAGCTGTACGAGCTCTACGCAGATCTGACCATAGTCCAGCGAATTAAAGCCCAAAGACTCCGCTGGCTGGGCCATGTTATGCGAATGGACAAAGAAGCTCCAGCACAGAAGGTTTTCCTATCGTCGCCTGAATTCGGCAGCAGAGGAAGGGGGAGGCCTCGACTGAGATGGAAACAACAGGTGGAGGATGACTTGAACTCCCTTGGGGTTTCCAATTGGCATCGGTTATCGCTAAAAAGGAATGACTGGCGTGCTTTGATACGAAACGGCCAAAATCGCTTAGGCGGTTAAGCGCCAATAAATGATGAATGATGATGTTTATATTAACATAAACTTTTAAAACTCATACTCGTAATAATATTCCAAAACAAAAGCTACAAAAATGGGCAGAAAAATGTGAACAAGCTTCGTAATCAACTATATTTAAGAACAGAACCCGTTAGTTATTTATTATTTTTTCTCTTTATAAATGATAATAATTTATTTATTTTATTTTATTTTATTTTATTTTATTTTATTTTATTTTATTTTATTTTATTTTATTTTATTTTATTTTATTTTATTTTATTTTATTTTATTTTATTTTATTTTATTTTATTTTATTTTATTTTATTTTATTTTATTTTATTTTATTTTATTTTATTTTATTTTATTTTATTTTATTTTATTTTATTTTATTTTATTTTATTTTATTTTATTTTATTTTATTTTATTTTATTTTATTTTATTTTTTGGCGGCCGCCGTGGTGTAGCGGTTAAGTGTTCGGCCTTCTCACCAAGTCGTGGCGGTTCGATGCCCGGCGAAAGTAACATCAAAAATTATTTAGAAAAATAATTTTTCTAAACGGGGTCGCCCCTCGGCAGTAGTTTGGCAAACTCTCCGGGTGTATTTCTGCCAAAAAACTGTAGGTCCCGCCAACTTGTAGGAAAAACAGAAGCTCGGCTAAAAATCTCGTTAGAGGTTATGATAACCTGTTGGTATATCGCCGCATTAGTTTTTATTTTTTTATTTAATTTTATTTTATTTTAATTTCTTGTATTTATTTTATTTTTATTTTTTTATTTTAATTTTATTTTTATTTATTTTATTTTATTATATTTTTATTTATTTTATTTAATTATATTTTAATTTATTTTATTTTATTTTGATTTATTTTATTTTATTTTATTTTATTTTTTAATTTTAATTGAATTTAATTTTATTTTTTAATTTTATTTTATTTTTTTATTATTACTTTTTTCTTTTATTTTATTTTATTTAATTTTTTTAATTTTATTTTATTTTATTTTATTTTATTTTATTTTATTTTATTTTATTTTATTTTATTTTATTTTATTTTATTTTATTTTATTTTATTTTATTTTATTTTATTTTATTTTATTTTATTTTATTTTATTTTATTTTATTTTATTTTATTTTATTTTATTTTATTTTATTTTATTTTATTTTATTTTGTTTTATTTTATTTTATTTTATTTTATTTTATTTTATTTTATTTTTTTTTTATTTTACTTTATTTTATTTTATTTTATTTTATTTTATTTTGTTTTATTATTTTTTTTTGTAATTTAATTTAATTTTTATTTATTTTATTTTAGTTTAATTTATTTTGTTTTATTTTATTTTGTTTTATTTTGTTTTATTTTATTTTATTATTTTGTTTTATATATTTTTGTTTTTTTTTAATTTTTTTTTTATTTTATTTATTTAATTTTTTTAATTTTATTCTTTTTTTATTTAATTTAATTTTTTTTTATTTTATTTGATTTAGATTTTGCTATTTTTTTATTTTAATTATTTTTTTTATAAATTTTTCACCAATTCTTTTGAAGTATTTCCCCTTCCCAAAAATAATTTGTATAATCTTGTTAGGACTATAATGACTTAGTCCAGCTGTTGCCGGTGAAACGCTCAAAAATTTTGTCGGCTCTTTTTGTGTGCCATTCATAAACATTTTTTTGGATATCACGTGAGTGCTATGTGGCGTAAGTTTTGCCAAAAAAATGTCTCACGCAGACGTCAGGTTTATATGAATACATACATGCCTACAAACATTTGTATCTCTAAGTATGTTTCTCTATATATCACAATCGCTTGGACACAGCACGCGAGAAATGCGTGTATCTTATGAGAGCGGCAAAGCAAAGGAAGAACGAAATATACAAGATTGGCGTATTGGATTTTTTTTTTCTCAAATATTTAACAAATATTGACGCAGGTGAGAGCGAAAAAAATTTTTTTTTTTTTTTTTTTTGTAACAACTGTGTTTCAATCTAAACACGAGATCACACAAGATTGCCAAACTTTATCTTTTTGCATTTCTTTTCAAACATTTTTGTATATTTTTGTCTTATCAAAAAAAAGTCCGACAGTTCTGTTGTCACCCCCTATACTTCTTTTTCTTCCTTAGATTTTATGGTGACTATAAATAGTTCAAAGTGATATGTGAAAAGCGCGCCAAGCTAAAATATGGCATACAAAAATACAGTAGTATGTATACTTTTACAAAAATGATATCGCTTGGAATTTGAAGCTCAGACATTTATGAACACAAATTGTGACAAGTCTGCTTCTGGCTCGTGTCTGACAACAAGTGTCTGACTTATGAAAAAATTTATGTGTAAGTCTATATGTAAATATTTGCTATGTTAGCATAATCAACACACAAAAAAAAAAAAAAAAAAATGCCAGACTTTCTGATTACGTTAGCAAACAGACCGCAAGAAGTCATCGAACTTAACCCTTGTTTGAGCGACAAATTTTTACATAGTCAATGAGCGAAATGGTACCCAGATACTGGTTTTTATTATTTGACTAATGAAAAGGTATGACGTGAGAAAAGAGGTAGCCATATTGGTGATGAATATTTTTGTTAAATTTATTTTTTTATTTCACTATATTTTACTTAACATTTTTTTAATTTTATTTCATCTTATTTTATTTTACTTTATTTTAATTTATTTTATTTTATTTTATTTTATTTTATTTTATTTTTATTTTTTTTATATCATTTTATTTTATTTTTAATTTTTTTTATTTATTTTTTTTATTTATTTTTTTTTGTATTATTTTTTTAATTTTTTTCTTTTTTGTATTTTATTTTTTTTTTTGTTCTTTTTTTATTTTTCTTTATTTTATTTTATTTTATTTTATTTTATTTTATTTTATTTTATTTTATTTTATTTTATTTTAATTTATTTCATTTTATCTTATTTTATTTGATTTTATTTGATTTTAATTTATTTTATTTTATCTTATTTTATTTTATTCTATTCTATTTTTTTTTTATTTTATTTTTTATATTTTATTTTAATTTATTTTATTTTACCATTTTTTTTTTTTTTTTTGATTTTAGCGAACTTTAAATTTAGCAAAATGTTTTCTTACCTAGAGCCAGCTTCAAGAAAACAACTTGTTATTTTATTTTATTTTTTTTTTTCTTATTTTTTTTTTTATTTTATTTTACTTAATTTTATTTCATTTTATTTTTTTATTTTACTTCATTTCATTTCATTTTATTTTTTATATTTTACTTAATTTTTTTTCATTTTATTTTATTTATTTTATTTTATTTTATTTTATTTTATTTTATTTTATTTTATTTTTTTATTTTTTTATTAATTTTTTTTTTTACTAATTATAGATTATTTTATTTCATGCATTCAAAGGTTAATCTGTACTGAAAATTTAATCAATTTAGCAGCCTTTTCTTCTACATACTTTTTTATAGCGTCTGGCGATTCCCATTAAATTTCTGACCTATATACCAAACAAGCTGATAAGAAGAATCAATTCCCAATTTCTTTGGAAAAAGATTAAAAAAACACTGAAAGCGAGAGACGTTTTCAAAAAGCTTTTAATAAACTTAAAATATCACCTAACTAAACTTCGACGTTTTTATAGGGCAGGGTTCCTATAAAGGTACTCGATTGATAGAGATCAGCTAACAAAGCAAATTGCATCAGAAAATGTGCAAATCGTATTTTAATATTCAACAAAGTATTATTTATTTGCTGACCACACACGTGCAAAATTTGTTCGTGGGTGGCATTGCTTTTATGGCAAAAAATAATGAATTTCAAGTAATTACAATGTCAACGTGCTATAAACTGCAACTGTCAACCATAAAGTACGCCTACTATGAACAAAAGTAAATTATAAACCCTCCTAATTGGATTATTATGAGTGCAAATATGTATTTTTTATTACACTTTTGATCGTTTCGAAGAAATTGAATTCAATTTATTATCGATTTTTATGACTCAGTGAAGCTAAGAGAGCAGCTATAGTGGACTGCTGAGAACAGTTCTATTTGAGATTGCAAAGAGAAAGGCTTTCTCGAGCATGCCTTTGTTTATTATATGCAAATTGTATATAATACTATTTTTAGACTAAGTCTATGTTCAGATTAACGCTTAAATACTTATAAAATAAATAGTTTTGACTTGTAAAATCTGCCACTTTCTTTTACATTACATCAAGCTTGGGAAATAGCTTTTTATGTATGTAGCATACATAAACTGAAATTAAGTAATTTCAAGTGTAGTGTGAACATAGTTTAAGAGGGTATTTTTTTAGTTCTTCGTGAGGGACCACTGAAAATGCTTATCTATGCAATAGAAAAATTCAAGCAGCAGGATTTTCTTACACATTCGATTGACGAACAATGGGATGGGGTAGAGTAACAATTTCACACCCTTTTTCAAAAACACCAGAACTCAGACTCATATATATATTTTTTTTTTCAACCACTCTAATGTGTAAAACTACATACGTTTCTATAAGTAAACAATTAAATTCGAGCATGTGTAGAGATATTTATTTCCCTTCATACCTACATTTTTACAAAGCTTAATTGCAAACCAGCTACTCATTTCAGTTTACGTCAACGTGTTTTGATCTATGGCATAACTAAAATCAATGTTGAGGTAATCTTTGCCCACAGTGCATTGTGAAATCACAGTCAGTTTTAATCATACCTTCATACATACACACATACATATATATGTATGTAGTTGTGAAATATGTGCTGTGTATTAACTTAGCGATTCTTTGATTGATTAATGCAAAATTATTGCTATATCAACTTCTGGCAAAGAATTTCATAAAAATATAAAATTTTGCAATATTTCTTTGTATAAATTTATGAATGTAGGAATTTCGCAATAAACTAAAACGTTGCCTTATGCAATCTAGTAGCTATGACTAAGCCAACAAATAAAATTGAACTCTGTAGCGAGACTTTTTTAAATCATTACTAATCACTTTACGAACTTCTGTTTGAGAGGGGTTATTTATTGCCTTATAGTGGTGACAAAATATTGAAAAATATTTTTGGAAACTTTGAATTAGAGGTTTTTGTTGCAGAGATAGAAAATGGTCATTATTTCGAACTTTTTCATAGACGAGATAATTTTCGTATGTAAATACAACAACAACTTTCATAATCATTTTCAGCCCTTTCCCATTTTTTGCTATTGGAATTTTTTTGAGCTCATTTCATTTGCGAAAAAAAAAAAATTTTTTTAATTTCTTGTAAAATTTTCCACTCAAATATTGTGCTATCTCATCAAAGCAAACGAAAAGTCATTGATGGAAATACACCAACAGGAAATAAATATTTGTGATGCTCATGAATAAGTCAAAATATTGCACACGCTATTTCATTGCTAGCAAAAAATTGTGTAAGCGATTATGAGAAATAGAGGAAAAAGGCGATAGTATTGCTTCTTTACATTTCATTAAAATCTTATAATCAGTAGATTTGCGAAATTAATCGATCAATAATAGAAATTAATCACTTCTATGTCTAATCAAAATCAATTATTTAGTAGTTTCAGATTAATCATTATTTGAAATCTGAATAACAATTTGGATTAAAAAAATTTTATAAAAAGGATTTCCAAATTTTTAATTAACTAAAACTGATTATTCCCAAAAATGATTTTTCCCCGAAATGAATATTCCATGACTAATCAAGTTCAGACTAATTCGATTGTTTGAATCATTTAAAAATAAAAGTTAAAATAGTCCAGAAATGAATCAGATGTCCAATGATTACTTATTGATTACTCCCAAAAATTTAGGGAAATCTGTATAACTTGATTAATTACTTAATGATTGCTTAATTTTTCCAATAATTAACTAAAATATATTTTATTTAATGAAAATGTGATTAATAAGGAAATTAATCGTTTAATTAATTAGAAATGATTATTTTCCGAAAAGATTATTCTCTGATTAATGAAGATCAGACTAATTCGCTTGTTTGAGTTGATTGAAAATAATATTTCAAATAGTCAAGAAATCACAATGATCTTGATGACATCTTACTATAAATACAATTTGGATTAAAGAAATGTGATAAATAAGTATTTTCAATGGTTTAATTAATTAGAAATGATTATTCTCAAAAATGATTAATTTATGATTATTCAAGTTCAGACTAATTAGATTGTTTGAATTAAAGAAAAACAAAAGTTAAAATAGTCAAGAAATTAGTCAGATGTCCAGTGATTACTTAGTTAGTTTATGGTTACTTAATTTTTCCAATAATCGAAAGAAGTAGATTTTGTTTTGTGAAAATGTGATTAATAAGGAGATTAATCGTTTAATTAATTAGAAATGATTATTCTGCGAAATGATCATTCCCTGATTAATAACGATCAGACTAATTGGCTTGTTTTAATTGATTAAAAACAGTATTTCAAATAGTCAAGAAATCACAATAAGCATTTAATTAATTAGTTAATTAATTTATTTAATTACTTCATTAATTTTGGTTATTTATTAAATGATCTTAATGACATCTGACTATAAATACAATTTGGATTAAAGATTTGTGATAAATAAATATTTCCATGGTTTAATTAATTAGAAATCATTTTTTTTTTCAAAATTATTATTCTATGATTAATGAAGTTCAGACTAATTAGATTGTTTGAATCAATTAAAAACTAAAGTTAAAATAGTCAAGTAATTAATCAGATGTCACGTGATTACTTATTGGTTGCTTCCAAAAAAGAAATTATTTAGTTTATGATTACTTAATTTTTCCAATAATCAAATAAAGTAGATTTTGTTCAATGAAAATATGATTAATAAAAAATTAATCGTTTAATTAATTAGAAATGTTTATTCTACTACTAAAACTGCCAAATGAAAAAAAAACTACCAAAACCTGAAAAAAAACCACATTATAAAAAAAAGTACCAAATGAAAAAAACTACCAAAACCTGAAAAAACTACCAAATTAAAAAAAAAACTACCAAATTTAAAAAAACTGCCAAATGAAAAACAAACTACCAAAACCTGAAAAAACTACCAAATGAAAAAAACTACCAAAACCTGAAAAAAAACTACCAAATTTTAAAAAAATACCAAAACCTGGAAAAAAACTTCAAATTAAAAAAAAACTACCAAATTTTATTTTCAGGTACATATTGTAAAAAAAAACTATGAAATTCAAAAAATTAAAAAAAAAAAAAATACCAAATTTGGTAGAAAACTACTAACTGTGGCAACCGTATATGACTTATATTCGTATGTATAGCTTTTTGTAAAACCTTTTACTAAGTCAAGTTGAATGCGACTGATTTAGCGCATCCGAGAAATTAAAATATACATATACGTATGTATATGTACATAGCTGAGTGGGTGAGTGACTGAATCACTGGCAAGCCATAAAATGAAACGAGCATATATGTATGTGTGCAAAAAATCTATGCACACATAATAATGTATGTAGCTCAAAGCGCAATGGCAAAAAAAGCAGCAAAAAAAAAACTCGTCTTTCTATATAAAAAGCACTAACTTTTTTGCTCGTTCCAAATCACTTTAGTTGGGGTGCCACCCACTAAAATGTTTGATCTAAGTATATACTATGTAGTATATTTGTACTATCTTTTGTGTGTATATAAACAAATGTTTAGCGCATTCTTCAGTAAAATAAATAAAATTTTATATTACTCATTTGCATACTAAAAGTTGTGTTTGCATTCAATTATTAGATAATATTAATTAGTTTACAATTAATAATAATCTAAAGTATCAGCCATCATCCATGGCGTATACGTAACCTCAAAATTTGCTGTAAACCTATAGGGACTAACAACATTGATTACGTATACGCAGCGGCATGCTTGCAATGATAGCAATGAAATGCCTGAATGCACACGTGTGTTGAAGGAAATACAAAAAACATCAATATACATAGAAATTTATATAAGTGCAAATATGTGCTTGTAAATAACTAGTTAGCTACATATGTATGTATGCGTGTATATAATTGCCTACATAACCGTCGCATGCATTTACGAAGGCATGTACTTAGAGAGCTAGTATGGCCTTATTACATGCATATACAATCATCTCTGTGCTACGACAAGGTCATTTAGTCGCTTTTTGTCATTTCAAACAGTATAGCTAAGTGTGTATGTTTGTTGGTCTGTTTGCTGCACATGCCATCATCGTTTCTCTTCGTATTTAAACTTGAATTTCATTACATTTAGTTGGGTGGTTTTTTTTTATATTTTTCCATTGCACGTTTCATAATGCAATTACTTTTGTCGCTACTGTCATTTACTCGTTTATGACATAAAATACAAAAATGCATTTAGAATTTCTTCAAGTACTAGATACAAGTATGCAAGTATATATACATACTCACTAAGTAAGTATGTAGGTATGTGTGTAATTATGTCATATATTTGTTGAGAGGAAATGTTCAATATTTTCATATTTCACAGTCACTACAGAGGGGGGCTCATAAAAGAAAATTATAGGATGCTGAATTTTTTAGGCGTTTTTGAAACTCTTTCTGCTCATGATGATCTTTCACTCAACTGTCTGATTACAAAATTCTTTACCAAATAATTTTCGGACGAAAATGGTATCGTGTTCGAGTTTAAAAAATGAAACGGGTTGAAACGGTTATATTCTCGTTTACGGTTTTGACACATAAAGTCGATTTTAATGGTTAAATCATAGTTTGGGTTGCAAAATATGAAACGGTTAAACCGGGTTTCCGTTTTGAAATCTGAAAAATTAACCGGTTTGAAACGGGTATGCCCTCGTTTGCGGTTTTGAAACATGAAACCACATTTATTGATTTCGATCGCAGTTGGATTGCAAAATATGAAACGGTTAAACCAGGTTTCCGTTTTGAAATCTGAAAAATTAAGTTTTTTTTTTGAAACGTTTGCGGTTTGTAAACATGAAATTGCAAACTATGAAAAGTTTAAAACGGTTATGGTCTCTTTTTGGGTTTGGGTTTACTGACCATTTCAAAACACGAAACGGTTTAAAACGGTTATGTTCTCATTTTAGGTTTTGAAACGACTAGTCCTAGACACAACAACAACGAGATGCATATCGCATCTTAGGCAGTAAGAAAAATACACTCTAAATAGGCACACCTGCTCTTGAGCCTCTAAGTTTTTACGAAAAAAAAAAAAAAAACACAGAACAAATTAGCTATAGCGTGTTAAAAGCAAATAAAAACAACGATTCAAAGTAGATTTCCGGTATTAGTCTCACTTTTGAAAAATACATTGTTTAAAACGGTTTCAAATGGAAGTAGTGTCTTTTTCAAGTTTGAAAAATGAAATCGGTTGAAACGGTTATGGTCTCGCCTTAGGTTTTGGCATTTGAATTGGCTTTCAAGGGCTTTAAACTTAGTTTGGGTAGAAAAATATGAAACGGATAAAATGGTTATTGCCTCTTTTTAGGTTTTGAAACATAAAACGGATAAGAACAGCTACGATCCTAGTTTTGAGTGCCCAAAAAATTAAACGGTTTAAAACTGTTCTGCTTTTGTTTAAGGTTTTCAAGCATGAAACGGTTTCAAATGGCTAGAACTACAATTTTGATTTCAAAAAATGAAACGGTTTAAAACGGTTATGATCTCGCTTGAACGGTTTAAGAAATAATTTATGAAATAATTCAAGCAAATGTCGGTTGAGATCTCTTTGTGGGGTATAGAAAACAAACGACTTTAGAAGATTTAGATTTCACACCATTAGAAAGGGTTATTTTCGGTAACATTGAACGGCTTAGTCTCAGTTTGTTCTGCAAAAAAAAAAAATAAAACAGTTTTCATCGGTTATGGTCTCGTTTTAGGCTTTTAAACATAAAAAAATAGCTGCAAACTCAGTTTGAACTTTAAAAAATGAAACGGTTCAAAACGGTTATAGTCTCGTTGTCTGTTTCGAAGCAGGAAACTGCTTGAAATGGTTTCGTTATGATTTTGGGTTTCAAAATCCAACAATTATTGTAGTTATATCTTGCTTAAAGTTGTCTAAATTGCTGCTTCCTAACTTTTCATGCTACTCTTTCAATTTTTTTTTTTTTTTAATTTTCAATTAGCTAAACTACGCATATTTGCGTGTCTTATTTTTCCACTACGTTTAGCTGCATTTCGAAAATCTCAACGTCTGCAGATTAGTTTGCTATGCATTTTAAGCTACTTTTCTGAGCTTATTTAGTTTATTTTTTACCTTGCATCTGCTTCTTCACCCAGCGCTTTTTCTACTTCTTTTTCAATTTCTTAAATTAGCATGCTGTTGCAGTTTAGTTTTCTTTTTTTAGTTTTTTTTTACACCTTTCAGTGCTTTGCTTGCATTTGTTAGAGATACAATTTTGTCTAAAAAGTATGCACGAATGAAAGAAAATGTATATTTAGCATTTCACACACTAAATGCTGCGGCAGACGTTGCTTTGAATTTTTAGTTGCCCATAAACTCACACACACACGCACACACACCCAAACAAATCTGTTAATAGCAACGTGTGTGCATCTAATGCAGTTGAAATCTGTTGCGGCTGAGTGTGTCGAATTAGCTTAGGCTCTGGCAGTCATTGGTTTTTGGCAACACATGGCAACCATGCCAACGTCGCTCGAAATTGTAATAATAACACCACTAACAATATGCAACAACAAACAAATAAGCGAAATAGCTTAACAGCACAAAAAATGTAAAAGAAAATAGAAAAACCAAATTTAGCTTACAACGTGAAGGTGAATTTGCTGTGGTTACATAATAATGCAGAATGCAGGGCAAATACGAGTACCTACTATGTGATGTAGTAGACAAAATTCTAAGTTTAAAAAACGAAAATGAAAGGCACCAAAAGTATTCGAAAGCAAAAAAAAAAAAAAAAAAATTGTTGAAAAAAATTTCTAAAAGGTTGGTTGATATCAGAGTTGGGCCAGTTCGACTAAAAAATTATTCAAATAAAAAAATAAAAATTATTCGTCATTTATAAATTTTTTAATAATGAGTGACATGTTCCAAATTCATTCCTAAAACAGTTCCGAAATAATCCCGAAAATTATCCCGAAAATTGGTCCAGAAGTAATCCCAAAACAGTGCCGGAATTTTACGGAAACAGTCCCGGAATTATCCCGAAACAGTACCGAAATAATCCCGAAATAGTTTCGAAACAATCCCGAAAATGATTATTTTATTTTTTTTAATAACCAACAAACGATCACTCATCACTCAAATTTTTTTGAATAACGAATAAAAAATTATTTTTTATTTTTTCGTCACTCGCACTCGAAAATAAAATAATGCCCATCCCTGATCAAGATGATATACCATGAAAAAAGTTAAACAATTTCTCATTCTACAGTTGCCCAATATGTTTGGCTTAAAAATTTATTGTAATAATTTTTTGACTAAAGATTGATTAATCGGATTAAAACGACTAATTAATCATTAAAAAATTTCGGTGATCTGACTAAAAATAATAGTTAATATAACAATAAATATAGATTAATTCGTTTGAAATAATTGATTAATTAAATTAATCAAAATAAAATGATTAATAAGTCAGAATAAAAAGATTTCTTAATCGGGCTGAAAAGATTGCTCAGTCAGTTGAAAAACTATGCTTAATCAGACTGAAAAATATAACTTAATCAGAGCAATAAACTTTCTCATTCAGATCGAAAAAGTTTAATTCTTCAGTTAGAAATTAATCAAATGCTGAAGAATTAATTAAGCATACAGAATTGATTAAAATATTATTATCTTTTTTTCGTTTCAATGAGTTAATCTTTTTGATTAATCAAATAAAAAAAGTATTGATTAATCAAATGAATTAATTGACATTTGAGACCCGTTTTTTCGTATCAATTAGTTAATCTCTTTGTTTTATTAGTTATGTATGGATGAATCAAATTTTAAGTATTGAATAAAATTAGTCTGACTATTTTATTAGATTAAAAAGATATATGAGTTTATTTAAAGCGAAAATAACAAAAAAAAGTTAGTTTATTTAACTAAACAGGTTGTGATTACTCTGCTCTCTAAATAATCAATTAAATTAGATTATGAATAATAGAAATTTAATTAGTCAAAAAAATTGATTTAATTAATCTGTAAAAATTCGTTAATTAATATTTTAAATTTCTCTTTTATAATTATTCACTGAATAATCGATAAATAAATGTGCATATGTAATCCGTAAGTCATTATTTTAAGATTGAATTAATAATCAATTAATCGATTAACTAGAACTTCGGTGATTAATTTACCAGATAATACAAATTCTCAATAAATAAAAAGGACCAACTTTTCATAATAACTTTAATAATGTTAATAATAAATTAATTAATCGCAATTAAGTTAATCAGAAATGTAAATAATCCGAACCTGATTAATCAGAAAATCTAGTTCTTGCTGTCGGATTTGGATGCATGAAATTTTTTTTTTTTAACGAAAAGTGTAGCTAATCAAAAAAAATTTTTTGTTAATCAAAGGTAAAACAGTTTTACTTATTCTAATTAATTATATCAATCAGTAATCTAAATAATCAGAACATGATAAATCGGAATATTTAGTTCTTGCTGTCAGAGTTTGATTAATTGAACATTTTGGCTAATGAAATTGAGATTATTCAGAGAATGTTTTTTTTTGCCAATCAAAAGTACAATTAATCAACGAATAAATCAATTTGATTAATCTATTTTTGCAACTATATTTCATTGAATAATAGGACTAAACATTAGCTAATCTCAACAAAAAATCGTAGAACTTTTAGTGCTCGATTAGTCGATTAGTCGAGCTATTGATTAAGCGCTAACTCGGCCATGATTAGACGACTAGTCATAGGTAGGTAGGTAGGTAGAAGTGGCTGCCGCAAAGGCACACCTAGGCCAGTAATAAAAGGCCCGTTGTGATACCACCAAACACTAGGAAAGTCGACTATGGTTAAACCATTACTGGGAGTATAACTGTGATTAATTCATGATTAGTGCATGATTAATCGACCATTATTAGTGCATGATTGATTGACCACCAGTGAATAGCCGGATGACTAAGTTTCGAATAGTCTAAATTAAAATTTCCCTATCGATCAGTCGAGCTATTGATTAATCGCTAACATTAGTACTCACTTAGCCGATTAGTCGAGCTATTGATTAATCGCTAACTCGGTCATGATTAGACGACTAGTCATAGTCGTCTATGATTAATCCAATACTTGGAGTATAACTGTGATTAATTCATGATTAGTGCATGATTAATCGACCATAATTAATTTTTCTACTGGCGACTTAATCGAAAATTTCGAAAACTTTAGAACCAGAATTTTACGCTAACTTCTATTTAGTTAGGTCACTAAACAGCGAAAAACATTTTTTTTTCGAACCAAACAGACTTCGTCGTAGTCGAAATAAAACATGCACTAAAGCTGACGTTAGCTGTTTTAAAAGATAGGCCATTCAAAATGGTGTCAAAAAGCTGACTCTAACTTTAGTATCTACTCTTTTTCGACTATGACCATGCCCCATAATTTATTGAGAAAATTGCAAAGCTTTTTTACTAACTCGACTTTGGTTGTTTTTCGTAATTAAGACAAAAATCACTTACGGAAAAGTAAGCTCAGTCAAGCTTGATGAAGTTAAGTTACGTCTTTTCATGGGTTTCTTGTCTTTTCACTCCTCTGATCATCACTTTAAAGCAGTCACGTGTTTCAACACGTAAAAATGGTTAAAAATAAACATAAAAAACAGGTTTGCATATTCACACATAGAAAAATGCACACACACACACACACACCAAACGAGCTGGGTTTTTATACATACTAATAACGAACTTAGCCACTTTGGCGTCAAACAGCTGATCATATTACGGCATGTGTGCCCCGTAGGCGTATACGTAACATTTATGAAAATTAGCGTATATACGCTTACACTTTAGCTGTGAATAAGTTGTTGTTGAGTGAAAAAAAAAAATTAATTAACATTGCTTTTGTAAAAAACAAAGGAAATATTAAAAAAAATTGCATGTTCGCTGCAAACAAATAAAAAAAAATTACTTTGATTATCTCAACACTGCTTGCTAGCTAAATTGTGTTTTTTTTATTGCTACCATTTTCACTAAGTGTCGAAAAAAAATCATATAAATTTTTAACTATTTCCTGCACTCAATTTCCATTATTCATAAACAATTAACTGCTTAATGATTTTATAATTTTGCTGCTGTTGCTGCTTTTGTTTAATTAAAAAAAAAAAAAAAATTATTTTGCTCAACTTTTCCAATGACTTAATAGTCAACGCTCAATTGTTACACTATTTTTAGCTGATGGCTATATGCTATTAGTTTAGCTAGCTGCTAGACACAGCTGTTTTGAATGTTGAGCTGCTTCTTTGCTGCTACTGCTGCTAGTTTTAATTTGCTGCTGTTGTCTCGGCGTATAAATCAACACTGACAATCGACAATTGCGAAAAGAAAGTGCAATCGCTTTGCTGCTTTTGCGCTTTCTTGCGTATTGTTCGCGTTCGCGTTAGCTTTTCAACTGCTGCTAGAAACGGCCGTGACTGATGCTTCTTCTTCGTTATTGGTATGGTGTGTTGTTATTGTACCACTGTCAGCGATTGGTTTTTTTTCTTTTTTTTTTTTTGTATTCGTTCGCGTGTGCGTGTGCGCGCGCTATAATAGATGCGAAAGAAGAAGAAGAAAAGTCGAACAGCTGCTGCAGTTCTCAATTGTCATTATACCGTACGCGATATTTTTATAAAATTAATTTTTTTTTTTTTTTTTTTTTTATTTCCGCGTTTACTCATTTTGGCGTTTCTTTCGTAGGTATTAAATTCAGCGTGGTGGTTTGGTAGTAGTCGAATCGTTACGTGTTTTATTTACAATTTTTTTGGTATTTAAAATTTGTTTTTTGTTTTTCAAATTTTTTTTTTTTTTGTTTTTCCAATTTTTTTTTTTTTCAATGTTTTTTTCCCATAATTATTTGTTGTTTTCCATACTTTTTTTTTTACTTCCCCTAGCATTGTTATTGCTTGTGCCTTGGCCGTATGCACTCCGCTGCCGCTGCTTTACAACGCAAAGTTGACCTTCAACGTCATTACGTTACATCTCGTTTATATGTCATTTTAGCTATGTTGATGCATTCGCCCATACATATGCGCTCTTTTTTTTCAATTGTGTTTTGTTATGCACCCGAAATATTTCTTATTTAACCGCGCGTCAACCACCCAGTCGACTACTTTTCCATCAATGACTGTTGGCTGACTTGTGTCAAGTCGATCGCTCGTCATTTAGCACCATACAAATTTTAATAAACGAATAGGCGACTAACGAAAGCTGCACGAGGTTTGTGTGTGTTTTTGTATGTGTGTTGAAAAAGCAAAAGTGCAACAACAGTAGTTTTTGAAAGTTTCGTAGGTACAGTGGTGGTGCCGAAAATGGCACAGCAAGTTGAACAAAAGTTTTTAGCAAAATTTTTTTTTTTTTTAATTAAATTTTTATTTTTTTTGCACAAGATTGTGGTGGAAAATAGATGAAATCGTAGAGGAGCCACGCCCACTTTTTCTATACAGAAAACTTAAAAAAAATTTAAAATATAATACTAAATTAACTAATTCCGATAATAAGATGTAATTTGTTACCTTCATATGACAACCGATTTTACACACAATTTTTGACAATAGGCGTGTCACCGCCCACATTAAAAATTTTATTTTTTGCAGGTTTTCGATGTTTTTTTTTGCGATAAGAAACATATACGGTGTAAATCGGTTGACGACGATACCCACTTTTTCACATATTAATGATAGTGCTTCACTTAGTTCAAAAATGTGAAAAAGGGCGTGGCACAACCTATTTTTTTGAATTAATAAGTTCACACTAATTTTAAGCCCTCGTACAAATATTAGTTACCCAAAAAAATTATATTTTATGCAAACATTACCCCTGAGAAGATAAAAAATTCGTTAACAGACGAAATCGATTGAGAGACACGCCCACTTTTTACAGTATTGACGGAAAAGGGGTTTGTCAAACCTTCAACATGGTATCTCTTTAACGAGACAAGCAAGGATCTAAAATTTTGTGTCTGTTTTTCTAAATGTTTGTTTGGGCATCACTCAAAAAATAATATATAGAATTGTAAGCAATTTCCGTAGATTTATTACTAGAGCCTCAACTTGTTGTTTAGAGTACATTTTACGGCAAGTACATTTTTTATTCTAGCTGCGTACACTGGTGGCAATAAAAGTTGGCTCCAAATATTTCAATATTTTTAAAAGTAGGCCGATATCTGTAAACAGAATAGATACTAGGTGAGAATATGTGTGATATTTTTTGAAACACTCTTTATAACAAATACTTTCCTCCTGTATTAATTATATTTGCCACCAGTGTATAACTATAAATTAGTGAAACTATCAGTGACAAGCTATAGTAGTGGCAGTGTATGAGAGCATTGACAGTAGTGTATTAGTAAAAGTATGGGATACTCTGATGGCTAGTAGGTATGCTCTTCCTATTAGTGGCTCATATTGGCTCATTGCCTGACTGTCAGCTCATCGAAGGCGCCTAAGGTGAACCATAATATGTAAATATGTACCAAAAAAAAGTAGTACGTTGCAGGTTACAGCGCGCAGCAAAATAGTTGAGTTGCAAAGAGCTTGCAGAAATTTGAAAAAAAAAAATAATAATAAATCACAGCCCTAAGTATACTAAAAAGCTTTATCGACCCTACCACAATTCAATGTTGCTCGACCACACACTATGCACGTACAATTTCAAAGGGCGGATATGCAGTGAAATGACGATTACACTCATACCACTAAAAAAAAGCTTCGTCCGTCAGCCATTTAACTATCCGACATGCTGACATACTGCACTTCGTTGCAGCGCTGCACAATCACTGTCACTTTCATTGCGCTGATTGTTGTTGTTGCAGGCTACGAAAGCTTTTTACTACTTTTCTCACATGCGCTTTTCCACCTACCATCATTACACACGAGCACAAACGAAGCTTAACTTAAACATTGAAGAAGTTGAGTAGTAGCTACAGCGAGCGACTAGTAGCAGTGAGCGATACCTTGGTGGCCCACTAGTTGCTCACTAGTTAGTCAGTGCATTAAGTTAGTGCAGCTTTTTTTACATGTAGCAAACGAGCTTTCTGCTTGCAAGTGTATGCTTGTGATTCGCGTATTTTTTGGTTGTGTATGTGTATGCGCTCTCACTGCATTGACAGTGATGGCAATACACTGTGCAGCAAAAAAAATTCTTTGTTGAAAAAAAAAAAATTTCCGTACAAAAAAATTAAATAAAAAAAGATAAAGATAAAATAAAAAATCAAGATCAAGATTGGCGATGATGTTAAAGATTGAAAATAAAGATAAAGATAAAAATGAGTTTAAAGATAAGAATTGAAGATACAAATTAAGATAAACATAAATATATAGGTAAAGATAAATACAAAGATAATGATAATGATAAAGATAGAAATAAATGAAAAGATAAAAATTAAAATAAAAATGAGGATAAAGATAAAGATAAAGATAAAAATAAAAATAAAAAAGAAGATAAAAATAAAGATAAATAAAAAGATAAATATAAAGATACAGATACAGATACGGACAAAAGTTAAGACACGAACAAATGGAAAATTAAAGATAAGAAAAGTGACTAAGATAAGATATAAATATATGAAGATAAAAGTAAAAAACCGACAAATTTCAAGATAAAGATACATAAAGATAAAGATGTAGGTGAAGACAAAGATAATATAAGATTATAAAGAATACGATAAAAATGTAGGTAGAGACAAAGATAAGATAAGATAAGAAAGATTAAGATAAAGATGTAGGTAAAGACAAAGATAAGATAAGATAAGAAAAATAAAGATAAAGACAAAGAAAAGATAAACATGAAGATAAAGTTAAAAACAAAGATAAAAGAAAAGATAATAATAAATATGAACATAAAGGCAAAAATAAAAATAAAAATAAATATTAAGATAAAGCAATATAAAAATTTGAAAAAGTCAATGTATACAAAAAAATATGTCACTTTGGTAGTACGGTGTAGTTGTTCTGGTGGAAAATGAGAGGTTATGTTAATGTAATTTTTTGAAAAAGATAACAACTAACAAAATCATTAATGAAATTAACTCTTTAAATTCATCAATTTACTCCCAACTATTTAAAAAATTTGCATAGAAACCTAACCTCAAATTCTTTGAAATTTATTAACAGGAGATTACACAGTTCTCCAACCACGCTTGCGCTCTTGCTGCATTTCTTCTCCCGACGCTGCTCTCACTATCCCACACACGTACATACACTCAAACTGCAACAAACATTATTTTTCAAGGTGATTCATATCGAAAATGTTAGGTGAAAAGACGCATCAAATAAAAGTTGGAAGGTACATAAAAAAAAGGTAGGAAAGTACTACAAAAACGAAGTAAAAAATCGAAATATTATTTGTGGGTGTGAAAGTATATAAAAGTGACACACTTGACTGATATCTACCATCATTCCTTAAATGTATGTCACCTTATCGATTCTAGGTTTGTTTTCAACTATAAAAGAATAAAAGAAGTTGGTAAAAACTTGAACTAAAATTCAAGGGAGGGCTACTTTCGCTCAAAGCGGAACAAATTGTTTTTTTTTTTTTGACAGTTATGAGTTGTATAAATTTACACCTTCTAAATTAATAAAGAATTCTCTCACAATACTTAGCTACCCCCTTGGGTCCCCCTTTGGCACAGTCCCAAAACTTAAAATTCGCTACCGCTCAAAAAAGGTTCCTTAAATGGTTTCATACAGCCAACGAAACTCTTGTCACTTTCATATTACATAACGACATAAATTGTTTGCCTCAAAGCTGCAATTAAACAATGCCAACAATGACCAACAACAAGCGACAGCGCCATTACCAAACCAAAAAATGCAACCTTCACCCATGAAAACGGCGCTGCCGCCGCCGCTGCTGCTCAATGTCATTTCATTTGTTACAACCTTGAGTGGAGAACATTTAGAAACATATTTTTTTTTTTTGCATATTTAGGACACTTTTAAGTGACTAGTGGAATTTTTAAATAATTTCTGTCTTTTCAATGCAAAGGGGGGACAAGAATGGAAAAATTGGTCATATTTGGAGGGGGTTGTTATTTCGAAGGAGATAGGGCCAAATATTTTTTTATTTCTAGATCAGTTTAAATCTACAACTTTTTCGAACTGAGTATGTTCGAACTAAGACTCTTTCCTGACTTTGAAGTCGCCAAGTTAGCCTCCCCAGTTGGAGGGTACTGCATTTCCGAACAGTGCGGCAAGTCGAGAGAAAGGGATAAAGATAAGAATAACGTTGAAGATAAAGATAAAAGAGTATAGAGAGGGAGTAAGATAAAAATAAAGATATGCACAAAAATCCAGATAAAGATAATGATAAAAATCCAGATAAAGATAAAGAACAGTATAAAAGTTGAGATAAAGATGAAATTAAAAACAATAGAGGTTAATACAAAGATAAAGATGAAGATAAATACACATATTAAGATTAAGATGAAGATAAAATAATGGTAGAGGAAAGTATATAGATAAAGATGAAGATAACGGTAACGATAACGATAAAGATAAAGTAAAAATAAACATTAAGATAAAGATAAAGATAAAAATGAAGATGAAAGATATAGATAAAGATCAAGATTAGATAAAGATATAGATGCAGATAAAGTTACAAGAAAAATGAAGATTAAGATCGAGATGGACATCAAGATAAGGATAAAGACAAAGATAAAGATAAAAATAAAAATAAAGATAAAAATGAAGAAAAAGATATAGACATATGTGAAGATAAAGGTAGGTAAGAAAAGAGATAAAGATATAGATAAAGATAAAGATAACGATAAAGATAAAGATAAAAATAAAGATATAGATGCAGATAAAGTTACGAAAAAAATGAAGATCAAGTTCAAAACAAATGAAATTGGGCAGAAAACCCAAAGACTGTCATTCCCAGCTTTTACTTTAAAATTTGCAGGCATGCCAAGTTAACCCCCCCCCCATCGCCGATTAGACGATATCACATCCCTCACTTAGAAACTTAAAAAAACCATTTTTATAAGTTAAGATATATTCTGGTTATAAAATCTTTTCCAAGCTTACAGACGTATTAAAATCTAAAGCTTCCGTAACATAAGGAAACAGCACGGAATTCTTTTACAAAGAGGAAAGCCTGCTTAACAACCATTATTTCCACTAAAAAAAACTTTGAATGACTAGTATAAATATAAAATAACATACAAATGTATATTAGGGTGTGCCTTAGTTGTGCGCAGACACCTTTTCGGAATGCTTCAAAGTGGGGTCAGGAGTAGGCTATATGATACAAGGGCCCTATATGAGAGGCATTGAAATTTTCACTTAGAATTTAACATATCTGACTTTAAGGTGAAGTTTCAATGACTTTTTATTAAGTCAAGGTAGAATAATCACGAGAGTAATACATACCTATAGCTGGAAGATGTTTTAAGGTATTATATAAAAGATCTTTCAAAGAAACTCTTCTCTACAAGGAAATTGTCTCCCAAGAGGTCTTTCGATACCTCAATTATAGCAATTTTTTTCTAACCAAGGTTTTTTTGACCGCCAAAACATTTCTTGTGCCAACTCTTTGCTTTTTAGGTCACCCTTGCAGAACAAAGGCACACCCTAATTTACATACAAATATTCGCCCATTTATTTTTATGCACTAAGGAGGCATGAAGGTCGCAATCAAAACATTCACACACACACAAACATAAGCACAATCAATTCAACACTTGCCATTTGGTGCAGAGTTTTGCCAAAAAATTGTGTTTGCCAAAAGTAGCTGAAGGTGAAATGGGCTGCATGTAGTGTTGACACACTTCTATTGCACAAACACACACACACACTCATACACCGAAACTGGCTATCAGTGATAAAGTTGAAAGTATTACATAAGCGCAATTGTGATTGCTATGTATGTGGTGGTGTGGTTGTGATATCCTTGACCCTTTGATTTGATTTATTTTTTGGTGATATTGGCTATATTGCAGTCTTGCATATGTTTGTTTGTATAAGTTTACATATGTATTTATAGCCACTTGACAATTATCTATAGCATGTAAAAGTATGTCAAACAAGAAGTGAGTGCAACAATGAATTTAACTGCATTTCGATGATTTGAATAGGGGCCTTATATGGAAATATCAGATGCCGTTAAGTGACGTCTCTGAACCGCTTCAAATGAAACGAAGCTTCAGACATGATACAGATACAGATACATACATTTAAAGATGGAGATGAAAATGAAGATATAGATAAAGATAAAGATAAAGATAAAGATAAAGATGAAGATAAAGATAAAGATAAAGATAAAGATAAAGATAAAGATAAAGATAAAGATAAAGATAAAGATAAAGATAAAGATAAAGATAAAGATAAAGATAAAGATAAAGATAAAGATAAAGATAAAGATAAAGATAAAGATAAAGATAAAGATAAAGATAAAGATAAAGATAAAGATAAAGATAAAGATAAAGATAAAGATAAAGATAAAGATAAAGATAAAGATAAAGATAAAGATAAAGATAAAGATAAAGATAAAGATAAAGATAAAGATAAAGATAAAGATAAAGATAAAGATAAAGATAAAGATAAAGATAAAGATAAAGATAAAGATAAAGATAAAGATAAAGATAAAGATAAAGATAAAGATAAAGATAAAGATAAAGATAAAGATAAAGATAAAGATAAAGATAAAGATAAAGATAAAGATAAAGATAAAGATAAAGATAAAGATAAAGATAAAGATAAAGATAAAGATAAAGATAAAGATAAAGATAAAGATAAAGATAAAGATAAAGATAAAGATAAAGATAAAGATAAAGATAAAGATAAAGATAAAGATAAAGATAAAGATAAAGATAAAGATAAAGATAAAGATAAAGATAAAGATAAAGATAAAGATAAAGATAAAGATAAAGATAAAGATAAAGATAAAGATAAAGATAAAGATAAAGATAAAGATAAAGATAAAGATAAAGATAAAGATAAAGATAAAGATAAAGATAAAGATAAAGATAAAGATAAAGATAAAGATAAAGATAAAGATAAAGATAAAGATAAAGATAAAGATAAAGATAAAGATAAAGATAAAGATAAAGATAAAGATAAAGATAAAGATAAAGATAAAGATAAAGATAAAGATAAAGATAAAGATAAAGATAAAGATAAAGATAAAGTGGACTTTGGTTTCGACACCTGTTTTCAACAGCAGAAGAAAGAGAAAGTTACAAGTGGAAGATAACTTGGCCTCCCTTGATACTACCTATTGCCTACAAGGAATAATGACAACCAAACCATCATTCAACGCGATTATATGTAGTTTCCTTCTATCTCAAATGCTACAAAAAATCGCGAAAAATTTAGTTTTCTAATTAATTATAAAATATGTTCGTTTTCTCTAGCTAAAACGATCAGCTCTGATTAATATTAAGTTTCCTTTGTTATTTTTTTTCATGCAACAGACGTCTTACTTAAAAGCAATGAACATTCGTTAGGTACGCGTTAATTGCGACTTATGTATGTATGCATGTATTTCTATACCTATAAGTAGTTGTAGATGTGTGAATTGTGTCGGCTTATTTAGCACTTTTATTTAGTATTTTAGATTCTTTTTTTATTCAACGATGCATCTTTTACTTTTGGAGCGCACTAATCGCTGTAGCGTTAAATGTTGCATGTTTGCTTGGATATAAACGTTCAGTCGCGCCTAGATGATTTGTACATAACAAGCATGAATACGAAAACATTGTTTCCACTAGTACTGCACATTTATTGCATCTAAATACATGCATATGTAACAACGAGTTTAAACTTATGTTTAATATGTTCAGCATAATTTATTTTACTTGCTTCAGGCTAATAAATGATGAAAGCGTTTAAAATATTTTTGTGTTTAAGTTGTATATAACCGGCTAAGTTCATCTTTATTTAAGCAGGCACGTGGAAAATGGTTCTTATAGCTATATGGCTCTGCGTATTTTCACTATTATTTTCTTGTATTTTTATACCTTTCATGAACATGAAATGGTATTATAACTTTGGTCCGATGTTTGTAAATATGAGAAGAAGAAGAGATAGACCCATCAATAAGTATACCGAAATGATCAGGATGACGAGATGAGTTGATTTAGCCATGTCCGTCTGTCCGTCTGTCCGTCTGTCTGTTTGAACGTAAACTAGTCCCTCAATTTTTGAGATATCTGGCTGAAATTTTGTATGTGGCCACCATTTTGTAATATAGGAATCATTTGTCGGAACTGACAAGATCGGACCAGTATAACATATAGCCCCCATACAACCGATTGTTCAGATATAAGGTTTTTTGGCCAAAACTTCTGCAATTAAAAAGTTAGAAACGTAAAATTTTGCAACTCGAGTACTTTCTATTTATGTAGTGTATATAGTGAAAATCAACCAGATCGGGCAAATGTAACATATAGCCCCCATACAACCGATTGTTCAGATATAAGGTTTTTTGGCCAAAACTTCTGCAATTAAAAAGTTAGGAAAGTAAAATTTTGCAACTCGAGTACTTTCTATTTATGTAGTGTATATAGTGAAAATCAACAAGATCGGGCAAATGTAACATATAGCCCCCATACAACCGATTGTTCAGATATAAGGTTTTTTGGCCAAAACTTCTGCAATTAAAAAGTTAGGAACGTAAAATTTTGCAACTCGAGTACTTTCTATTTATGTAGTGTATATAGTGAAAATCAACAAGATCGGGCAAATGTAACATATAGCCCCCATACAACCGATTGTTCAGATATAAGGTTTTTTGGCCAAAACTTCTGCAATTAAAAAGTTAGGAAAGTAAAATTTTGCAACTCGAGTACTTTCTATTTATGTAGTGTATATAGTGAAAATCAACAAGATCGGGCAAATGTAACATATAGCCCCCATACAACCGATTGTTCAGATATAAGGTTTTTTGGCCAAAACTTCTGCAATTAAAAAGTTAGGAACATAAAATTTTGCAACTTAAGTACTTTCAATTTATGTAGTGTGTAGAGGAAAATCAAGAAGATCGGGTAAATATAACATATATTTAGCCCCATACAACCGGTTGTTCCGATATAAGGTTTTTTGGCCAATACTTCCGCATTTAAAAAGTTAGGAACGTAAAATATTTCACCTTTAGTACTTTCTACATATGTAATGTGTATAGTGTAAGTCAGTACAATTGAACACGTATAATATATAGCCTCCGATAACTCGGATCCTATTATTTTGTAAGTTTTTTTTAAATTATAACAAAGATGTGTAATGTGTATAGTAAATATAGTTAAATTGAAACAGGCTGTACTGGGGATCGAACAGTGAAAATCGTGACGCTTATTCATGAAAGGTATATAGCCTTCGGCACAGCCGAAGACAGCTTTCCTTACTTGTTTTTTTTGTATTTATTGTGCGAAAGTAATGGTCTTATACAATTATCATATTGGCGGAAGCGGAACGAAAAAACAATGAAAATACAAATTTGACTATAAAAAAACAAATGAAAAAGTTTGTATTTTTTTATATTCTTTGGCACTTGGACGTTTCTCCTCTATTTTATGTGAAAATTTTTTGTTTACATTTTTATGTTGAAAGTTTTGTGCGCGAATTTATATGAAACTCGTTTTTTTTTGTGAAATATATATTCCAATGTATTTCTTGTGAAAAACGAGCCCAGAAAAAATAAGCAATTTTCATATAAACAAAAACATGCCAAACGGACTCCTTTGTGCGCATGCGCGCACTCTTTGTCTCTCTTCTTCCTAGACAAAAAATTGTAGGAAATAACTTTTGAAAATAATAGTCAAAATACGTAGTGTCATATTTCTACAGAATTTTCAGGTCTACAACATGATCTCAGGTAATTTTTCGAAAAAAACTTACCAATTTCGAAAAAATTCCAAAAAACTTAAAATGTTGACCTTTGACCCCAAATAACTTTTTTAGCACACATGGGATCTATGGGGACTTTTGAAGTTTTCTTTCTGACGGCGAACCTAAGCCTCTCTACCAAAATTTGGCTCTGTGGGAATATAGTCTGAGCCGATTTGCCTATAAACATCTTAAAGAGTACGTAAAAAAAAAAAAAAAAAAAAAAAAAATGTATGGCGGCGATATACCAACAGGTTATCATAACCTCTAACGAGATTTTCAGCCGAGCTTCTCTTTCCAACTTGTGGTTCTCTTTCCAACAAGTTGGCGGGACCTACAGTTTTTTGCCGACTCCGAACGGCACTAGCAAAGCTAATGAATTTTTTGCTGAGAAGCTTCTCATGGCAGAAATACACCCGGAGAGTTTGCCAAACTACTGCCGAGGGGCGACCCCGCTTAGAAAAAGAGTACGTAAGCATACCGGTAAAAAAGATATGATAGTTATATTACTCATACGCCATGCAACACCATATGTAGTTTATTGATTATATTACACAAAATTAGAGTTGGGAATTTTAATTCATTAAAGTGATCAGAGATTTCATAATAGCTTACCAAAATGAACTAGTTCATGTAGTTCGTTTTTTATTCATTTAGTTCAATTATATGTATTTGTTTCCTTTAGCAAATAACTGCTAAGCAGCGTCCAAAAATGTTGGACTACATACATACATATAGTAAGTGCGATCAATTGATCTATTTCTCTTCACAAAAGTTGCCACAAAAAATTTTATTTCGCATAACTGAACGAACTAGTTCAGTAAGAAGATTTAGTTTACTAGTTCTTTTGTTCGAAAAATACACAGGCCTAGAACTTGTGTAACACTTCTGACATTAATAATGATAATTAAGTTTGTGGAATAAAGCACTTTTATTTTCTACATATATAAAATTGGATGTATGTACAATGTATGTACATATGTATGTATGTATGTGTGTATGTATGTATGTATGTAGCTAATGGACTCCAAAACTGCTCGGCCGATTTTCTTCAAATTTTCGGGATAGATTAGTAGGAGCCTGGAGAGTGTTTCTGTACAGTTTTTTTACGGAAGTGGACCCGGGACCGCGCTATTCGAAACTATCTTATAAATGGCTGGATTTACTTGAAATTTGGTATGTAGGTAGCGTTTTGCTTAGGTTAATGTGTGGAATAATTTTTCTTCCGGGAAGTGGACACCAGGGACCGATCTGTTCTAAACAATCGTATTTACGGCTCGATTCGCTTGAAACTTTGTGTGTAGGTAGTTATGTATATGCGTAGATGAAAATATAGGATAAATTTTCTTCCGGAAAGTGGACACAGGACTGACTTATTCCAAACTATCGTATAGATGGTTGGATTTACTTGAATTTTGGTATGTGGGTAGCGTTTTGCTTAGGTTGAAGTATGGTATGATTTTTCTTCCGGGAAGTGGACCAGGGACCGATCTTTCTAAACAATCGTATTTACGGCTCGATTCGCTTGAAAGTTTGTGTATAGGTAGCTATATGCTTAGATAAAAATATAGGATCAATTTTCTTCCGGAAAGTGGACCCAGAACTGACTTATTCTAAACTATCGTATAAATGGTGGGATTTACTTGAATTTTGGTATGTAGGTAGCGTTATGCTTAGGCTAAAGTGTGGGATAATTTTTCTTCCGGGAAGTGGACCAGGGACCGTTCTCTTCTAAACAATCGTAGTTATGACTCGATGAGCTTGATATTTGGCGTGTAGCTGTTGTAATTTAATGTTTATCGGGCATATTAAATAATTGAGGAATTGAGACATGGAAAAATAAAGAACGGTCTTAATGTCATATGTATGTATGTATGTATATAAAAAACACAACATATCTCTATGATCTTCAAACGTCAAATACATTTATGACTACAAGTGAAAAAATATCCAATATATTGTAGGCGGTGTGAACTCAAAAGGCAGCTAATTGATAGTAAATTAAATTGTTTAATTATCTAATCGTTTTATGTTTGCTCTATATAACTGCTTACAAGTTGCGCATTGACAATTCAATTGAATGAATGCGGTGTAAAAAGAAAAAAATTTAACGTGTACAATTGAAGTTAAAAATATGCAATTTTTGTTTCAAATTCACTAATTGAATTCAATTAAAAAAAAAAAATTTTTTTTTTTGTGAAAAAATTTAAGTTTTTTCCACTTTTCTTATTTGACTTATAAAAAAATCAATACATAATTATTTGCTAATTTAGACAAAACTCAAAAATATCGGCTTATGCTAAATATAAATAGAAATATTTTAAGTAAATATGGATGTCAATGAGAGAAATATTATTAAAAACAAAGCTAGCTTAAACTTATGAATTTCTTGTTTTTACTTAATTAAAAAATGATGCTCAAATGTACATAAGTGGGTACTCACCTGTAGTTCATTGCTACATAAGTCATGCTGCTAGCACACAGGATACTCGTACATACATACAAATGCAAATGTTATTGCCCACTCAACGTTGCTCATTTATTGTTGTCATATATGCACCAACCACTGAGATACCACCAGCTGTGTTCACTGACTATTATATGAAAGTTTACGAAGCGAGCACAGGGTGTATCCCGGCAGTAAATGCATAAGAATTTTTTTCGTATAGAATTTGCTTAGATCATACGCTGATGAAACTTTTCTATTACTTAAATTTGAATTTCTTATAATTTTATTCTCGCGCTTGTGTGTGTGTGTGTGTGTGTGTGGGTGCGCTGTGCTTTCACAATGCATTAAAAGCTCAGTTGCTTACATTTTGTATTGAACCAAAAACTTTTTTCGTGCCAACATTTTCAGTAAAAAGTACAATTTTCGCTCGAAAAGTATAACTTCATTTAATTAGCTAAATTTTTACAACAAAGTCATAAATTAACTATTTATTTGAATAGTTAAGTGGACTAGGACCGTTTTCTCAAGTAAACTTTAAAATTTTTCTGCATGAAAAAGAATATTTTTTGTATACAAAAACGGTCCTATAAAAAAAGTAAAAAAAAAAAAATTTAAATAAAATTAACATTTTTACTACCAAAATAAAATATAACCTTTTTTTAGGCTTTTGAAGCTACGTCTGAGGGGTTTTCTGTATTTTTCAAAGAGATAAAGGCGTGGCAAATTTAATCGCTATAATAAATATTTAAAGATTTAAAGGAGTATTGACAATGACCTTGACAGCTCGAATTAATATGATGGCATTGATATGATATGATATGATCACATTTTCCGTTATGACGGTACCCAAAAAATCAAAGAAGTTTTTAGGTGAAGTATAAAAAAGAGGGGAAAAGCGAAGGAGTGCATCAATAAAAAAATGTACCACTTTTGGTACTAAAGTGTCTGCTGTGGCAACCGTGCTAGCTGCTCGTGTGGATTAGCTAAGACAAGCACTCCGTGTTTGCTGTTGTGCTTGATTTGGCTAAATGCGCAAGTTTAATAACTGAATGAGCTTTCTTTTCATTGATGTATTTTGACTTTTTCCGCTGTTGCATGTTAACGGCACAAAATAATCGAGATAGATATAAGGTTCCATATATGAAAGTTCTTAGGTTGAAAAGAGGAGTTGATTAAAGCATGTCCGTCCGTTCGTCTGCCGGTGTACACGATAATTTGAGTAAAAATTGAGATACTTGCATGAAATTTTGTATGCAGGTTACTTTCTGGACAAGGTAGGTTGCTATTGAAAATGGGCGCAATCGGACGATAACCACGCCCCCTTTTTCGATATCGAAAATCAAAAAGCTATTAGCTATTTTTTTGTTTCCATTTAGCTATAAGCTCGAAAGTATCTGGCAACACTAAAACTAAATATTTGGAAAAAATTGATATATTTTTTTTGATAAAATTTTTAATAAATTTTTTCAATACAATTTTTTTTTAAGCTATTGCATAGATTTTATCGCAGGCCTTGGCGGTGGGAGTGAAATGAAAAAAATGTTAATGTTAAAAAAGTTCGTAACGGACTTTTTTCAATGTTAAAAGGTTCGGCGTTAGCAACATAACTTGACAAAAATAAATATAAGCGTTGCCTACATTTAGGCGTATGACGTTGTACTAATGATAGCAGCAGGCGGATTACATAAAATTGGAGCTGTATAGGCTATACAGTTGACAGGTTAAGGCTGTACTGCTCTAAAGTCATAAATATGCTCATTGAGTAACTTTACCGCGGCAGTCCGCGAGTGCTGGCAGTCCCCCGTCCTTTTTTTTAATTTTTATTAGAAAAGAATGGAAAAAATACTTTAGAAAACGGTTTCCATGTTCCTTCCCGTATATCTCGGTAACCATCCAACATTTTTACGCGACCTTTGGTGATATTTTTTTTCTTACATAGCAGATCATTTTCACTTTTTTGGTCAAATCGAATTTTTAGGTGGTCCGCTGGAGGAATTTTACCCCATATGTAGATAGCGATTGATGACGATGATTGGGATGAAGATACAACGTTTGCCGATTTTTTTAGTGGATATTCAAGTGTACAGCTTGGTCGAAGATAATTTTTCGAAAAAATTACCGTTTAAGAGAAAAATTCGTAAAACCCTAAATGTTCACTTTTGACCCCAAATATTTTTTTTACCACACATGATATTAATGGGGACTTTTGAAGTTTTCTGTCTGATTGATGAGTCAAAAACGACTCATAGAGCAACAGCAGTTACCGATAGAAGTCTTTTATTTTTGATTTGTCTTTCTGTATGTATGTATGTTTGTACTCGCATCACTTAAAAATTACTACATGGAATTTAATGGTTCTTCACCGATTTGTTGCTACAAATCTAACTTAAAATATTGCACAATTTGTATCCATTGTTAATGTATAAAACATGTTTTTTTTTATTTTGAAATATATGTATTACGTTTGAAATATCTAATCCAACAATATTACTTCACAATCTGAGTCAAAAAACTTTACCAAACAGCAGTGCTGTTCCTTTGCATAGTTATTTTTAGAAAATTTTCTGCTGCACACACGTTTTCCTTACACGTCATTTTCGCCACACACAGCAGCACCCACACACTTAAAATAGCGAGAACAACAACAGTTTATTGTTTAGCAAAATACGTCATTTAGTATTATATTCACGCGATTACGTTAGCATTTTGATTACGTTAGAATGTGAAATGTATACCTACTATTTTTATTATTTTTTTAGGGTTTCTTTAGAGTTAGTAAGTCATTTCAGGCACACCTCTTACGCCTTTTAGGCATAGATGTATGTTGTTGTTTATATATTTTAAGTCAACACTGATCACTTTGCTAATCAAACGTGGAATTTTGTAGAGCAAAAACAACCCACGCACTTGCACGCTACCTACACACAGGTTGCGCCTTTGACTAGTGGACACCGGGGCGTATAATCAACAAATGCGAGAACATTCAATCGAACACGAATTTTGTGAGTAAAGTGCGATTTTTTAGTCTAAAAATATTTGCTTAAAAATAATACAATTTATTATTTATATTTTTATAAATTTGAATATATTAACTATAAAGGTCAAAGGTTAGACAAATTGTGAAATATTTTTTGCATACATTTTCTAAGCTCACAAATGCCATATGGGAGACATAAAAGTCCAGATACTTGTTTCTACATATATTATCTCTTTTCACAGTCTCGTATTGATTAACTCATTTACGCTTAACTTCTTCATTAAATGTTAATCACTTTTTCAAGTTGATTTTTTTCTCTTTAGCTTTTTTAAACACCTTACACGTACGAAAGTCAACGAACAAGTCAGTCAACATATGTGAGGACGAACATTTAACATAAATCAGGCGCATATTCCTGTCGTAATTTGAACGCAGAAATGGGAAACATTGTTATCGGCAGTTTTGTTTTTTTCTTCTTCTTTTTTTCTTCACACATACAGGATAAACGCTTGTACACGCATACATGTACAATATACAAATACTGCTATGTTTGTATGTATGTATGTAGGTATGTCCAAGGTTAAACAGGAAAATTCATTTCACCCACGCCATGCAACATGCTGACGCTGGAACTTTGAAAGCAAGAAGAAGAAGAAAACGCAGCGCTGCTATAAAGCTTTTGAGTGCAGAATACATTTGGTGGCAGAGAAAGCTCGCAATAGTGTATGTGTGCGTTAAGGCTTGTGTATGCTTGAGAGAGATAGAGAGAGAGTGTGAGATAGGTAAAGCTTCAACTCTCAGTAAAAGCTTTTATGAGCGCAAATATATTTGTGTGGAAATTTTGTGCGTCAGCAGGGTTAGAGACAGTATTGCCCGTTTTTTACAATTGTAGTTTTTTTTAATACTTTTCGTGTTTTGATACTTTTTGTTCGAAAATGCCAAATTTTCATACTTTTTGCTGGAAAATTTATAATTAGTAAGGGTCTAGTTATGTAAGTGACCGTAACAGTCTTTGGTAGTCACATTTTTGGAGGAACACCCTATACCATCTCAGCGCCATCTCAGAATCAGTTTGAAAGTGGCCCTATTTCAGCTGTAAATGTATTTATTGGATAAGGCCATCGAGACATCAAAATAAACTCATATATGTAGCTACCAAAATTTATTGTCCGTCACTATTACAGGCGAGTAGGCGTGGCACCTCCCATACAAAGATGAGTTTACAGATGTTATATCTCTATCTAGGGTACACTTTTGGCATATGTAAATAAGTATCGAGACATACGATATTAATACTATTCTCACAAAAAAGTGCTGGCGTTCGGAAAAGCGGGGCGTGACACCTCCCCTACAAACTTAATTTTAATACTAAATACTTCTAAAAGAATCAAGGTAGGTACCTGGAATACGATAGACATGCGTTATCAAAGCCATTCTCACAGAATTGATAACTCCCAGAAAAAAGGGAGCGTGACACTTCCCATACTAAGATCCGTTATGAAGCTGATATTTAATAGAGTTGAAGGTCGGGACTGAAATTTGGTATGTATGAAAATATGCCATACTAATACCAGAAAATTAATAAAAAATGGGAGTTATGGGAAAAGGGGCATGGCACATACCCAAGTTTTAAGGCTGAATATGTCTATAAGGGTCCATGGTAGGGATCTGAAATTGGTCCGTAGATAAACGATATCAATACCATATTCCCAGAATAAGGTGAGAGTTATCAGAAAAGGGGGTCGTGGAGTTCCCCCTGCAAACTGAACTATTAAACCATGTTTCTAAATATATTTATCGCATGATGTTGTTGTTCTTGCAACAGCAAAAACACTCCCCGAAGGTTTGGGGAGTGATGCCGAAATTGATACGAACCCGATACGCTACAGTCCTCCCTTCCGGTACTGCCCGACCGTCGTGGTAGCGATTTGGTATGACCGGTGGAACCTTCTAGGTCATGTTATCCCTCCATCCGTAAGGAAGGAGTAGATGTGTAATGAGAGGTGAGAGGCATCATATCCATAGATCAACCATCGAGTTAGCACGTCATTACCTATGTGCACGTTAGTTTCTTATCAAATCATTGCAGAAGCGGTAACGATTGAAAAGGTATGGGAAGTGGAAAAATAAAGATATTAATGGGCACTAGAAAAAGGAAGCGAGTGTTGAGGAGGGACACACTCATCAACAACTTCTGCCGGGTCTTCTAGTATTATGTAACTTTTAATTCAGATTTGATTCAGAAAGAGTGACTCGTTGCATTTTACACATTCAGCCCCAAACAGTCCAAAGATATTTCTTAAATTTTTTTCTTATAAGCACTGCACAGGTTAGCTCATTTACAATTTTATCCTATGGAGATTCAAAAAACTAAAATTATTCCTTTAAGCGGGCTACTCACCTGCCAAGAAATGTCAAACTCCATATAAAAAAACGCTCAAGAAATGGCCAAGAACTGTTTTCAAACGTCAGATTTTCTTGAGCCAATACTCAGCTCATAAGAAAAAATACTGCAATTTTCTGTGGTTGGCAATGCCGCTTTACCTCAAGAAATAAATATGCTCGTATATATTTCTTGAGGTAAACGTGCAGATTCACGGCAAAGGTGAGTAAATATTTCACTAAACATGTTTTGTACATTTTTATAAGAGTAATATGCAAAAAAATGGAAAATTTGATAAACGTCAAAATTTCTTGACCAGGCACAAGAAATATATGCTCGATTTTTTCTTGAGGTATTTCTTGGCAGGTGGGTAGCCCGCTTAAATCTAATACTCAAAATTGATGGCACTATGGTCGGAGACATCACATACAAAATTTGGTTCACATTGGAAACACCTAAGGCGTGCCACTGGCGGTAGTCTGAACTTTAACCTACCTGGGCGTTTCCAATCGGAACCAAATTTTGAGTATTAGATAAAAAGAAAAATCGTTTTAATATTTTGAGTCTCCATAGCAAAATCTAATCTCTGACCCCTGTGCGACACGCCTTCATCATTTCCAATCGCGACCAAAATTTGTTTGTGATATCTTGGGCCGTGTTACTATTGATTTAGGGGTTGAGCCTTTATAAATCTGATGATAAAATTTTCTCCCTACAAATAAGGACCACCCGAAAGTGTACATGGAGGGAAATACCCCACTAGCTTTTAAGCGGAAATCCCTGAAATAGAAGTTCGTGCTGGAAAAAGCCTTTGAAGAAGATTATCAGAAGCCTGTGTAAAAAGTAGTAGATTTTTTTTAAAAAAAACGTAGTAGATCTACTACTCATTACTATCGTGTATCTAGTAGTAGAGCTCTAACGTTTGTACGTCAGCTCTGTTCTGTCACCTGAAAGCTCTCTCTCTTACACCCGTTCTCTCTAACTCTCGTCACAACTGTTCAAATATTTTGTCTTCTCTTCTTTCTTCATCACCCACCTTCCTTCACAAAGTTGCTTCCACTTCTCACACTTTTGCTATTGCAATTGAAAAGTGAAATTTCTCACACTCTCACTAGCTACACTTCACAAGCTTTTTTTTTTATCAACTGAGTTCCGTATGAATTTTATTTCGAGCAAACTACCTACCTACCTACAAACCGATCTCCAACAATTCAACCCAACATCAAAGCGGTTACTTGCACAATTTGCTTTACTCGTCTTTAAACTTTGACCTTTATAAAATTAATAGGATTTTCTTTAAAAAATAATAACAAGAGTTAATTTCAAAAACACATACCTCTTTTTCAGCAGCAAATTACTCACCAAAATAATATGAGTTTCCAATATTCGTCCATAACATTGTTAGACAAGTATTTTACCAGCTGCTGATGCAATCGTTCAAATGCCACTATTCCAAATACACAGCTTCCTGTATTAAGTAACCTCTATTGTCCTTGCGTAAAACATATCACGATATACATATGTACATATATACTCCATATTAATGCATTCCTGTTTTAGTGCTCATTGCGTCCTTTGGGTTCCTTTGCTTGAGTGTTGTAGCTTGGACGTACGTTGGGATTTTATGGACGTCTGTTACGGGTTCAATTTGTGTTGCTGTTGCAGCTGCAATTGCCTTCAACCCATTTGCCATTATGTGTATGTGTGTGTGTATGCAATCAGAAAATTTCAAGTTCAAGTTGAAAGCGTTTGCGCATGCCTGTCATACATACTCACAAACATACATATTGTATGTGTGTATGTATGTGGTATATACTCGTGCTTAGTTTATATACCCGTCATATTACAGTGCATTGTTTTTGTTGTTGTTTCATTTCTATTTGATTTCAAACAGCCAACCACCCCACTGCAAGATGTGCATATATTACATTAGCATATCAGAGTTACGAGTATGTACATTAGGGTGGTCAAGCAATTATTTTTTTTTTTTTAATGTAGGCTATCATCTGAAAGCTGGCGACGGCGAGTACCGAAGAAGATATAATGATAAGCTGTATGAGCTTTACGCAGATGTCGACATAGTTCAGCGAATTAAAATCCAGCGGCTTCGCTGGCTAGGACACGAGGTGCGAATGACCGAAGACGCTCCGGCCCAGAAGGTATTCTTATCGGCGCCCGCCGGTGGAAGTAGAGGAAGAGGGAGGCCACCCCTTCGATGGCTGGACTTAGTGGAGGCAGATCTGAGAACACGCGGTGTCTCCAATTGACAACAGTTGGCTAAACAAAGAGCCGATTGGCGAAACATGTTAGACGGCCAAAATCGCCTAGGCGGTTAAAGACTATTTTAAGTAAGTAAGTAATCCTCTGAAAAAAAGAAAAGAATGCACAGAAACTAAAAAAAAACATCTACAAAAAATTCTAACTCAAATCCAATCTCAAAAGCAGCATTTTTGGTGAAGAAAAGTTGGATTTTATTAGCGGGAACATTTTGAAAGTTAGGAAATGCTTTAAATTATAAATAGTCCGGTAAAATTACATTTGAAATAACAATAACTCCAACAGAGCCAAATTTTGGTTAATAGTTTAGGTTCGCCGTCAGAAAGAAAACTTCAAAAGTCGTCATCGATCCCGTGTGTACTAAAAAAGTTATTCGGAGTCAAAGGTCAGAGTTTTAGGTTTTTGGGCCTTTATCGAAAACGGTAAGTTATTTTTTTCTTTCGAAAAATCACCTGAGACCAAATGGTAGAGTTATCAGTTCTGAGATATTGCAATGGCAAAATTGTGACGAACTTCCCCATCGACAATGAAAATAGTTAGTTTTGTAAAGCCTATTGTTATCGAGCTAGAGCCATTCTTTCTTCATGCATAATATAAAAAAATACGAGTCCGGTTTTATTATTTTATTTAGTTTATCTTTTATATCAAAAATTCCGATAGAGCCATTTTTTTTTGTCAGGAGCTTCGGTTCACCCCCAGGAACTGCAAAAGTCCTCATCGATCTCGTTTGTGCTAAAAAAGTATTTTTTTTTTTTTTTTGAAATTATAGTTGGTTTGCCATCTCAGTCGAGGCTTCCCCCTTCCTCTGCTGCCGAATTCGGGTGTCGATAGGAAAACCTTCTGTGCTGGAGCTTCTTTGTCCATTCGCATAACATGACCTAACCAGCGGAGCCTTTTTCCCCACACAAAGCAATAATAAAGGAATTCGCTGATAATAAAGTTATTCAAATGAATTATAGTTATTTAAAAAGAATGCCAGGGTGGCAACTCTCTAAAGCTTTCATCAGTGGAAACACATACAAAATTTTAAGCCCGCTTTCGAGATAGAAACGGTCAGGCAAAGAAATCAAGATAATTAGCCATATAATTAGGAATGAGTAGCAACACCACTGAACGGGTTTTTTTTTTAATAAATACATTTTAATACAAAAAATTGATGGGTGCAATGGTGAGGAAAGTTTACAAGTGCCAAGCAGCTGATCGTGATAAAGCAAAACAACAATAAACAAATGAAAACTTTGAGTTATTAGCCAAAGAGAAATGAATCAGCTGTTTTTCGAGTTTTTAGATTTTCTAAGATTTTTTTGCAATTCTCTATTTTGAGAACAGTTCTTGCAAGTTTTCTCGCTGAACAAAGAAAATAAATTTTTGTATTATGAGCCCCAGAAGCATGAACCACCCTAACGCACATATTAAAATTCATATATTGCACTCACTTTCAAGTCAAGTCACTGTTGGCCGAATGCAATCAATACAAATATGTATGCATAATAGAATTGCGGCATTTTGAGCGCATGTGAGTGTATTGGCTGATGTGTGAATGGGTGTGTGCGTGAAATTCGATTGCACGAGAGAAAGCGAACTTTTGCTTTTATGAACCTTCATTTTGCTACGAGAATAGGCTAAGTGTTGGTGGTCATGGCTGTTCAAATAAATTGTTTCCGCTTAGCATCATATTTTCTCTCTGTCTTTCTATCGATAGCTCTCTATCTCTCTCTGCACATTAACCTATCTGCTAACAGCTCTCATCTATTAGGTACGCTACTTTGCGCTTTAAGCTTTCGGCAGAATCAGTTCGTCAATACGTCATGTACGTGACGTACGTCGTGACAAAACGTACGTGCCGCACAGGGATGACACATAGCGATTGACGTACGTGATGTTGAAGTACACAGATATGTCAACAAAGTAATTAGCGCAAAACGAAAATTATTAAAAAAAAACATAACAAATGCAAAATTTCGGTTAAAAACATGGAAAATATTAAAAAATTACTTTGGTTAAATTTGCTTTTTAACAATTTTCACAAACGCGTTGTCAAATCGGCGGTAAAATTGATTTGACATTTGTCACGCAGCTGCCGTTCCGTCAAAATAGAAAATTGCCAAAGGATGCCGAATCCGTTGACTGATACTTTGTCAATCTAGCGTTTTACATGCAAAATACACACATCCTACTCGGCTGTCAGTTTCTTCCTTTCCCGGCAAGTACGTGACGGACTGATTCTGCCGAAAGCTTTATGCTGCTGTCGGCGTTAGATTTTGTCGTTTGTCGCCATTTCTGTAATTCCCTTTGTAAGTTGACTGTTTTGTCGTCATTCGCTGGTTTCCACTTTCGTTGTTTCCTCTTTTTTTATTGACGCTTTTAAATACCTTTTAAGCTCTTCTATTTAGTAAAACGTATTGAACGCGCATTCTCATTATCTATGTATGTTGTTGTTGCTATTCTTGTAGCGTCCAATTAAATTTCTTTGCGTGATGACGCATGTTTGAAACTGAAATAGAGAAATGAAAACAGATTTTAATTATCGAATAAGTTACGAAATTTAAGTGTTTTTATTAATTTGGGGTGTAAAAAAGTTGGGATAGTGGTCAAGTGGAATTCGGAAAAGGGCGAATGAAATTCAGAAGTGGCATGTTAATAACAAGAGGGGGAAAATTCATTTCAAAAAAAGGGAGAATGAGAAAATAGGTAAATGATGGATGGGTTAGGATGATATTCAGGTAAAGCCAAATGACGCTCAAAAGGGAAAACACTTTCACAGCCCCTGCCATTGAGACTTTTTTTTTTATATTCCCAAGAAAACTACTTTTGTGTTGGAAAATAATTGGAAGAATCGATCTTGATCGGAGTTGTCTTAAAATTCAATAATTTGTAGCTGCAAAGCGGCCAAACTGAAATATCACATACGATTTTGGACGTTTCGTATCAAAACATCCCAGTCATTCCTGTTATGCGATAACTGACGCCAATTGGAAACCACAAGGGAGTTCAAGGCATCCTCCACTTGTTGTTTCCATCTCAGTCGAGGCCTCCCCTTCCTCTGCTGTCGAATTCGGGTGTCGATAGGAAAACCTTCTGTGTTGGAGCTTTTTTGTCCATTCGCATAACATGACCCAGCCAGCGAAGCCTTTAATTCACCGGAATATGGTCAGGTCTGCGTAAAGCTCGTACAGCTCATCGTTAAATTCCCTTCGATACTCGCCGTTGACATCACGGGAAGGACCATAAATCTTCCGAAGAACTGGTATGATGAGAAACTTATAGAGCGTGATCTTTGTCGAGAGAGGACTTCACTTCTTAATTGCCTACTTAGTCCAAAGTAACACTTGTTGACAAGAGTGATTCTCCGTTGGATTTCTAGACTGATATTGTTTTCGGTGTTAATGCTCGTTCCCAAAAAGACGAAGTCCCTTACCGTTTCAAATTTATAGCTATCAACGGTGCGCCGATTCTTTCTTTGATGACAGCAGATACTTCGTCTTGTCCTCGTTGACCACAAGACCCACTTTTTTCGCTTCCCTATGCAGTCCAGAGATTCCGCGGTAGCTGGTGCGGTTAGCGGGTTCGCCTTTCTTGTGGATTGGGCAGAGCACACTTAAATTTTAACACACTCGGAGGGCTGCTGACTATCATTGAGTAAGCTTTCCATACCGAAAGTCCCATATTGAACTCCCAGGCCCATTTCAAAGCACCGAGGCCATTCGGCGTTGTTTGGCAAAATATCCGAATGTATTTTGCATTGGAAAGCTTACTCGGAGTTGTCATATGTAGGAAAATCTTATGAGCACACCACTATTTAGAAGAAAAAATCGACCCAAAACTCTTCGAAGCTCCACTCGCGCCAAAATTATTATTATGTTTATAACCACATTTGTAGCTTCATCTTACAAATTACTATTGCAGCTATGCAATTCATGTCAGTATTTATTTATTAATGAAATTCTTTCATTTTTATGCATAGCAAATTTAAAAAATATTTCTCCCACGATTATGTTACAAAGCAAATATTTCGTTCATTCAACTTTGGCGTGCGTGCTTTTTCAGCGATTTGCATTTCATTCAATTGCAACATGGTATTTCAAAAAGTTGTAATTTTGAACGATGTGTATATAAATATAAATGTATGTCTTCGATATATAAGGCGCTCAGCTCCATTCATTAATCATTAATCATTTTTTTTCTCACAGTTCGAAGTTGCACTCAGCGCTTTAAATGGAGAGAATTTTTTCCACGTATCCTCGTTAATAGCCAACCAAGACTTTTCAAGCTCCAATCTCTACTTAGGCTTTCGAGATAGCTTACTGTTATGCACAGTCATCCCCAGGAACTTAACTCTATTGGACAATAACACTGACCTAATACTTTAATTGAAGATTGTTGTTGTTGTTGTAACGAGGTGTAGGTAGGTAGGTAGGTTGCAGTGGCTGCTAATATACAGACTAGCACACATAGGCCCCGTAGGTCCCGTTGTGATACCACAAGGATCTGAATGACCCCCTACTCGAACCATTTCGTGGATTCCGCGAAGCGCAGAATATCCTTTGGTTTAATTTTTGAAAATTCGCCCAGGTGATAGAACATACCCGACCCCAGATATTTTAACCTCTTGCCCCCCAACGCAGGGCATTCGCATAGGAGATGCCTCACCGTTTCAGGCTCCTCCTCGTCTTTGCAACTTCTGCAGAAATCATTGTAGGGTATGCCCAACCTTTCCGCATACCTGCCTAAGCCTATATACCCTGTGAGAAGTCCCATGAGTAATGAGAGCTCCTCCCTTCTTAGCTTGAGCAGGTCTTCCGACCTACCCGGTATAATCTCTGGCCACACCAGTTTTGTATGATTGCGGGTACCTATATTCTCCCATCTATCCCTTGCCTGTTTGAGGAAAATGTTCCTCATTAAGAGCTTGCTGGTCACGAGCGGCATACCCAAACCCTTCCAGGACTGTGAAAGCGGAGCGGATGTGCCCCCTCTAGCTAGCTCGTCTGCCATATCATTTCCCGGTATGCCACTGTGTCCAGGCACCCATACCGGATTAATTGAGAGTTGCTCAGCCATCTCGTTGAGAGATTTGCAGCAGCTCTCGACAACCCTGGAATTGCATGTAAAGGCCCCCAGAGCCTTGAGGGCTGCTTGGCTGTCAGAGAATATGTAAACATCCCCGCTATTGATGTTTGCTGTCCTCAGTAGATCTATCGCTTCCTGTATAGCGGACACCTCTGCCTGAAAAACACTGCAGTGGTCAGGTAGCCGGAAACCCAAATTGAATCCCAGCTGAGCGGCATATACCCCCCCTCCGACCTTATCATAAAGTTTCGATCCAGCCGTATAAATATGGACTGAACCATTGTCATCGGGGGGACCCCTCTCCCAGAATTTTCTTTCAGGTATTAATATGTCATATTTCTTCTCGAAACAGTACCTCGGTAAACAGTAATCCGAGATGTTTGAGGGGAGATTCTTGAGGATAGAAGAGTGACCTTCTTCAAGGGTCCTCCATCCTGGTAGATTCCTTATGCGCAGTGCGGAGCATGCCGCATATAGTTTCCCGGATATATCAACCGGTAGAATGTTGAGGACTGCATTCAGTGCCTCCGCCGCTGTTGTGCGTAGCGCCCCGCTAACACATATGATTGCGCTTCTCTGCACTCTTTGGATTATGTTGACATTGGAGCTCTTCTCCAGGTCCGTCCACCAGAGACACCTTGATCCGGCCCATAACCTCCAGACCATAGTCAAAAACCATTTCAATACGCCAGAGCTATGGAGAGAGCTAAGACGTATAGCTGTGATTCCTGACCTCAGCTGGATACCTTCCGCGCATGTGAGAACTAGTGTACCCACTTAACAGAACAACTGTGGTATCTATTACCGGTCGGCACCCTCTTGGAGGGTTCAGTCCGAGGATTTTTGCCAACCAAACGAGGTGTAGCCCGCCTAAATATCGGACAGGGTCACCCCGAGAGTATTGCTCTTGGCCGAGTCGATATAAGAAAACGGCCCGGGTCGTTTCGACACGATGGCTACAGCACAAGTACTGGTACCGTTCTCGTAGAACCGGCAATATAAGAAACTAGCCGTGTAGGCCATGTAGGTCTCATCTTAATTTTTTTTTTCCTTTCCCAGTACAATAGTCCGAGCAAGATGGTTTTCCCTCAGAGGAGTAACTAAATCTCATTTTTCATCTCTACCACCACTTCATCTTCATCTCAATCTCTATTTCAGAATCGATCTAAATCTGTATATCTCTCCTCATCTTAATTTTCTTCTTCATCCCCATATCCATCTCAATATCAATACCCATTTCCATATTCATCTCAATCTCCATTTCCAGCTCCATACTAATGCATCCCAATCTCAGTCTATATCCTAATTCTTTTCTTCATCTCCGAATCCATATTCATATTCATCTCCATCTCTATATACATCTCAATCCACATATTCATCTCCATTTTTTATCCACCTCTACCTCCATCTTCATCACCATTAACATCTCCATTTCCATCTTTCTCTTCATTTCAATCTCCATCTCCATCCACATTTTCTTCTCCATCTGCATAATTTTTTGTCTCCTTTTCCCAACATATTCGCATCAAACATTTTTTATGTGGCAACACTGATTCCAAAGTTTTTTTTACTTGAATGGCAACCCTATCTGCCAACAAGCACTACACAATTTCAGTGACGAATCGGTTGTACTCAGCAAAATCAGCTGCCGAAGCCAAACAATAAATGAAAAAAAAAAAATGAAAATAATAATAAATACTCAAACAATTACATAAAAGCTTACAAACATGCCCACATGCCAAGTATTCAATTCTTTCTACAAACTGAGAATAAAGTACAGGCAAGCAAAGCAATGCATTTTGTTGTTTTCGTTTTTTGCACCGACGATTTGTTATATCTGGCGAGAGATACACACATAAAAATAACTTAGCTGTGGTCGTGGGCAACGACAGCACACTTCGGTTGTTTGCTGCTGAAGTGGCATAATGTGGGTAACGAACAGCAACGACTTGATGGCAGCCCTGCACGCTTTGCCGCCCCTTAAAAAAAGCACACCAAATTGCGTCAATGTGTTTGTATGTCAGTCCGGCAACACGTCGGTGTGTTAGATACGTGTTTTTTTTTTTTTTTGCATGTTTGCCTCACAAACTTTTTGTTGCGCCGCCAAGTAACGAGTTCAGCTGGTTTTTTCTGTTATTTTTGTTTTGCTCGTTTTTGCATTATGTGATGATGAGAGCGAAAAAAGTATCTACAACTAGTTTTTAACCTTGAACTTGAAATTTATTCTGCCGCTAATGCTGCTGCGGTTGGCGTAAACGTTGCTGTCGCTGTTGTTGGCTGTTGATTGTTGCTGCTGCAGGCATTGAAAAAAAAAAATATTTTGAATGAATATGAAAATACTTTGTCGTGTAGTTGTATAGGTAGGTGGGTTTGTATACTTCAATCGTGAATTTATGAAACTTTGAGCAGCTGTACTCTTCGCATGCGTTATTTGTTGGTGGTGCTGTCGATGTTGTGACTCGTTGATTTCTTTGCTCCCGGCTGTTGGTGGTTAATTGTTTGTTTCTTGAATGGGACTGGCACCAGCTTTTGGCTTGGCTTCAATTTTGTCTCGTCTTCTTTTTTGTGCCCGACTCTTTTTTTTGTTTTATGCGCTTTATAGTTTTAATTTTTATTTGAAAATGTTATTTTTGTTTTCCCAAATAGCTAGGTACCTACGGAACACTGGAACCCTACAGAACCACGAGCCAAGTCTTAAACTGGCTCATATTAAAGTGCGGTTTCGTGAGCTCAGGCTCGGTATGCTTAAATTGACTGGTTAGTGAAGATATAATATAGACTGAATGTTTTACAAAAAGATTTTTGACTACCATTCAGTATTCCTTCTCAGTATTTCCACCATCTTCTTTTTCTATCTATCTATCTAGATCTATCTTTCCGAATCTCAGTACTCTATCTAGGTCACTTCTCTATATATGCATTTATATGGAGATCCTACGTCTCCCTATTCCTTTATTCCCGTTTTACTGGAGGGATTAGAGGCTGACCTAATATTAGGTAGGTAGGTAGGAGTTGCTTCCGATAAACGACACACTGACATAACTATGAGACCCATTCTGGTACCTTGAAATTCGGCTTAAGTCCTCTCAATGAACCATCCGGAAAGGAAAGTTGACGTGCCAGCTGACCCAGATCGTCCAAGAATGATGCGTTGAAGCACCGGTATCTGATTCTGCTAAGGCCCGGGCGGTCACAAAGGAAGTGATCCACCGACTCCTCTCTCTTATCATATCCTGATATGAATACTTCAATTTGTATGAGATATTCCACGGTCCCTTGATATATCGAAACGATTTTTAACCATGACCACCCTTCGTAGATGGCTTAAACTGATATGAGAGCGGCCAGTTTGTTTACAACTCAAAACGCATTACATCGTACGATTTGCCCGTAACCCCTAGCATGATGGAGCTTCGTTCTCGATTTCAAGCAACTATTATCTACTTAATTGATAGATATTTTTTATATGTGACTTCTTTATAACAGTTTCTAGCGACATAGGATATAAGCCACCTTGTTGCGCCTTCATTTTTCTACTCATTAGCTCTTTAACTACGACCTATGACTTTATGGCTGGGAACCCTGTGTGACACTTCTTTCTGAACGAATCTTTTTCCGGACTACTTCAATCGTAGTTTCATGATTTTTTCTACCCAGCGTTCTTGCACAAAATAATCGAGATGGATATAGAATTCCATATATGAAACTTCTTAGGTTGAAAAGAGAATCGGGTTAATGCAGGTCCATCCGTCTGTCCTTCTGTCCGTGTACACGATAACTTGAGTAAAAATTGAGATATTTGCATGAAATTTGGTATACAGGCTAGTTTCTGGCCAAGGTAGGTTGCTATTGAAAATGGGAGAAATCGGATGATAACCATGCCCCTTTTTCGATGTCGATTTCGTTAGCTGAAGTAGCTAAATTGAAATAATTTTAAAGGTGAACCTCTGGTCATTCTATAATGATTTTTTAATAAATTAGACTTTAAACTGATTACGGTAGAACGATGAAATTTGGCACAAAGCATAAGTATCGTTGGGAGTATAGATAGGACGAACCGCCTAGTCATTCTATTATAAGTTTTTCATAAATTTTCAAAAGTGGGCGTGGCACCTTTAAAACCGATTACAGTGGAATGATGAAATTTGGCTGGTTTCATGATGGTATAAGAAATTATCTTAACTGGTAAAAATCGCTGGGTATATTATGTTCAGTTTATTACCCGAAGTTAGACCTCCTTACTGGGTAAATCTGAGACCATCCCTAGTCAAATATCTTGCCATCAAGAAATGTATCACACATTTTTCGGAACATCTAATCCTCTTTCGACAGCGTCCATGATTTCAAGGCATACATTTAGAACATTTGTCGAGAAACTTCGAGGAGGTGCACACAGAAATATTTTCATGTGAAATCAGTACTTTTTAACACTTTTTCAGGTTATTATTTTTCAACACTATCGATCATGTTATTTTAACATGAAGCTCATGTTGAACAGGATGTTTCTTGTTAGTGTAACATGGTTCATGTTGACAAAAATTATTCTGTGCGTGGTCTTTGTTAGTCGAGAGGAGACTTAACCTTCCAATTACCTTCCCAGTCCAAAGAAGCACTTGTTTTCAAAAGTTATTCCCTGCCAAATTTCTAGACTGACGTTACGCTGATTCCAAAATAAAGCGAGATTTGAATTTTTCTGTATAGTTCAGGGCTGAAATGTGTCTTGTTCTACACAACTACTCTGAAATTGTTGAACTGTGTAATTTCAAAAATTTATTTATATTTATTTATTTACAATTTAATTACTGGACTTCTCTAACCTATCCCACACCTCAGGCTATGATTATTAGTGCGAAATATATGTAAATACATCATAATCTATTCCAGATGTACCTGTCATGACTGAGCTCTACTGTTTGTCTAAAATTACCAGCTGGTTGCACAAGCAACTACTGACGTGTTACAAAGTGTTTATGCAGTAAAGTAGGTACGATTACCTACTTACGTAAGTAGTACTTACAAACATATGCACGTAACATGCTTGAAATGAAATCACAAACACGTGTATGCCAGTTGATACGTTAAACAGTTTATGATCACATCAGCAGTGGCGAATGTAAATCAATTAGAAATGTTCTGTCGAATATATATAAGCATATCGAAAGAGAAAGCCAATAACTACTTAGAATCGAGCGAAATTCTTCCAGGAAAATGAAGGAGAAAAGAAACAGATTGAGCATTTGGAGAAAAAGAGAGAGCAAAAAGGTAGTAAGAGATGAAATTGAAAATCGGGATAGGAAAAAAAAATTAAATAAAATTAGGTAGAAGGAAAATCCTTTGAAATTAGAGTGATAAGAGAGACATGCTGTTAAAATTTAGAGAGAGTTAAAATAAGTGGGAAATCAGCTGTATGGAAAAGCGCGTTCTGGGAATGTTTTCATGATTAAGGTGTGAGAGAGAGAGAAACATGTACAGAAAAATAAAGAGAGGTAAAAATAAAAAGAAACATATTACGAATTGAAAGAAAAGATCGGGCGCGATTTTCTGAAGGTTAAGCGTAAGGCGACAGTGACTGCAACGTTTTGACTACGCTGACCATCACATCAATAGTGATAATACAGTGGCAGGTGCAATGACGGTAATAGTGACGTCAATGTGCCAGAATTTTAGGCATTTCGGGATTATTGCATACTCGTAATCACTTCCGAATGACGTTTTCAGTTTATTAAGAAAGCCTATAACTTCTCAGATTTTGTCGTATGTCATACAAATGTAGGTTTTCGGTAGTGTATTTAAAAAATTAAAAATTAAACAATCGTATTCTGAGGTAGCGAGGACTAAAATCGAAACCAAAACCATAACCGATTAAAACCGATTAATTTTTTAAAACAGAAACCGTAACCGTTATTTTGATGTGAAAAAGAACGAAACCGAAACCATTTCAAAGGCCGGAAACGGTTCTTTTTTTAGTGGGCACTTAGGTATTTTCTTTTATAAAAAGGTACCTACCCTGAAAAATTTCCATGGAAGATTGTCGAGCAAGGTTAAAAAGGACACTTTTGACATCAGTATCAAAATTCTGAAAAGGGAAATTTGATTATATTTGAATGAAGTCATCGTAAAAAATTTACGAGATCCAAAAAAATATATGAAAATTCAGACCTTTAAAGCTACATACTTTTTATTTGGAAATCGAAACCGAAATAAATGTTGAGGAACGAAAGCGGAACCGAAACCGAAACCCGTTACAAAACCGAAACCGGAACCGAAACCCGTTACAAAACCGAAACCGGAACCGAAACCGAAACACGTTACAAAACCGAAACCCAAACAAGGAAAAGCGACGATTGCAAACAAACCTCTTCAATTAATTTTCGAGTCTTAATATTTATTTACATAAGTGCATATTCACACGCAGTTATAATTACTGAGAACAATATGACTTTTGTATAAAACATTTGGATTTTTTAAAGTAAAAAAAAAATGTTTATAAGTGCATGGATTAGGCCGATGGGAAAAAAAACTAATATTTTTTTACGAAGCTCAAGACTTTTTTATTTTTACAGCGAATTAAAGCTTTCAAAGGGGCAGTCAGGTTATTTAATTCATACATATCGTCACCCGCTTGCCAGAAGCATGAAAGTGCCAGAATTTAAATTTTGGGAAATCGCATTTGAAAGTTTATTGCTTTCGCAAAATTTGAAATTTTAGTTTTTGCCATAAATATATTTTTGTAAGTTATATTCTCATTATACTCTTTCTACTGATATAGAATTTTCGTTGTGACAGAACCATGAATGTGTAGCGCATTCATGTTTTTGGCGTTAAGAAAATGTTTAAAAATTGAATTTATAAAAAAAAATACAAAATATCTTTGACAATATCTTTCAAAATTGCGCTTGCGCTTGCTTTGAAGCGTGTGACTTGCTATATTTGACGTGCTCGGTATAACTGTATTTATTTTTGAAGAAAATATTGCAAACGTCGCATTTCTGCTTGGGCAAGTTTCCGTGCACTTGTTGCTTATGTTTACTAAGATTACCTCTCAACATCTCTTTTTTACATACTTCACATGTTGCCTTGCGTGTGCGGTTTCTTGATTGCACTGCTGTCGTCGGTGGCGTATGTGTGTGACTGTGCTGATGACTGGGACCATGTGTGTTCTACAGTGATGAATTTCTCCAGCAATGACACCAGTGTTACAATCACAGTCTTGATATCTTGGTTTGGGGCTTTACCCGATCTCTTCAGGAACTCTTTATAGTAATTTTCCAACAAAAATTTTATCGCCTCTATTAGCATAGCTTGTCTGTGCAGGCCCTTCTGTGAAAAAATTGCTTATTGAGTTGGTGAAATGCTCCCCCATTTCCGGTGACATTTCCTCACCACCTTCATTAGCCGCATTTATGCTTAAATTGATCAACGAATCTATTACATTATCCACGCATTTATTATTCTGCGCACGTTACCCTCATCCTCGTTATTTTGAGCATCAATGGGCATCAAACTAGATAAAATTGTATTAACAGTTCCATTTGACTTGGTTCATCGAAATCCGCAGGTTCGTCAGGAACGTCACTAATTCGCCTAATTGGGCTACTGTGGGCGAAAATTCTTCGTACTGTTTCACCGTTATCGTTTACATGTGTAGCCGCGGGATCTTCATTACAAATTGTGCTGCAAAACGGGACGTCGCTATTGCTTCCGTTGGGTTACTCGATTTGAAAATATTTCGGGATGTTACACCTTCATTGGTTTCCTTTACAGCCGCGGGATCTTCCACTTGCGTTATATGGCTACTCGCGTGGGAAATTTTTCGTGGAATTTCATAGGAATCAAAAAAAAATAATTTTTATATTTTTTAAAATTTTCGTTGAGCCAGAAACAAGAAGTGTAGCAAAATTGTTACGCATACGCCATGGTGTTTGTGGTTCAGTGCAATACATTATTGTTTCTTGCTCAAATTTTAAAAATTTTGAAATTTAGGGCCTCATTATGCATGACGAATGATAACTCAGACGAACGATTCGTCTGCTTCCAAAATCGCATTTTCTTTCATTTTTGTTTTTTATGTCAAAGAAAAGTCGAAAATATTTAAAAAAAAAAAAAAAAAGTCTATAGAGCAAACGAAAATGATTGACAATGCGATGGCTACGCGATATTGTGAGCAGACGAATCGTTCGTCTGAGCTATCGTTCTCCATATATATTGAGGCCCTCAATTTTTTTAAATTTTCTTTCCGTACACTTTCATGGTGTAGCATTAACTCAAGTCTGGAAAATTGTCACATTAATACCTCTGGCAAGCGAGCGAGGATATACATATAGTTTTAATATGATATCAAACTGTAGTCATAAAAACCGACTTCCTAACAAACACAGTCTCTAACGTCGGATAAATGTTCGTCTTCACGTTAGATAGCTAAGGTAATTCTCTAACTAAATACTATTTATTCGAGAGCAACAGTAAAGAACTACATTAGAATTCTATTAGATATAGGTTAGAGAATCACATTAGAATTCGATGAGAAAACTATGGTTTGAGAATTATGTCTCATTTTGTTGAAGAACGCTATGTTTCTCCACTGTTTCTCGAGTCGTCGACTAACGTTAGATATTGAGGAATGGTGCTAGTTCTCTAATGTACCTCCAATCGAATTACATTTTCATGGTTTGTTGGTTATGTGGAAATATAAATTTACATTTATTTATCTCACATGCAATTGTACCTATTTTTTTTTAATTTACACATGCAATAGAGAACAAAGAAATTAGTTATTTAGCTTTCGTGTTGACGTAAGATATTTCGAACTTTCACATGCATACCTACTATATACATGTAAGAATTGAAATAGATTTTCCCAAACATCACATCACTTTTGCTTGATACCCAGCAAACGCAGAAATTTACGTTAGAGAAATGGTTGGTTTGCACATAAGACTCTCTAGTGTAGTACCTAGTCCAGTCGAGAAAAATGTGAAAAAAATTACACCAGCTACCGACTAGAAAACGATTAAAGAACTAACGTAAATTCAAGCCCATTTGAATCACATTACGCAAATACATTAGAATTCGACTAGAAATTTAACCCTTTTCTCGATATCAAGAACTAAGTCCCCTTTTTGTAGGGAATGCTATAGTTGTCGGCAGTTTCTCGAATCCCCCCTCTAACCGTCTACATTCGAATCGATTTCTAATCGTTCTCTATACTTAATGTTTGCTGGGTAATAGATGTAAGATAACTTGATTTCAATGCGTGCATCAAATAACGTTGTAAACGACAAATTATAAAATGTTCGGTAGAAAAAAAAACAGTTTGAAGTCGCCAAAAAATACTAAAAATAGCTCCTTTTTTTACAATCCCAGAGGGTTTCTCATCGGTTCCTAAAGCTTTTGGGTGTGCTGACTCCGCATCTGAAAGCAGGTTTTTCGGGTCACCCTAAGTTTTCTCTCCATAGGATAGTTTTTTGCATTATGGAACAACTGTATTCCGCCAAATATAAAAACCAAAATTAAAGTATGGATTCATAGCCCCAGAAAAATTGTTAAATAAAAAAAAAAATTTACAACTACCGATCTTTTTACAAACCATCCTCTGGAGAGAAAGCCTAGGGTGGCCCGAAAAAATCAGACTTCAGAATCGGATTCAACGTACCAAAAAGCTTCAGAAACCCGGTGGGATTTTCAAAAACTTCAATTTTGTTGTACAGTGAAGTGTCAGAAGCTTGCTGTTCTCACAAAACACGGTCATTAGAATCTAAGTGAATAGCATAAAGAATCGAATCCGGGCGGCCGCTCATCTTTTGCCTCACAAATTGGTATGTTTTTTTCGATTTCCCGATTTTGGTTTCAAAAATTGTCAAAAATCCAAATATCCATGTACAATGGCTAAAGCAGCTAAAATTTTGGTTCGTATACTATCTTGATAAATGTTTTCAATATATAATTCATATTTTATTTTCTTAAATTATCGTAGCTAAAAATACAATTTAAATTGAAAAATTTGCATTTGAAAACTACAAATCAATCAGCGAATGCAATAAACTTTGGAATTTACTAAAATAAAGATACAATTTTAATACAAATTTTTTATTACATGAAAAAATTATTTATAGAAAGCAGCTGATGAGAAAACACGAAGATTTGAAACTTTTTACGATCCGCTTTTGAAACAGTTATGGGAAAATTTATTTTTCTTATTCACAGTTACTTATTTATTTATTTTTGATTACCGAATTTGAATTTACGCTCGAAGAAATTGTTTGCCTTAGTTTGGAAACGTGCAGCTAACCGGTAAGCTACTCAAAAATCGATCGCAGGATTCTCCCTGTGATTCAAAGCATTAAATTATATCTACCAGCGCGTCACCTAACGAAATTTTGATTTTTACAAATTGTATTGTTTCCGTGCCGGCAACTAAGTGCCAAGTTTCAAGTCCCGAGGTTGCCAGGAACATTGTCAAAAGTCGAACGCAAGAGTCTCAATTTCAAACGAATTTTCGAAATATCTCGTTCCGTACGCCACCTACCGGAAATTTTTTGATAAGGGATTGCATTGTCACCGAGTTCTGAGAAATGTGTCAAGTATTAAGTCTATAGCTTAGCGGGAAGTTACTCAAAATCGATCGATGTTTCAAAGATTTTCAATTATGTATATCGACCAGCGCGCCACCTATTGCAATTTTGCTTTTGAGCAAGACCTTAGGTTGCCAGAAAGTTGGTCAAAAGTCCATTGCAAGTTTAAGTTTTGCATGTTCTAGGTTAATTTAAACCTTCCGACCGCAGTATGGACCGGTGTACGTAGATTTGAAACAAATTCAATTAGCCAATCCAAATGATGAAATGTATAGTCTCAACCTTCGATAGTCTATCGAAATTCGTGGAAAACTACTAAATAAAAAATTTTGTATAGACAAATATTACGGACAATATCGATTCTTGAAACTGATTAAAATTATGAAACACCATAACAGTTCAATAATAATTCCGAAAAGTAAAGTGTTGAGGAAGTTAAAATGTTTTGTTAACATTTCTGTTTTAAGAATAACCAAACGAAAATTCCTAAAAAAATCTAACTAAGTAAACAAATGTTTAACAAAACAAATCAGACAATCAAACGAAATGAAGATACCAGTCCATCCATTCACGCTTTGTTATTTAAAACTAAAAATTCCTGCGAATGCGCTGTCTGCCAAGTAAAAAAGTGCGAAAACCTTTGTTTCTGTTTATAAATTTTTATTTAGATATCGCTGCCATCATTTTCTTTTTTTTTTACTTTTTGCCAATTTTTTTGTTTTGGTGATGCACATTAACGCTGAGTGCTAAGTAAAATAATAATTTGTTTATATTTTTATTTATTTTTATTATTTTTGCATACGGAAAACTGCTCTTTACTGCTCTTTACTGGTCGCTAATGTTTGGGATTTATCATTTTTGCATGGACTTGCAGAATACCATATTTTAATTTGTATACCCAGTTGTGCTTAGTACGCAAAACTTTATAAAGGGTGGTTGTTGTGGAATAAAAGGAAAGGAAGATATATGGATTTATACCGGTTTCAGAGTTTTCGCATGGCATTGAGAAGCCTATAACCTATACGACTATGTCTAGAATGTGGTTAAATATATCTTTGAAAAGTAAGCAGTATGTATAAATAATCCATATCTCTTCCTTTCCTTTTATTCCACAACAACCATCCTTTATAAAGTTTTGCCTACTAAGCACAACTAGGTATACAAATTAAAATATGGTATTCTGCAAGTCCATGCAAAAATGATAAATCCCAAACCCTAGCGACCAGTAAAGAGCAGTAAAGAGCAGTTTTCCGTATGCAAAAATAATAAAAATATAAACAATTTATTATTTTACTTAGCACTCAGCGTTAATGTGCATCACCAAAACAAAAAAATTGGCAAAAAGTAAAAAAAAAAGAAAATGATGGCAGCGATATCTAAATAAAAATTTATAAACAAAAACAAAGGTTTTCGCACTTTTTTACTTGGCAGACAGCGCATTCGCAGGAATTTTTAGTTTTAAATAACAAAGCGTGAATGGATGGACTGGTATCTTCATTACGTTTGATTGTCTGATTTGTTTTGTTAAACATTTGTTTACTTAGTTAGATTTTTTTAGGAATTTTCGTTTGGTTATTCTTAAAACAGAAATTTTAACAAAACATTTTAACTTCCTCAACACTTTACTTTGAACACAGACACATCTTTAGTGCGAATTGATGTGATCTGCTTCCTTGAATTTTAAAACTTCCGATCTGAGTTAAGTGAATGGTTACTTTTCGGAATTATTATTGAACTGTTATGGTGTTTCATCATTTTAATCAGTTTCAAGAATCGATATTGTCCGTAATATTTTTCTATACACAATTTTTTATTTAGTAGTTTTCCACGAATTTCGATAGTCTATCGAAGGTTGAGACTATACATTTCATCATTTGGATTGGCTAATTGAATTTGTTTCAAAAGCTACGTACACTGGCCCATACTGCGGTCGGAAGGTTTAAATTAACCTAGAACATGCAAAACTTAAACTTGCAATGGACTTTTGACCAACTTTCTGGCAAGCTAAGGACTTGAATACAATATAATTTGTCAAAAGCAAAATTACAATAGGTGGCGCGCTGGTCGATATACATAATTGAAAATCTTTGAATCATCGATCGATTTTGAGTAACTTCCCGCTAAGCTATAGACTTGATACTTGACACATTTCTCAGAACTCGGTGACAATGCAATCCCTTATCAAAAAATTTCCGGTAGGTGTCGTACGGAACGAGATATTTCGAAAATTCGTTTGAAATTGAGACTCTTGCGGTCGACTTTTGAAAATGTTCCTGGCAACCTCGGGCACGTAGTTGCCGGCACGGAAACAATACAATTTGTAAAAATCAAAATTTCGTTAGGCTCATTCCATTTCAAGACAACCGGTCCGGGTGGAAAAAATGTTTAATATTCAAAAATTCATATCTCGAAAGCATCGAATTTTGGCTAATAGGCATTTAGTCAAGTTGAAATATGAGCTGTTGACTCAATATAGAAAAAATTTCAAAACAAAAAAAATGACCTTTTTCGAGATATTAATTTTTGAAAAAGTCATAAATTTTTACTAAATACCGAAAAAAATAAATTTTTAAACTATATAATATTTTTTATAAAATTATATAACGAACATTTTAAAAAAAGTTTAGGAGAATTTTTGACAAAGTTATTGCGAGTTGAAAAAATGGGCGAAAAAAATGTTCATTGCATTTTAACGATTTCAACGGCGGATAAATCCGAAAAAAATAATTTTTTTCAGCAAAAAAAAAAGACACGTGTTTTTTTATTTTGACCAAAGAACAACATATTAAAATTTCATCGAAATCAAAAATCATGTCCCGCGCGGACCGGTTGTCTTGAAATGGAATGAGCCTTAAGAAATGCATAAAATGCAAATTTTTCTTGAGGTGGTATTCAGCCCGCAAGAAATTAAGTACCATTTTTAGTACTTTTTTGCATGAAATTCGAATAAGGCAACACAGGTTTTGCAAAGAACTATATTTGGTCATTCCATGCCAAATCGACAAATTTTTTACCTGACCCCCTTCGATTTCGCTAAAAATTTGCTATCCTTTTCTAACCCCCGAAAGATATTTTTTCAGAATTTTTTTTTTAGTATAAAATTTTTTTTTTTTTGTGAGGAAAAAAATCCGACCCTTTTTTATTTTTATTTTTATTTTTTAGGTAACTCCAGATAAATCTGCAATAGGCCCGCTAATAATAAGATGAACTAATTTTTTTTTTTTTTTTATTGAAAAAAATTTTTTTTTTTAAACTTGTCTTATTTACATATATACATATGTATGTATATCACAAGATGTGCGACAATCTTTACTATTTTTTTTTTTTTTTGTGAAAAAAAAAGTTCAATGTTTGGCTCATTAAAAAAAAAAAATAAAATTAAAAAAAATTTAAAAAAATAAAAAAAGTTCGGGCTTTTTTTTCGAAAAAAATTATGTATCTTTTAAAATTTTTTTTATTTTTTTCCGAAAACTACATTTAAAAGCAAAAATTAAAAAAAAATTATCCCAAACGTTCGATTTTTGAAAAATTTATAGCATTTAAAAAAAAAAAGTTTTTTTAAGTTCATAAAAATTTTAAAAAATTCAGAAAAATGTCTTTCGGGGATAGAAAAAGATAGCAAATTTTTCGCGAAATCGAAGGGGGTCAGGTAAAATTTTTTTGTCGATTTGGCATGGAATGACCCATATGCAGTGCTATTTATTTTTTAAAAGAAAGTAACTGGAAATGTAGATGCCATGAAACTTTTTACCTAACCTCAAATTTAGTTGACTTTTGTAATTGGAAAAGCGGAAGTAGAGGCTTATTTCTTCTTCTTCCTCTCATAAATCGAAAAAGATGTAAGTTTATTAAAATTTTCATAATTTTTCAAATAGATATTTTTAAATTTTTTTTTTTTTGCCGAATTTCACCACCAGCAACAAATACAAAGTACATAAGTATGAAATGCAAAATGATATTAGCTGCGACGCAATAAAATTATACTCACACTATTTTGATGTAAAAATTGTTGTTGTAGATAGCTGTTTTGCCGCTTGTAGCCTCACTATAGGTTAGCTGTAGCTGCCAAGGGTTGATTTTTTGGGCTGCATGAAATGAAGATTTTTACAGAATTTTTATAGTTTGATTAAAAATTTCCACATAATAATTTCAAGAAAGGTTTAAAAAAAAAAAATTTAGGTGTGATGAATTGATTAAAAATTTTGGAAATTTTATTTCAATTTTTTTTTGTTATAATTTTTAAGTGAAGCACCAACTTATTTTTTTAGATTTCACAATTTTGTTAGTTTTTTTTTTTGCAAAATTTGCTACACACATATTTTTACGAAAATTTTTCTTTTGCGTTCTAAAATTGCTCAAATTATCATTGGCACTGTTGAGAGCTTGACAAGCTTTGCTGCAGTTTTAATTAACATATTTTCACTAAGTTAAGCCATTTTTCGTAAGATTTGAATGTTAAAAAATTAACTAAATTTTTTTTTGCAAATTAGCACACCGCAATTTTTGCTTTTTTTTTAACAATTTTATGCCAACTCACTTTTTTGTAAAAAACCAAAAAAGACCTAATTTATCAAAATTTTGTGTCGCTCCGTGCTTGTCGGCGCTGCCGCGTTGCGGTACAATCGCACAAAAGTTTCAGTTCTCAATGTCGCTGTCGTCGTTAGCAGACCGTATGGAAAGTTCAATTTTCTACCTTCATCGGCGTCGTTGTTGCTTTCATTGCCTTCGTAGCCTTCGTTTTCGCTCAACCATCTCAATTCGTTTTTGATTGCGTCGACGTTGCGGTGGACGTCGCTGTCGCTGTCGCTGCGTTAGACTGTGTCGTCAATGCCCGATATTCTATCATCAACACATCGTTGTTGTTGCTATTGCCACTGCTATTCCTGTTGTTGTTCCCCAATTGATTGCTATTGTTTTTGGTGTTACTGTTAGTTACTCTTATTGTTGTTGTAGTTGCCTTGGTTTGGCTGTTTTGGTTCGTTTGCTAAATCGTAGTTTTTCACTCATTCTCTGTCGCTGCCGCTCCGGCTGCTGCTGCTGTTGCTGCTCCCGTCATTTCGGGTTCGGGTAAAACTGGGAACAACCTCGTCGTCGCCCTCCGCCCCAGAACTAGCAAAGCTCTGAACAGTCGCTTGTTACACATACAGATACACATGCAACGTTCGTTGATTCTTTAACTTTTGCTTGTATTATTGTTCCCTGCAAAATATGCGATTAGTCTAGGATGTGTCCGGGATGAGCCACAAATTAGATTGCGACTAATGTCAGTTCTTATCTCTATGTGGTCTGAATTGATCACATTTTTTGGCTTAATCCCCTTTCTATCCAAACGGGTAATCTTAACTCCTATGAATATGCTACAAAAACTATAGTTGACTTACTTGAAATTATTAATAGGGGGTGAATTTGTGCACAATGGGTTGCTTTGTCAAGTTAAGCGGAAAATTAACTTTTTTATGTACAGAGTTTTATTTTATTTTATTTTAACCTGTTTTTTTTTGAAGTTTTCATTATTTTAATTACAGTGATTTTAATGTTTATTTTTTTATTTTATTTAATTTAGTTTTCTTATATTTTATATAGCGGATTCTAGTTAAATTTTTTATTTGAATATGTTTTTTATTTTACTCTTTTTAATTTAAAGCATTTTATATTATTTAATTACATTTTTTTTATTATTTTCTTCTATTATATTTTAATTTAATTTAATTTTTTGTTTTTTTTTTATATATTTGATTATATCATATTATATTATATATCATTTAATTTAATTAAATTTTTATTTTTTTTTTTAATTTTATTTTTTTTTTTTATTTTTTTTAAATTTTTTTTTTATTATTTTTTTTTTTAATTAATTTCATTTTATTTTATTTGTTCTATTTTATTTTATTTTATTTTATTTTATTTTATTTTATTTTATTATATTATATTTTATTTTATTTTATTTTATTTTATTTTAATTTAAATTATTCTCTTTAATTCTCTTTAATTTTTTCAGGTTTTTTATTTTATTCTGTTTTACTTTATTTTATATTTTATTTTAATTTTTTTTTAATTTTTTTTTTTTTTTTTATTTTATTTTATTTTATTTTATTTTATTTTATTTTACTTTATTTTATTTTATTTTATTTTATTTTATTTTATTTTATTTTATTTTATTTTATTTTATTTTATTTTATTTTATTTTATTTTATTTTATTTTATTTTATTTTATTTTATTTTATTTTATTTTATTTTATTTTATTTTATTTTATTTTATTTCATTTTATTTTATTTTATTTTATTTCATTTTATTTTATTTTATTTTATTTTATTTTATTTTATTTTATTTTATTTTATTTTATTTTATTTTATTTTATTTTATTTTATTTTATTTTATTTTTTTTATTTTATTATCTTTTATTTTATTTTATTTTATTTTATTTTATTTTATTTTATTTTATTTTATTTTATTTTATTTTATTTTATTTTATTTTATTTTATTTTATTTTATTTTATTTTATTTTATTTTATTTTATTTTATTTTATTTTATTTTATTTTATTTTATTTTATTTTATTTTATTTTATTTTATTTTATTTTATTTTATTTTATTTTATTTTATTTTATTTTATTTTATTTTATTTTATTTTATTTTATTTTATTTTATTTTATTTTATTTTATTTCATTTTATTTTATGTTATTTTATTTTATTTTATTTTATTTTATGTTATTTTATTTTATTTTATTTTATTTTATTTTATTTTATTTTATTTTATTTTATTTTATTTTATTTTATTTTATTTTATTTTATTTTAAATGAATGTTTTTAGCGACCTTTTAAATTTAAATTTGTTGAATTTTTTCTGGCTCGAGGTCAAAGAAATATTTAATTAAAACCACAGGTTGATTTTTATAAATTTTTTGTTCCAATATATTTCGGTTATTCCGCGATAACCGTTTTCAAGGATATTTCTTTACACGTCTTTCTTACTTGACGCGGAGCTTAATACTCTTATACTTATTTTATTTTATTTTATTTTATTTTATTTTATTTTATTTTATTTTATTTTATTTTATTTTATTTTATTTTATTTTATTTTATTTTATTTTATTTTATTTTATTTTATTTTATTTTATTTTATTTTATTTTATTTTATTTTATTTTATTTTATTTTATTTTATTTTATTTTATTTTATTTTATTTTATTTTATTTTATTTTATTTTATTTTATTTTATTTTATTTTATTTTATTCTATTTAATTTTTTCAGTTTTTTTTTATTTTATTTTTTATTTTATTTTATTTTTTATTTCTTTTTTAATTTTTATTTTTTTAATTTTTTTTCTTATATTTTATTTGATTTTATTTCATTTTATTTTATTTTATTGTATTTATTTTATTTTTCTGATTTACTCCGATCTCTACTTATGTATATTCGTTGAACTAAAGCCCAGTGTAGACGAAAGGTATTAATCCCAGACAACTCTCTTCAGAGGTGATTCGCAAAATTTTTTGTATTGTTGTTTGTTGGCTTTTATCGATGCCGTTTATATGATGTTGTTGGCTTCCTGTGTGTCGCCCTTTCTCATCCCGCCTTTCCACAAATGTCATGGCTGTACTTTTTAATAGCATTTCATGTAACTTTTCTTCATATACCAACTAAGTTAGTGTATAAATATCATGTGAACGGATGTACGTAAGTAATTACATACATATGTACATATATACATACATACATACATACGAGTATATGCAGTATATAAAAGGAACAAATGCATATACTATATGCACATATGTACATAAATGTTTAAATATAGTTTACAAGTTTACGTGCACAAATTTATTTTTTGCCATTTTATATTTGTATCTGCTGTGCTCAGAATTTGCTTGGGTACTTATTTATTTTTATTTTTTGCATCACTTTTTTTGCAATGCTGTACTGGCTGTATAATTTTCACTCTCATTCGCCTCGAAATCATGTGCGATATATTCTTTTTTTGTATGAACCTACCTACAAAGAATATAGGTTTCGTCGTGTTTCACTTTTATTTAAACTCATGCACAGTGGGATTGAAGGTTGTATGGTTGTAGTGAAAATTAGGCCGATAAAAGGAAGTTTCGAAATCGCACTGCATTTTCAAAGTTCGAAGTTCAATTTCGAAAATTCAACACTCAAAGTTCAAAAGTTCGAGATTTTGTATAAAAAATTGTTTTTTGGGCAGATACATTTTGAAGTTTACTTAAAAGCCAAAATGTTTACGATAAAGCTTTGAAATTTCGAAATTTTAAATTCCTAGTACTAAAACATGAAATTAAAAATTCGAAGTTTAAAAATTCAAAATTTTAGCATCGAAAAGAGAATAACTATTTCGAAAGTTCGAAATTTGTTATTTAAAGTTCAAAAGTTTAAATATTAATTTTTGAAATTTAAGAAAATTTATGTAAAGATCCGGTGAATAAGGTAAGGTAAGAGTATTAGAGAGAGAGAGAGAGAGAGAGAGTAGAGAATATTAAAGTGCCTCCGCATACAGCAATTAGCTGAAAAAGGACGTGGTTTAATAAGGCCTTATAATAATAATACTTAATTAGAGAGAAAAGTTCTCCATCTCACGACGTATCGAAGGAGATGGACAGGTGATCTGGATAGACAAGAAATCTCGGACCAGAATTTAATCCCAAGGCCGATTATATTGCTGTGGAGGGTTTATCGCATACTGAGTTGGGAAAAGCTCACCTATTGCTTAGAAGCGCCTATTATGTAATAGCAAAAATAGCCTACGCTGTTAAGCGCTAAGTAATGATGATGATGATGACATATGTATACTAGAGCCATATTTGTCACGTGCCGATCTTCAAATATATACATACCTTTTTATGAATGTATCTATGTACATTAAACCGTATCGCTATACATATATGTATATAAACCCTTTTCTGAAAATATGGTAGGACATTATTGAAAAAATGTTCTAAGAAAGAGGGTTTCAATGGTTTGGAAAGATGGGGTGATCAATATTAAGAAGAAGGAAAAAAACTTATGTCGAAACTTCTTTTTGTTGAATATTAATATGGAACAGGTACTGGCAGAATCTGGTACTAGCCCGACAATCACGGAAAACCCCTCGTCATGTCTAGATAATATCTATCTTCTACAATAAACAAAGAAAAGCAACGTTCTATGATTTGATACATTTTTTGTTGGTAAAATGTGTAGCTAGGCGTAAACGTAAATGAGGACTATAATTAACCCTTGAAACGATGGCCTTAAAGGCATTGTAAACTGCCACACATTAAACTATTAAACTGTTTTGAGATGCGATTTAATGTATATCTGCACACGGAGGGAAATCTATGGATGGAACATCCCATAATTATTGATATCATCATCATCATCATTTATTGGCGCTTAACCGCCTAAGCGATTTTGGCCGTCGCCTATCAAAGCACGCCAGTCATTCCTTTTTAGCGATAACTGACGCCAATTGGAAACCCCAAGGGAGTTCAAGTCATCCTCCACCTGTTGTTTCCATCTCATTCGAGGCCTCCCCCTTCCTCTGCTGCCGAATTCGGGTGACGATTGGAAAACCTTCTGGGCTGGAGCTTCTTTGTCCATTCGCATAACGTGACCCAGCCAGCGGAGCCTTTGGGCTTTAATTCGCTGGACTATGGTCAGATCTGCGTAAAGCTCGTACAGCTCATCGTTAAATCTCCTTCGATACTCGCCGTCGGCATCACGGGAAGGACCATAAATCTTCCGGAGAACTTTTCTCTCAAATACTCCAAGGGCCATCTCATCTTCTCTTGACATTTTCCATGAATCTGAGCCATACATCAGGACAGGTATGATGAGAGACTTATAGAGCGCGATCTTTGTTCTTCGAGAGAGGACTTTACTTCTCAATTGCCTACTCAGTCCAAAGTAGCACTTGTTCGCAAGAGTGATTCTCCGTTGGATTTCTAGACTGATATTATTTTCGGTGTTAATGCTGGTTCCCAAATAGACGAAGTCCTCACAGTTTCAAATTTGTAACTATCAACAGTGACGTGGCTGCCAAGGCGCAGGTGCGCCGATTCTTTCTTTGATGACAGCAAATACTTCGTCTTGTCCTCGTTGACCGCAAGACCCACTTTTTTCGCTTCTTTATCCAGTCCAGAGAAGGCAGCGCTTACGGCGCGGTTGTTAAGGCCAATGATATCAATATCATCGGCATACGCCAGCAATTGCACGCTCTTGTAAAAGATTGTACCATTGCGGTTTAGCTCTGCTGCTCGAATTATCTTCTCCAGCATCAGGTTGAAGAAATCGCACGAAAGGGAGTCGCCCTGTCTGAAGCCTCGTATTGATATCACATTAAATAAAAATTGATATTTCTGTCCTATCAATGAATATGGCTGTTTCATCAATGCTTTTTTGATAAATCACTATTGAAATGGTATCCATATAAACTATTGATAAATTCTAAATAGTAATTTGACATCTGGTTTCAGTGGGACTCGAACCATGCTCCTCTGGCACCTTAGCCCAGTATTCTACCATTCGGCTACGGCATTTTAGAAAAATGTTCAATCATAAGAAATTCAAAAAATCTTGAATTTAAAAAACCGCTCCAACAAGTTGTAATATTGTTAGAAAATCCATAGTAAAAATTGTGAACTATTATGATTATGCGTCCCAGAAAAATTTACATTTCGTCCATATATATTAATACGCTGTCTCTACCATTATTACTATGCAGTAAATATGGATATGGATATACCGACAATAGAAATTCATATCACGACCATAGATATTGACATGCCGTTCAAATATATGAGTATTCTATCCATAAATATAAAAAATAGTACAGCATATCGAAATGGTTGACATGTCATTTTACTTTTAATTGGGAGCAAATAATATTTGATAACTCGCTCATTCTGAATGAATATTGCATCAAACTCGTCGCTATCATAGTGATATTGTCACAACATTCAATGCATTTCTCTCAGTGCATGTATTTTGTATAGATTTTCATGCAGGTATATATATGTAGGTTAGAGTGGTTCACAAATATGGACTTTTTGGAAATTCTAAAAGGCTACCCCCAATTACTGTTCCTTATGACAAAAAAAGAGGCTGCTATTTTTTTTTTTTTTTAAAGGTGGTTTAGAGGTCGCGCTACTCGTTTTTATAAAAAATATGAGATACTTGCATATTTAATTTCATTTTAACATGTTTAAGTGCAGTAAAAATTTGGGTTTTTGTGTGTTGTTATTCTGTTTTCATTGGCGAATATTCCTGCAATTCAATAGCCTTCTTGGATGAGTAGAAAGGGTTTAACTCCTGAAAATATGCTTCGAAATAGAAAACTGTGCAACTAAAACGCCTACACTGATCTCATTGCGCATTGGTTTTTTGGATATATTTCGCATCTAGAAGGTTTATGACATCGCTGATTATGAATCCGATGACAGTTTTTTTAAATTCAAAATGGCGGGTCCAATATGGCGGTGATATTTTTGAAAACTAATTGGATTTTATTGAAACTTCGTACTCGGGGGTTTATGCGTTGTCTGATTACGAATCCGATATCGGTTTTTTTAAATTCAAAATGGTGGATCCAATACGGCGGTGGGGTCGCTAGCCCCGTACCCCCATCCTTAAATTTCGGAGACGCCCCTGAAAATATACCGCCTATACCTCAGTTTTTTTTTTTTCAATTTTCTTTCCATCGTTGCATATTTCATTCCAATCGGTCAAACGGTTCGCTCACAGGAGGTTCCTAAAGGTTTTCATGTGGCGTATTTATTGACATCGGATTCCTACACGGCTAAAAATTTGAACCTAAATTTTAAACTTTTTTGGACTACATATATGACCAAACCAAATTTGGATTCAAATTCAATCTAGACCAGTTTTCATGAAAATTGGCTAAAGGAATCGGGTTTCAATTATAAACAAGAAATGTTTTAACAATTTTTTAAAGATAAAATAAATTTTTTGTCCGTTGGCGGGAATTGGAACCAAGACTCCCCATCATGCCCGCCTGCTCTACCACTGAGCTACATCGCACACATAAATGTTGTTGGCAAAATTCAATCTTGAATAAGCTTTCAAAAATAAATTTGAATTGTCAAACCCAAAAGTTTAAATTTTAGACCGAAAAGTTTTAAGAATAAAATAAAACTAAAAAAAAATTTGGCAGCTGACAGAGAACGAAAACGCTCAGGAGTCACAGCCGACTGCTCTACCGCTGAGCTATGACGCACATGAAGTTTTTGTGGACAAAATTCAATTACATTCAAACAAACCGAAAATAAAAAATTTAGACTGCTTTTTCATTTAGATTTTAAATCGAAACCAAAAGAAATTGAAAATCTTTGTAGGTATTTGGACGGTTTGAAATATTGTACAAAAAAGTTTGAGAAATTGATTAATCTTTATACGGGTTTAAAATTTAGGTTAATTTTTTTAGCCGTGTATGCATGTTTGGCAAAACTGGCATCTTATACATTATATATTAATATATATAAATGAAATATGCACCGATGGAAAGGAAATTGAAAAAACTGACGGTATATTTTCAGGGGCGTCCCCGAAATTTAAGGATGGGGGTACGGGGCTAGCGACCCTTCGACCCTCTAAAGTTTTAATTGGTCGAATTTTCGATCACAAGCGATACTAGTTCAAATAAATCGATGTCATAAATCCATAAGTGACGAGTTTCACACAGTCGAATTAGTTTTCAAAAATGCACCGCCGTATTGAAAAATTAACCGCCATATTGGATCCACCATTTTGATATTAAAAAAACCGATATTGGATTCGTAATCAGACAACGCATAAACCCCCGAGTACCAAGTTTCAATAAAATCCAATTAGTTTTCAAAAAAATCACCGCCATATTGGACCCGCCATTTTGAATTTAAAAAAACTGACATCGGATTCATAATCAGCGATGTCATAAACCTTCTAGATGCGAAGTATATCCAAAAAACCAATTCGCAATGAGATCAGTGTAGGCATTTTAGTTGCACCGTTTTCAATTTCGAAACATACTTTCAGGAGTTAAACACTTTCTAGTCATCCAAGAAGGCTATTGAATTGCAGGAATATTCGTCAATGAAAACAGAATAACAACACACAAAAACCCAAATTTTTACTGCACTTAAACATGTTAAAATTAAATTAAATTTACAAGCATCTCATTTTTTTTATAAAAACGAGTAGCGCGACCTCTAAAGCACCTTTAAAAAAAAAAACCAAAAAATAGCAGCCTCTTTTTTTGTCACAAGGAACCATATTTCGGGGTAGCGTTTTAGATTTTCCAAAAAAAAATTTTTTTGAACCACTCTAATGTAGGTATACACAATATAGAATGATTAGTTAATGTTTATTATTGTCATTACTTAATTATTATTATTATTTTTTTGTTATACTACTTTATTTGTTTACTTTGCACATTATTGTTGTTAGGTCATGTGTTATATTTTTATAGCTTTTATTTTCCAATGCAATTGTTAGTTGGTTATAATTGACTTCATTCGTTTAAATATGTTTGTATGTAAATTCAAAAGTGATCTAACAATAGGGTGTGCCAACGGCTGAAAAGCCATTTTTCAAAAATTACACTATACAGCAAAATCAACATTTTTTCTGGGTATGCGAACTTACCAACTTTTTTCGAGAAATTGAGACATACATAAAAAAACTACGTACCCCGATTTTCGTAGTTAGCCTCCAAAATTTTGTTATGTGCTTTCGAAGTTCGAAATTTGACCTCTTTAATCTTGCCTTTTTAATTGCTGTACATATTTAAAAAATTAAAAAAAACCTTCTTGTTTGATTGGTATACTTTTTTTTTGCAACTGCATGAAGATTTTCGAAGTCAGTTGAAAATTTTTTTAAACATGCGGCTTTTAATTTTTTCGAAGATCTAACTTTTCACACCTTTGACAACTTTTAAAACAAAAAGTCTATACCAATCGAACAAGGAAGTCAAGCAGACCACGCCCACATTTTTTCTCTTTTATTTTTATAAATACAGCAATTGGAAAAGCAAAATTAAAAGTGTCTAATTTCGAACTTCGAAAGCCCATAACTCAATTTTGGAGGCTAACTTCGAAAAACGGGGTACGTAGTTGTTTTAAGTATGTCTCAATCTCTTAAAAAAAGTTGGCTAGATACCATACCCAGCCGGCTGCTGTACATTGTGATTAATTTTTCGAATTTTTTTACAACTATACCTTGAAAGTAAAAAAGAATTTGTATATAATTACACTGTACAACAGACAAAAATTCCAGAGGTTTTCTCGTCGGTTTCTAAAGCTTTTGCGTGTCATGAACCCTAATCTAAAACCGGATTTTTCGAGTTACCCCAGTTTTTCTCGCCAAAGGGTAGTTTGTTCAGAGAGCATTAGTCAAAATTTTTTTTTTTTTTTATTTTTTTTATTTTTTTTTTTTCTTAATATCTACTATAACCAAATTTTTTGCACTATGGAACATCTGTAGGCCGCCAACTATGAAAACCAAACTTCAATTATGGTTCCTTGACCCCAGAAAAGTTATTAAATTATTAAAACAATTTTTTTTTGTTTTTACAGCTACCGATCTCTTTACAGACCACCCTGTGGAGAGAAAAGATAGGGTGACACGAAAAATCTGACTTCAGATTTGGATTCAGCACACCTAAAAGCTTCAGAAGCCGTTGAGAAACCCGGTGGGATTTTCAAATACTGCTATTTTGTTGTACAGTGTTATTTTCCATTGAAATATTGGCTATTTGTCTATGGCCCTTTCAAACCTTTTTTTATATAAAAGAAGGCGTAGTATCTAACCGATTTAGTTAATGTTTCTCTATTATTAAGAGCAAAGTCGACCATTTTGAAAAATTCAGAATCGTTCTAACTTAAAATTTGTTGTTTTAAAAATGATAGAAGAATAGTTAGTAATTTTTCCGGCCGAAGAATTTAACATGATACCGTAAATCTGAAAAAAAAAATTGAATTTTGTCTGTATTTTCAAAAATACAGTTTGAACTCGTTCTTTGACATCTCATTTGCGAGATTCGTTTTAGCGGTGCAAATCTTATACTCCTCAC
>CAXKVI010000001.1:18690657-18695657 GCA_964058755.1 Campiglossa producta | reverse complement strand
CTTGGCTCATTTATATTACAAAATGTCTATTTTTTTTTTTTTGATTGAAAAAAAAAAATTCCACTTTGGTTCATTTTATATAACTTTTCAATCAATTTTTTTTTTCAATCAAAAACAAAAATAGAAGCGGTTGTCGGCGCTGGGCTTATTGCAGAATTAATTGGAGTTAAAAAAAAAAATAAAAAAAAGGGTCGGACTTTTTTTTCGAAAAAAAAAATTTCTATATCTGGGCTTTTAAAATTTTTTAATTTTTTTTTTCGAAAACTACATTTAAAAACAAAAATTAAAAAAAAATGGTCCCAAACGGTCGATTTTTGAAAAAGTTACAGCATTTAAAAAAAAAACGTTTTTTTTTACAGTTCATAACTTTTTTTGATTTGGGCAAAAAATTTGAAAAAATTCTGAAGAATGTCTTTCGGGGGGTAGAAAAATATAGCAAATTTTTAGCGAAATCGAAGGGGATCAGGTAAAAAATTTGTCGATTTGTCATGGAATGGCCCATATACATATCCAAAACATCTTCCCAGGCGCCTTATTTTCCAACTCCCTTTCCTCATGTACTCCTACTATTACTGCTATTCAAAATACTCTTCGCTTACAAGGTGTCACCATTTTCTTATTATCCATTTAGCTTACCCCTGGTCCACATTTGAGTCGATACCCGCAGAATCTAGTTACCCTGCAGGATCTGCCTAGTTGTAAACTTGAACACATGGATTCCACATGCCGTCGTCCGACTTTTTATCCCTTGGCCTTCTCCTTAATTGGTATCAAACAAAAGCGGAAGACCACCGCTTTCATTTGGACTTTGCTTCATCTATGCAAACATCCATTTTGAGAACGGCTAGACCTAACACATGAAACTAAATTTGGAAGCTAGATATTGTAACAGCTCGAGATGGTTATACGCTTAAAAAAATAAAGGCATTTGAAAAGGTTTTAAAGATGTCCCTCAAAATGTTTACCAGCATAACCTTATAAAGTGTTCATTCAATATGACGCCGTTTTTTTGATATTGGTCAAAATGCCAGCCACGAGGGACCCTCGATGGTTTTAGTACGACTGGGTATCAAATAAATAGTGTTGACAAATGATTTAATATGTTTTAGCTATTCTTCCTATTTAAGACCAAGGTTTCTAGATATTGACCAAAACGTGGACCAGAAATGGAGATAGAAGATTTTTGTGAAAAATGGGTGTAAAACGAAAGGTGTTGATGAGAGTTTTAAAAGTGATTCATTTTAAGTCCTTTTGGGATTAGGACAATTAGAAAGCAATATGAAAAGACAAAAGCATATGAAAAGAATGAAGGTCGGGTGGACGGGAAGACGGATGTGGAGCTGAAGTGAGGAGGGCGAATCAAATATTTTAAATGCAAACAAGTTAATGTTTGGGCAGGACAACGTCTACCGGGTCTGCTAGTAGTTGATAAGTATCGAAGATATTTTCCGTTTCGGTTGATATATAATCATGGCCTCACTTTTCGAAATATAATTGCCCTCTTTGTAATCTCAGCATAGTCAGGTCGTTGAACTTTCCATAAAATTTGCATTTTGTTATACCAAAACTAAAACAAAAACTCATGCACTTCAGCGACCTCTAAAGGCACTTTTATACCGAACTTCCCTTCCAAACTGAGGTGCGTGTGCTTTGAATCTCTAACCTGAAAATTGGCGGTATCTACAGTTTTCCGGAATATTGGTGTAGAAGGCCAGCCACGACTATCTGCTATAAAACTGCGTGCCCGAAAATTTTCTCCTTTTTTTTTAATTTTCTTTGGTACCACGGGGCGTATGAGTAACAGGTTTAATAAAATTAACATTGAAAATATAGTTAAAATTAGACAAAAAAAGACAGTCAAATTAACACAAAAAAATACAGTAAAAATTACACAAAAAATGAAACAAAAATTATACAAAAAAAAAAAAAAAAACAGTTAAAAAAAAAAACAATAAATATAGTAAAAACTACGCAAAAAAATATAGTAAAAAATTACCCAAAGAATATAGTAAAAATTACACAAAAAATACAGTAAAAATTACGCAAAAAATATGGTAAAAGTAGAGCACAAAAATACAGGAAAAATTTCACAAAGAAATAGTACAACTGCCAACTCATATTTTTGCGTTTACATAATACACATTCGGTAACTTTTTAAACGATTTACATTAGTTATACCCTGAATCTGACATTGCCCATACTAACAAAGGTAGATATATATTTTTTTGAATAACAAGCATAAAAGGCCACCTTTAAAAAACTGTGAATGAAAAATGTCCCCGAAATTTAAAAAAAAAAAAAAAAAAAAAATTGAACCCTCCCCTTCCCAAAATCCTGGATCCGCCACTGGTATGAGTATTCATTTTGTTGGCAACATGCTTATAATTGTTTCATCTTCCAGCGCAATAAATTTTTATTGGCTTTTTCTCTTTAACCTTGCACTGTCTTTCAGTTTCGTTTGCTTGTTAATTGAATTTGTTGTTGCAATTAAGTAAATTTTACACACATACATGCATATGTATGTTTACATCGCTTATTTAATTGTTTAATTTAATTAAATGCTGCAATTCATGCCATTGCAATTTTCTATTTCCAATTAAGATTCTGATGTTGCTACATATACATATTGTTATATTAAGCTCATGTATGAATGTGGATGCGGGCTACATAGTATACAGCTCAGAATTTTTTTCGAAAATGACTTACAAACTATTTAGTTCGAGAAAAGCCTATCTCAGAATAAAAGTTTTTAGCTTAGAGAGGCGGGATTTATTATCAAATTTTAAAATATATATTGCGTTTCACAGGTAATGATAAATGTGGAACAAGATGTTGGAGCCATTGTGGGTAGCCTAATCTATCTTTATGATAATCCATACAAAAATGCGCAATGTTCAAAAGTTTTCTCCCTTTTTTGCAATAACCACAATTCTAAGGTATATAAAATTTGATATGTAACGATAGGTCTCGCCGAGCAGGGTGTGCGACAACAAACCAAAAATTAAAAAAATTAAAAAAAAAAAATTATTATAGTTAATATGAAATGCTAAACACGTATTCACTCTATAGAGTCGCTGTTATGTGTGTATGTATGACCACTTGCATTGTGGTGTTTGCATTCATCGCAGTTGGGGAGAGCCCGAGTATGAGAACAAGATTTTTTTGTTGGCAGCAATAATAAACATGAGCCAACTTTATTCAGCGTAGGTACAAACAGTGTTTACAAAAACAAATTCCGTGAGTGGGTATTCAGAGAAGCAAATGCTTGCTCAGACATGATGTTTTTTTGAAAACAAAAAAATCCAAATAAGCTAGATCATGCACAAGGCCCTTCGTGGCTAGACTTAGTTAAATAAAATAAAATGGAGAGTTGATAAAATTAAAAAAAAGTAAAATAAGAAATAGAAAAGTGATTGAAAGTGAAAAAAGAAATTTGTTGGAAATGAAAGGAAAGGAAATAATATAAAATAAATGAAAATAAAACAAATTGAAATATATAAAAGTTTAAAATAAAGGAAATAATGGGAAAGGAAAGGAATGGTTAAAAGGAAAATAAAGGTAAGTTAAAGTAAGGAAAGGATAATGAGAGAAAAATCAAAAGCAAGTAAAGGTAGGGAAAGGAAAGGAATGGAAAAGGAAGGGAAAGAAAGGGAAGGTAATGCAAGTAGAGGAATGAAAAATGAAGGAAAATAGAGAAAGATAATGAAAGGGAAGAAAAGAAAAAGAAAGGAAATAAAAGGTAGGGAAGAGGAAGGTTTGGAAAAGAAATAATGATAAAAAGAAAGAAAAATAAGGGAAGGGAATTGAAAGGGAAAAAAATAATTAAAGGAAAGGAATGAAAAAGAAATAAAACTAAAGGAGTTACGAAAAGCATAAGAAAGAAAGTGAGGAAACGTAAGAAAAAGTAAGGAAAGTAAAGGAAAAGAAAGCTAAAAAAAGGAGTTTAATGGATAATAAAGTTAAGAAAAAAAGAAAAGAAATTAAAAGAAAATAAATAAAATGAAGGCAAACGAAACAAAACTAAAGCAAAGGATATGATCGAAACGAAAGGAAAGCCAAGAAAAAGAAAATAAAAAGAAAGGAAAAGAAAAGACAAAAAAGAAAAGAAAGGAAAGAAAGAAAATAAAATGAAATGAAAAGATTGAAAAGGAAAGCAAAAGAAAGGAAAGGAAAAGAAAGGAAAGGAAAAGAAAGGAAGGAATGGGAAGGAAAGGAAAGGAAAGGAAAGAAAAGGAAAGGAAAGAAAAGGAAAGGAAAGGAAAGGAAAGGAAAGATAAGGAAAGGAAAGGAAAGGAAAGGATAGGAAAGGAAAGAATAGGGAAGGGCAGGAAAATTAAAAGGAGAGGAAAGGAAAGTAAAGAAAATCAAAGGAAAGAAAAGGAGAGTAAAGAAAAGGAAAGGAGATGAAAGTAAAGGAAAGAAAAGCAAATGAAACCAAAGGAAAGGAAAGGAGAGAAAAGGTAAGGAAAGAAAGACGAATAAAAACGACATAAAATTAAATAGTTTTAAACATTGAAACTTTATTACTGAATGGCGTAAAGAGGGAGAAAAAGGCGAAAAGAAGAGGAATGTATACAAACGGAAAATATAAAAAATAAGGAAAAGTAAGGAAAATTTAAGAAATAGCAAAAAAAGTGATAGTTAAGGAAACTGAACTTCAATAAGCTAGAGAAATAAAATAAGGTTTTGTGGGCAAACTCTAGTATCGATAAACACGCAATTCATAAACTAAAGTCAAAAGCTTACTTTACTTCTACTATCATTGTTGTTGTTATCTACTTGTTGGACGTTTTGGTTTTTGCTAAGTATTTTCTGTACTTGTATGTAGGTATTCACCACTCCCAGAATTGCATTTTTCGCAAACAAACACAAATATTTTCATACATATACAATTACTTCTAAAAATGTTTTTTTTTTTTGCATTTACTTGCGATATGATAAATAAATAAAATTTACGACGACCAATTGTCTCCAAGTTGGCATTCATAAAATTTATGTAA
>CAXKVI010000001.1:18638157-18685657 GCA_964058755.1 Campiglossa producta | reverse complement strand
GTTATTCTCACCCATACTCACAAGTGAACTCTCCTTAGTTTATAAGGTGTGAGAGTAAGATTTGATTGATTTTGTAAAAAAAGAAAAAAAAGTTCGCTCCTGGAATGACGATTGGCGTTGAATTCGTGGCAGTCTATAAAATTTGTACCCACATATTCGTTCTAGTTTCGTTGCCTACTACTTTTTTTTAATATCAAACCAAGCTAAAATATTGCGATAAGACAAATAAAACCCATAGCGAAATTTGTTTATATTACCAAGCTTTTTAATTTACAATCATCTGATAAGGTTTCGTTTTTTGGTCTGTTCATGTCAAACCCTCAGACAGTTAGAAACTATCCGTTCCAATTTTAATGAATATTGATGAAATTGTTGTCGCTAGGGGCGGTTTACAGGGTTGCCACCTACCTAAACTTTTTTAAAATTATTTATTATAAGACATGCCAATATGGATATCAAATGAAAGGACTGCTTGCTGCATACCAACTAAGATATTTTCAAGTGGGGTTGCCACTTAGGTTTGCCACCTTACCACATTTCGAAATCAAACACTGAAGATGGCGGATCGCCGAAACCGGTTTGTTATTGTATGACGGAAAATCGTTCCAATATACATCTTTTATTTATTCCTTCATATATCGATCACTATCTCAGAAACCTATACACCGATTTTGGATTTGGTATATAGATAGTACGCTTCTTTCTAAGGTTATCTACTTGGACGTTGCAACTTGGTGCGGTTAAGAGGGTTGCCACCGTTATGATTTTTTTTTGTTAATTACGCAATGCGACAAATAAAATTTAATACAGTTTTAAAGTGACCTAGTAGAGATTGTTCATCTGGTTGAGTTATACACGAGAAGGATTTGTAACACCCCAAAATCTGTTTTTAAAGCCAAAAAACCGTTTTTTCAGAGTTTTTGTTGAAAATAAAATCATTAAAAATCCGATTTTCAACTGATTTTGAAATTATCAACGGTTTTGGCTAGAGAATTGTTGACACCTTCGAAACATATGTCGTGTTTTGTTCATTTGAAAAGGGTATGACATGTTTTTCATCCGAGAAGTTGAATTATTTGAAAATTTTTTCGGTTTTTCCGGTTTTGACGTCATTTTTTGCCACTAATTGACAATGAATGACCCTTATTGAGCATGTGTCATCGACAGGCATTCACTACTTAATTGTACCATTTTTTTTTGGAAAGGACTTCAAGTTTTCAAGATATGCAGCATAATCCAAAATCAAATTTTTTGTTCTCAAGCGCCTTACATGGGTACTAGGTGTAAGAATGCGGGTCGATTTGAAAATCACCCAAGTGACAAGGAAAATCGTGTTTTAGGGTTCAAAATAAAATAATTTGCCGAAGGAAGCATACCTCTCAAACCAATTCTTATGTCCCGACTTTGTACTTTTGACTTTGAGCGCCAAAGTTTGAAATATCTTAAGTGGACCCATCTAGAGTGCCCCAATCGTGTTAAAATTTATGACCGACCTCCACTAACTTTGTAGGGCCGACACACCCATGCCAATGGCATGACCCTAAGACCCCACCTGTACGAAAACTTAAAAAAAATCACCATTTTCGACACTTTACGTGAAAAAATCAACTAAATGACTATTTGAATTTGACAAAACATAGCGATTTGATGATTTATCATTATTAATATCACAATAAAGGCATTTCCGGAGGCATACCAACTAATTGCCACCTAGGGCTTCCGCCTAACAGCAATTCATATATTCCCATCGAACACTATCTCGGGAACCTATTGATGGATTTTAAATTTCGTATATGGATTGCAGGCTTCATTCTTAGATTTTCTTCTTGGGTGTTGCCAATTAGGCCGGTTATAGAGTTGATTATAAATTTTTGTTTAATATTAAGCAAGATTCAAAGAATTTTCGAACGTATTCCGATTCAAATATTTTCGAGTAGGGTTACCACCTATCAGCGATTCGGGAAATGCTATGGGATTTGCATCAAATTTGGCATATGAATAGTGTGCTTCATTCTAAGATAACTTGAGTGCTGCCACTTGCGACGGCTTAGAAGGTTGTCACCTATTTCAATTTATAAAATATTAAACAAGTAAAAAAAAATATGTAGAAATATTTAAAGCTTCTTTTTATGAATATTGTATGAAGTTTTTTTTTTTTTTCATTTTATAACTTCATAGAACACGAATTTGCTAAAATAATAGCAAAATGATCATTCTAAAACGGCCTCGAAGTGATTCAAAAATGATCCCAAAATAGTCCCAAATGTCCTCTTTTGCGGTTAGAGTTCCATATGTCTTGAAATCTATTTTTGGAAAGCTTAGTTAAGTAAGATTAAATAAATAAATAAAAAATACCGAGCAATCACACGGTTAAAAATTTGAACCTTAATTTTAAACATTTTTGGACTAGGTACATAATATTTGTATATTATATGACCAACCCAAATTTCAATTTTAAAACACAAATGTTTTAACAATTTTCTAAAGAAAAAATAATATTTTTTCCGTTGGCTGGGACTCGAACCAAGACTCCCCGCATTATGCCCATCCGCTCTACCACTGAGCTACATCGCACACATAAATGTTGTTAGCAAAATTCAACCTTGAACAAGCTTCAAAAATAAATGAAAACAAAACAAAAATTGTAGACCGAAATGGTTATAGTTTTAAACCGAAAAGTTTTAATTTTCAAACTAAAAAGTTTTAATTTTAAACCGAAAAGTTTTAAGAATAAAGTCGAATTAAAAAATTATGGCACTTGGCAGAATTCGAAGGAAAGCGCTCAGGAGTCACAGCCGACTGCTCTACCGCTGAGCTATTCCGCACATAAAGTATTTGTGGGCAAAATTCAATTACATTCAAAATAACCAAAAAAAAATTTAGACTGCTTTTCATTTAGATCTTATATCGAAACCAAAAAGAAATTGAAATTCTTTTTAAACCTTTGGAAGATTTAAAATATTCAAAAAAAAAGTATTAAAAAATCGCTTAAACTTTAGACGGATTTAAAGTTAAGGCTCATTTTTTAATCGTGCAGTAAACAATCCTCCACACAAAAAGCAAGCTACCTACGCCAGTATACCTAAAGACATCGAAAAGACTGCCTGGAAATAAAATTAAAAACTGATGGATAAAAATAATAAAATATATAAAGTAAAAAGTAGTATACACATATGTTGCACGGATGTATGTATGTTTGTTTGGCTGTGTGAAATTTAATTAACTGCCTGCATGCCACCTACTGCCCCAGTGAGACGATAAAACAACAAACATTCACAACTACAAATATATGTAGATACACCACATTTGGTCACAATTCGCTTTTTGCCAGCTTTCTCGCATTTTTTTTTTTTTTTTCATTTTTCTTGCCTTTTTTATTGACCTTCAAACTGACATTTCAGCTTAGTTGTGTGCTACAGGAGGAAGGGTTGGGCGGAGAGATCGGCTTGTTAGGTACATACGTAAGTGGTGGTCGGCATTATTAATGTGTTTGTGGCTGTAGCTGCAGTGTTGTTGCAATCTGCTGCAAACTACCACAACAACAAATGCATGTATTCAAGTTAACATGCATGTGTTTGCCAACTATATAAGTGATTTTATATAAGCATCACATATATAGAGGCATAGATATACAAATATATATACAGAAATGTACATATATAGGTAGGTAGCTAGGATGGTGTTTGAAGCTTGAAGCCTGGGTTAAATGTACTGCATGCATGGGTGCCAGAGCTGCCACCTTTTATTAAAGTAAAAATACTCTACTGGCAACTTTAGCGTGTCTTAGGGCGGATTTCTCGACTGTCTGTTAACGCCAAAGTTCATTCACTGTCAGTTTAACAGCCGGTTCATTTTCCCTTTATTGAACAGGAGGATGAACTGCCCGATAAAATTTAAAGTGAGCGTTAAGTTGACGACTACTTGTTAAATCCGCCCTTAAAGTTGCCGTTCTTGGACCTTTCGAAAATTTCTAGCTGTTTTGGTGAATTGAAAAAAAAATTGGTTAAATTTTCCAGAATTTTATTTTCACAGAAATTCTAGACCTTTTCAATGCTACCCAGAACAGTTTTGAATTTCCGGTTTTAGGGCATTTGTGAGTTCTTCAGTTTTTTTACACCGCACCAAATTTGGCGAATTCAAATGCGCCATTTTGACACCTGTAGAGTAATAATACAAGAAGAGTCAAGAAGGCTTCTGTCTTTTACTGATAGAATTCGCCAATTTTCTTTAAAAAAAAGTAGTTGAAATTGTTATTTACAGCTGTGCTTAGTGCAAAAGTTATCACACGTCAATTGCCCATTAAGGTTCTTGCTGGGTGATTTTAAATGTGGAACAGCCGCAGGGTTGCCATTTTGAGGAACTGAGGATTGTATTGTTCGGCAAATGAGGTCAAATGTGATGGAATACCAAATTTGGAAAATGAGATTTGTACGGAAAAGGCGCCATGCATTTTTTGTTACTCATACGCCACGCTGTCTTCACCTTCACAAACTTTTCGGGTACGAATTTCAAGTACCTAGGAGTTGATTTTTGACAATTTTTTTAAGGTGACTTGCTATATTTTCTTAAAAAGACAAAAGAAGTTCTTAGATTTTGAAGAGTTCTTAGATTTTATTCCGTAGATATGAATTGTCAGCCTAGTTCTCCCAAATCTGGAATTAAACCTCGAAATCTTTAACTCGGCAGCTTGAAGAAATATATTTTTTAAAGTAAGACAATACGGAACTATCAACATTTTTTTGTCATCCAAAACAGTTTTACTATCGCCGATTCATTGCAGAAAAGAAACAGGAGATTTTTTTTACAGCTTTTTACAGACCTCCACCATTTGACCTACTCACGAAAAAATCGATGTGCCATACCAGAACTAAGCTCAGAAATTTTGTGTCTGATGAAAACTAACACTTTCATTTTGTGTCTGATGAAAACTAACACTTTCAATTTGTGTCTGACGGAAAATAACACTTTCATTTTTGTCTGAAGAAAATGTACTACCTAAAAGTGTTAGTTTTCGTCAGACACAAAATGAAAGTGTTAGCTTTCGTCAGTGACAAAATGAAAATGTTACTTTTTTACAGAATTTCAAAAGTGTTTGTTTTCATAAAAAAATGATTTTCATATGGCGCGTCAATATGTAGATACCTACATGAATTAAAAAAAAAATATATATATAAGGATGGCAACTCTGCATTTTTTTGCATTTTTGCTGCTTCCCTTCAAAGGGCATTCGGGCGTGTACACTTTACATATTTAAAATGCGACCGCTCTCAGTGAGAAAAAAAGTGAAATAAGAAAGAGCGAATATGCGCACACAATGAATGACTTGCATATGCAGCAGCGATGTAGCCGATAGCAAGACGATTGTTGTGTTTGTTTGTTTGTTCGTTCGTTGCGAAAATTGCAAAATTGCAGTTCATGTTCAAGGCCATCATTAATTTTGCACACAAACACAGACACATGCATATATACATACATACATATGCAGCCGCAAAAAATGCGATTGGTCTGACATGATTCCAGGACGACACGTAATGACGAATGGCACCTGAAAGTTTTATATGGGGTGATCTGATCACATGTCCTATGGGAGAACCAATTGTACCTATTTACGTTCCAAAGTGTACGAAAGGAATAATCCACTTTCAACTCAAATGGTTACTTTTAACAACAAAGAGTATGCTACAAAACCTAACATTGGCTCAATCCCATTTGATTATGCTACACAAATTACAATTTACTTATTGAACAATAGCCTAGTGTATAAGAAAAAGATTAATCATTGATCACTCTCTTTAGAAACAAATCGCACAATTTTTTCAAAGTTACTTGCATAAATGTAGGAACCGCGGGAGGCGAATGCATTACTTTATTGTATATAGATTTTATGGCCGCACGCATATTCCCTTATATCGTCGTTCTTGGGCAGAAGCCTCTAAGTGAAATATTTTCGATTTTGATTTAATGGGTTAAATGGATTAACCATTGAGCGTCCGAGTTATGTGAAACAGAAATACCTAAGACAATAGAATAGAACTAGAAAAAAAAGTACCTACCTGGTTTTAAGATTTCAACTTATGCACAATGTTGTTCCTAGCAAGTGGTCGTAAATATTTATATCTTTATTAGTATTTGAGAAATGATTAAATAAAAGCTCACCAAACCCAACTTTGGAATAAATCGCAACTATTTTCGAATTTAATTTAAAAAAAATAGTAATCAAATCGTCAAGGGAAAGTGTAAAAAACTTTGTTTATCAAATAAAAAAAGTTATAAATATTAGCTTAGTGGGGTAGACTGCCGTCCTTAGCAAGAAGGCAGTCAAATCATTTTACTGCCATTTAGCAATTTTGATACCATTATATTATTTTATGTCTTCTAATCCACTGATTATAAATATTATCGGTCAGAAGGTAATTTCAACGATAAAACAAGGTTTAAGTTAGTGATACATCTAGAATCTCTTGTATCTCTCCAGAACAAAAAAACAGTATAAACGTACCATAGTGTGAAAAGGCAGTATAAATGAAAATATACTGCCTTTATACTCAGAACGATAAGAATGCTGCTTGGAATGTATGGAGAGAAAATCAGTAACTTTGACCTACAAACCAAAAAAGCAGTAAACGAATTTTTATTTATTTTTGATTTACAAAGCAGAAACGCAGTATCTCTCCAAAATATAAAGGGTTTGTTTTACAATCCAAAAAAGCAGTAAATTGTATTTTACTGTTTTTCGATTTACAAAGCAGAAAGGCAGTTCGCTGATCCTTTAAGGCCCTAGGAATAATTTTCCCACATAATCAGATGCAAATAATTCTTCATGAAACCTTTTAATATCTCTATATTCATTTATGTCTGTTATGCAACAATAAAAAAAAAAAAAAAAAAAAACTAATGGCGGCGATATACCAACAGGTTATCATAACCTCTAACGAGATTTTTAGCCGAGCTTCTCTTTCCTACTTGTAGTGTGTTGCTTTTGAGTTTTTCCTACAAGTTGGCGGGACCTACAGTTTTTTGCCGACTCCGAACGGCACTTGCAAAGCAAATGTATTGTTTGCTAAGAAGCTTCTCATGGCAGAAATACACTCGGAGAGTTTGCCAAACTACCGCCGAGGGGCGACCCCGTTTAGAAAAATTGTTTTTCTAAATAATTTTTGATGTTACTTTTGCCGGGCATCGAACCGCCACGACTAGGTGTAGAAGGCCGAACACTTAACCGCTACACCACGGCGGTCGGCTGCAACAATATAACTAGTTATTTAGTTCGAACACACCCATACTTCAACTTCAGTTTTCTCGATAATCAATTTTCATACCATACTGCCTTTTTGCTAAGGACGGCAGTAGAAGACGATCGCTGCGGAAACCTTTTTAATTTTTTAATTTACTTTATTTTTTGTTTTTTTTTTTTTAATTTTCTTATTTATTTATTTTTTTTTTATTTTATATGATTTCATTTTACTTAATTTTTTATTGTGTTTTTATTTTATTTTATTTTATTTTACTTTATTTTATTTTATTTTATTTTATTTATTTTATTTTATTTTATTTTATTTTATTTTATTTTATTTTATTTTATTTTATTTTATTTTATTTTATTTTATTTTATTTTATTTTATTTTATTTTATTTTATTTTATTTTATTTTATTTTATTTTATTTTATTTTATTTTATTTTATTTTATTTTATTTTATTTTATTTTATTTTATTTTATTTTATTTTATTTTATTTTATTTTATTTTATTTTATTTTATTTTATTTTATTTTATTTTATTTTATTTTATTTTATTTTATTTTATTTTATTTTATTTTATTTTATTTTATTTTATTTTATTTTATTTTATTTTATTTTATTATATTTTATTTTGTTTTATTTTATTTTATTTTATTTTATTTTATTTTATTTTATTTTATTTTATTTTATTTTATTTTATTTTATTTTATTTTATTTTATTTTATTTTATTTTATTTTATTTTATTTTATTTTATTTTATTTTATTTTATTTTATTTTATTTTATTATATTTTATTTTGTTTTATTTTATTTTATTTTATTTTATTTTATTTTATTTTATTTTATTTTATTTTATTTTATATTATTTTTTTTATATCATGACATTTCATTTTTTATTTTTATTTTTTATATAGTACGCTACTAGTACTAGTACAAGGGTATTATAATTTTGTCCACATAACGGTATTATGTAACGGCACAATCTAATCGAGATAGGTATAGAGTTCCTTTTACATATGAAAGATCTTAGGCTGAAAATAGGAGTTCTTTAAGGCATGTCCGTCCGTCTGTCCGTCCGTCCGTCCGTCCGTCTGTCCGTGTACACGATAACTTGAGTAAAAATTGAGATATGTGCATGAAACTTTGTATACAGGTTACTTTCTGGCCATGGTAGGTTGCTATTGAAAATGGGCGAAATCGGATGATAACCACGCCCCCTTTTTCTATATCGAAAATTTCGAAAATCACATAAATTTACATGTCTCGATAGCTGAAATGGCTAAAATTATATAATTTTATAGGTGAGTCCCCCTGGTCTTATCACTTTTCCATAAATTGGATATAATCGTACTCCAACCACGCCCACTTTCGGTATCGAAAGCTTCGAAAAACACCAAAATTGATATAATTCGGTAACGGAAATGCCTAAAATGATATAGTTTGGTAGGATGAACCCCCTAATCATTCTATTATACTTTTTTGATAAATTCTTACAAGTAGGCGTTGGACCGCCCACTTTTAAAGGAGGCATTTTTGAAAATTCGACCGTTAAAACTGATTATGGTAGAACGATGAAATTGTTACAAGGTATACCAACATAATAGGAAGTATACCTGATGTAATGGGACGAAATCGCTTCCCAACCACGCCCACTTCCAGAATGGAAGATTTCTAAAATTATATGAAAACTAATGCCAGGTATTTAAGGTTCAGTTAACCCGAACTTGGACTTCCTTACTTGTTTTTTTGTTTTTTAATATTATTTATTTTTTTTTTATGCAACTAACTTTTGAATAAGTCTGAATAATGCGGTCTTCTGCCAAGCGTCAAATTTTGTTGTAAATTTTTTCAACTCTTTGAATTATCATATTCCTTTTCGTGGCGCTAAGTTAATCAGGTTCTAATTTATCGTAACGGAAATAAAGAGTTATTAGAGGAGATGCAGTAAACGAAGTGAAATGGAAAAAAATTCATGAACAACGGGAAATGTAAGACAAATAAATACTAATACATGCAAATATATCTTTGCTTACGTGTTCATATTTTTTGCACTTAAAACTCCTATACCCCCCACAGCAAACTTACAAAATTTAGAGGCCAAGGTCATACGTAACTAAATAAACCAAAGCACAACCATCCACTTGAGTGTGTGAGCATGTCAGTGCGCTAGTCATCGAGTGCTTTACTCAGCAAGCCGTTAAGTGCATCAATGTGGCGGACTTAGTATGTAGTCTTAGCCGGGATGGAATTCGTGCGATTGTTTCTATTACTGTCAAGGGGCCCATTTCTAGTGCCTCATACTTATCTATTTGTATTTTTTCTTTATCCTATTTACTTTTTCTTACTATTTTATTTCTCTTTGTTTTTTTACCTTTATTCTACTATTATAATAATAGTTTCTTTTTTTTATATTTTTTTTTTGTTTTTTTTTTTCATCAAAATCTAAATTTTTTTATTCTATTTTTTTTTTTGTTTCTTTTTATTTTTTTGTAATATATTTGATATAGTTGTTAAATTCTAGTTCATTAAATTTGCAAAGCTAATGTTTGGAAGCCTTTTTAGTTTGACAGCCCTCTGAAAAGAATATTTCGAATCCAAGTAAAATTGTTACAGAATTGTATAACTATATTATGTGGGATTGCTTGTACATATAAGGAATTTAGCATATGCTTTTATATAAGCCCATGCATATACATATAAGTCAAATCAAACGCCCACTTTGGATTGGTATGCGTGCGAGTGCATTTCCATTGGTGCGAAGTTTTTTTGTGCTTATAGTTAAAAGCTTACCGCCTGTTGTCAGTGTGAGAGAAATTTCTCTACGATGTGATTTCATGCAGTGCTGTGTATCCCAGTTCTGGCCTATCTATCCAGTATCTACACAGCTACATATGTACATTAGGGTGGTCCTTATAATCAAATGTAGAATTTTTCCAGTCTCACCCCTCGATCGGTTGCATCACGGTCAACTATATCGCACAAAATTGTTGATTCCGATTGTTTAGGCGTGTCGCAGAGGGGTCCAAGTTTAGATTGCTCTATGGAGACTTAAAAAATAAAAGTAATTTTCCTTTTCATCTAATACTCGTAATCCTGCGACACGCCTTATACGGCTGATATATTTGCACAAATTCCGGATTAACTCCGTTTTTGGGAGTTAATTTGAGCATAACGTTCATTATAAACCCCAAAAATGAAAAAGATTTGAGCGGCCACAACAAAATCTTCGCTGGCAACACTCTTCAGATAAATAAACAAAATAGTTTACTGCTATTTGCCGCTAGATGTCGCCGGCAATTGTTTTTTTAAAGCAAGGACAACTACCAAAATAACGATTTACCACTACTGGACACTAGAGTTACCAACAAATAAACAATCCCAGCGACATCTAGTTTTAAATAGCAAGTTATACAAACAAAGCACTAGATGGCGCCGTTTCTTAATCTTCAATTTTGTGTGTGTCAGCTTAAAATTTGTATCCGATTAAAGAAGAATCTCCGTGTGTGTAGCCATAGCATTAGGCGTTTCCAATCCGAACCAGATTTCGCATGTGATATCTCCAACCATAGTGCTATGGATTTCGGGTATTAGATAAAAAGAAAAATCACTTTATTTTTTTAGTCTCCATAAAGAAATCTGAGAGTTGACCCCCCTGCCACACGCCTAAACCATCACCAATCGGGATAACATTTTTTGTGTGATATCTTCGCCAATATTACTATCGATTTAGCGGTTGAACCTTACACGGTTAAAAATTTGAGCCTAAATTTTAAACTTTATTGGACTACATATAACCAAACCAAATTTGGTTTCAAATTTAAACTAGACAAGTTTCCAGAAAAATTGGTTTAATGAAACGGATTTCAATTTTAGACCACAAATGTTTTAACAATTTTTTAAAGAAAACATAATATTTTGTCCGTTAGCTGGGAATCGAACCAAGACTCCCCGCATCATGCTCTACCACTGAGCTACATCGCACACATGAATGTTGTTGACAAAACTGAAATTTGAATAAGCTTTCAAAAATAAATAAAAACAAAACCAAAATTCCGAAAAGTTTTAATTTTAAACCGAAAGGTTTGAATTTTCCAACCAAAAAGCTTTAATTTTAAACCGAAAAGTTTTAAGAATAAAATTAAATTAAAAAAATGTGGCACTTGGCAGGATTCGAAAGAAAGCGCTCAGGAGTCACAGCCGACTGCTCTACCGCTGAGCTATGCCGCACATAAAGATTTTGTTGGCAAAATTCAAATACATTCAAACAAACAAAAAAAAATTAGGCAGCTTTTTCATTTAGATCTTAAACCGAAATCAAAAGAAATTGAAATTCTTTTTAAACTTTTGGAAAGTTTAAACTATTCCAAAAAAAAGTTTAAAAAATCGCTCAAACTTTGGACGGGCTTAAAATTTAGGCTCATTATTTTAACCGTGTAGAAAATCTGATGATACAATTGGCTCCATACAATTGAGGACCACCCTAATGTACATATTTACACACAACCCTTATATTGCAGTCTCAAAAGCTCCAGAAATTTTGCTCTGACCTCTAAAACTCTTTTTGCTGCCAAGCTTTTGTTGAGCTTGTGCAGCCAAACGAAAATCAAAGCGTTATTATGTCCAGAAAAAGCTTGCTGCAAAGAAAAGTTTGGCAAGTGAGACTTTTTATTCAAATCATTCAAGTTGTCTGCACTTGGCATCACCGCCTTTCGAATAGTAACCGGAAAGGGAAGTCCAGTTACCTACCCGTCAGGGTAGCACAAATGAATATTTGTTTGTGTCTCTACCGGCAACTTGCAAAAGCTTCGCTATAAGAATATATTTATTGAGCTTCGAAAAAGTTTAAGCGAATACACGAACAGTCAAATGTATGTATGTATGTACTAAAGTGCATAGCGCCGGTGCTTATGCAAAACCACGTAAGTGCTGACACTAATATTTTACAGGAAATAAAATAACTGTTTAGCTCCAGAAAGAACCGTTATTTAGTGGGACAAATTTCTACAAAGCTAGATGTTTAGAATAGAAGTTTTTAGCCCAACCAGGAAAGAAGTTTTGTTAATTTCAATTTAGAAAATAGGAGCTGAAAGTTTGACTGAAACAGGAACTCAAAGCGAACCCGGAAGGAATTCAAATAAAAAAAACCCTGGAAACCCTAGATCTAAAAGTTTGAGTAAAACAGTAACTGAAAGTTAAACCCGAAAGGAGTTCGAAAAAATCCATAATCCGAAATTTAATGTGAAACTGGAACCTAAAATGGGAATGAAAGTTGAAGGTGAAACCTGAAATGAATATGGACGCAGAACATAAAGTGAGAATGAATCGGAACTGAAGGAAGGAGTGAAACTAGAACCTAAAGTAGGAATGAAACAGAAACTGAAAGTGGGAATGAAACAGGAACCGTAAGTGGGAATGAAACTCGAACAGAAAGTGAAACTGGAACCAAGAGTGAGACTGAACCGGAAGTAACAGAATGAAAACCGGAAACGTCCTAAATGAAGGCGAAATCGATATTGGGCTTGTGACCGTACACACAGACAAATTTTCATGTAAAATCAACACTTTTTCAGGTTATTATTTTTCAACACTATCATGTTATTTTAACATGAAGCTCATGTTGAATAACTTCACTTCGTGTTAAATTAACATGACTTCCTGTTAAAACAACACTATCTGCCTCATTATCTCATGCAAATTTAACAGGATCTTTCTTGTTAGTTTAACATGGTTTATTTTGAAAAGAAAAATCGCTTGAAATAAAAATAACTTATTATTTATCACTTTGATTTTTATGAATAAAAATAATAGATCGTATGATATGACATCATATGATATGACATCATATGATATGACATTATATGATATGACATCGTATGATATGACATCGTATGATATGACATCATATAATATGACATCGTATGATATGAAATCATATGATATGACATCATATGATATGACATCTTATGATATGACATCATATGATATGACATCATATGATATGACATCATATGATATGACATCGTATGATATGATACTGAAACAGTCCCGAAACGAACCAGAAAATGGCCCCGAGGTTACGCCAAAAGTATTGCGCATATCATTTGTAAATAACTGATTAAAAATGAAGTTTTATCGTTACTCAAGAATTTCATAAATAAAAATAACGCGTTATCATCACATCGTATGATATGACATAATATGATATGACACCAAAACACAAAAATAACGCGTTATCATCACTTAACATTTCTTGAGTGATGAATTACAAGTCATTTTATTCAAGAATCGCTTGAAATAAAAATAACTTATTATTTATCACTTTGATTTTTATGAATAAAAATAACCGGTCACTCATCACTCAAAATTTTTAAAATAATGAATAATTTTTTTTTTTTTTCTTCGTCACTCGTCACTCAAAAATAAACTTTTGCCCATCCCTGCAACTAAGAGCCACAGTGGGTTCCTTGTGGGATTCCCGACCAAACATTAATAAGCTCAGTAGACTGACTGTCTCCGATTGACACAAAAAGCTTTCTATTCGATAAGAAACTTGAGAAGAATTTCAGCAAACTACCACTCATTCCGCACCTCTCCAGTTTGTGCAATAGAATAGAGTGGTCAACCTTGTCAAGTTAGTGGCTACCAAAACCATACCCACCTTGTAGAAAATAGGAACAGCTCAGAACTTACCCACGACAGGACTTACTATTCGGCCAAACCAGTTTGCATCGTTTCGGGGTTTTTATGGCTGTAAATGAGTTTGAACCCCTCGACGAACTAAAGTATGTATGTATCTAGATAAATGCATTAGTACCTGCTATTTATTTGAGGTTAAATATGCCACTTAACATGAAAAGTCTAAATAATTGATTTGTTGAATTTCAATTGCAAAACTGACATATGTAACATTCATACATACATACATACATTATGATATGTATTAACTAGTCATTCACATAGATATTTCTCCATCCTTTTATGATGTCAGTTACAACGCCTCAAAGTATGCAATGCCAATTGTACTCTTTCAAAGAGTTCAAAGTTTAATACGCATGTTTAAATGGTAATTAGTGAGGAGGAGCTGTAATTTGTGACAATAATTAACAATTCTATTTCAAATGTTATTGATTTGTCATTTTGTTAAGAGTTGTTATAAATAAATACTCATGCAAACATACACTCATACATAGAAACATAAGCAAAAACATTCAAATGCGTATGCAACATTTGCATACAGAATGTCAGTGCATACATATTTCTAATGTCAATTGTCATAATTGCGTGCGTGAACCTTACATTTATCAACTAAGCAAATGCATTCATGCATTCTCGAGCTCGACAGATTGAAATTCGCACAACTAACAATTGATTGTTTAACGGCTTGTAGCCGTCATTTGATGTGCGGTAATTTCGTGCCCGAACAACAAGGGAAGTGAAGATATGTTTTAGTCTAGGCTAGATAATATAGGGCGAGGGCTCACTTGTACAATATACAAGACCAAGAATGCTACTGCTAGGGTAAGGGTCTTCCAATATGTTTACGACGGTCCATATACCCCAATTGGACAGTAGGTTTCCATTTTGGAAATAACATTAAATAAAAACAAGTAAGGAAGTCTAAGTTCGGGTAAACCGAACATTAAATACCCAGTGGTAGTTTTCATATGATTTTCGAAATATTCCATTTCGGAAGTGGGCGTGGTTGGAAAGCGATTTCGTCCAATTACATCAGGTATAGTCCCTATTATGCTAGTATACCTTGTACCAATTTCATTGTTCTACCGTAATTAGTTTAAAAAAGTTAGGTTAGGTTAGGTTCAAGTGGCTGCCGCAGATGCACACTTAGGCTAGTTTTGAAAGGCCCGTTGTGATACCACCAACACAAGGGAAGTCAGTCCCGGGACCCGGCCATATGGAAAATCTCTGAGTTGTTGGGATTTTCCACATAGCAGAATCCCGGTACTTACACTCCAAAACCGACACCGTTACTCCTCCTCGAACAACTTAGATGACTTTATGAAGGCCATCAAATCCTTTATGTCCAGTTCGGCGATCTGGCTTAGGCTATCCAGGAAAGGAACTCCCAAAAGCGCGTTCTCGCGCCGCTTAAAGCCGGGCAGTTGCAGATGAGGTGCTTCACAGTTTTCTCTTCCTCATCATCTTTGCAGCTCCTACAGCATCGTCGGTAGGGCACACCTAACCTTTCTGCGTGCCTGCCAATAAGGCAGTGTCCAGTTAGAACACCTATTAATATGGAAATTTCTCTCCTTCTTAGAGCGTGAATGCCTCTAGATCTTTTGTGATCCCATTTTGGCCAGGTTTGTTTGGATTTCCGGCACCCTGGGGATTGTTGCCACCTTTCGTTGACTTGACGGAGTGTGTACTCCTTCTGCATTAGCTTGCATGTGGCAAACGGCATACCTAAGCGCTCTTTATCCCGAAGAACCTGCGTGGTCGTACCCTGCCTGGCAAGTTCGTCTGCCTTACAGTTTCCCTCAATGTCCCTGTGTCCCGGGACCCATGTGAGGTTCACGCGGTTCTGTTGGGCCATCTCTTGAAGAAATCGACGACAGCTGAGCGTCAGTTCAGAGTTGAACGAATAAGAGCCAAGAGCTTGATGGCCGCCTGGCAGTCGCTGAAAATAACGATGTCCTCGCCGATAGTGCGTTTACTTGTCCAAATCGCGGCATCCAAGATTGCTGAGACTTCACGCTGCAGTGATCAGGTAGTCTGAAGGAGAGCTAAAGTCCCAGATCCCTTGAATAAACGCCTCCTCCAACTCTGCCGAGCTTCGAGCCTTCAGCGTATGCCGCCATTATTAGCGGGGCAGCGATCCATCCTCTCCCATTCTTCCCTGCTGGGAATGTTTGTTTTGAAACAGCTGTCTCCGACTGTTGTGGCGGCACATCGATCTGTGCTCAGAGGGAGAAAACTGTAAGATCCTAGAATATCATTATATAATGACTAGGAGGATTCAATATTCATTATACAATTTTATAATTTTAGCCCTTTCCGTTACCGACTTATGTCAATTTATGTGATTTTCGCAGTTTTCGATATCGTAAGTGGGCATAGTTGGAGGGCGATTTTATTTACCTTCAGCAGGTATACTCCCAACGATACCAGTATGCTTTGTGCCAATTTCCGTCGTTCTATCGTTTAAAAGATACGGCCAGTCGTATTTTCAAAAATGCCTCCCTTAAAAGTGGGCGATGCCACGCCCACTTTAAAAAATTTATTGAAAACTCACAAGAGAATGACCAGGGGGATTCACTTTCACCTTTTTCAGCTACCGAGATATGTCAATTATTGGATTTTCGAAATTTTCAATATCGAAAAAGGGGCGTGGTTATCATCCGATTTCGCCCATTTTCTATAACAACCTCCCTTGACCAGAAAGTAACAAAATTGCATGCAAATATCTCAATTTTTACTCAAGTTATCATGTACACGGACAGACGGACGGGCAGACAGGCGGACAGATGGACGCACATGCCTTAATGAACTTCTTTTTTTCAACCTAAGAAGTTTCATATATGGAACCTTATATCTATCTCGATTATTTTGTGCCGTTACGTAGTACCGTTATGTGGACAAAGTTATAATACCCTTTTACTAGTACGATGGGTATAAAAAGGAAATAAATCCTGAATAATCTCCTGAAAAGTAAACACCCTAATGTCCATATTTTGGTTCTTAGATACAATATTTTTAGTGTCACTTGTCTAAGCACCTGTCAAATTCAATTGTTACTAATTTCATACCAATATCGACAAATTGTTTTATTCATACGTTCTTGACAACTAAATGAATATTCTGCGGTTCTATTATTTCTTCTTGTTAGTTATAGCGAGATTTGCAACACCATCCCTTGCTCAGAAAAGCAACCTTCCTAACAGAAATTGAATTGAGTACCAGCTATGTCAAAAGTGATACCATCTTAGGACTTCCATTAGAAGATTCAGTGAAAATTGTGAGTGATTCAGTGTGTTTGCAAGTTTTTAGCATTGTTTCTTGAAATCTCCAGCAAAGAACTGTCAGCAGAAGAGAGTCTTGCAAAAAGGTGTCAAAATCTCTTTTCTGCTAGTTTTATCTCTCTTCTGCTAGTTTTTCGCCGAACAGGAGCCAGCAGAAATTCTCAAGCAGAACAGCTGTTCTGACAATTGACAAATGAAAATAAATTTTTTCCGCAGCACATGAAATTGCGAATTTTTCAGTCTTTGGACAATTTCTGCGTATATATCGACGTAAACCACGCAAACCTTACAAAATATGCCTTATATACCTTCAGTATTTCCGATTCCTGTAACTGTGTCTGCAGGATTATATTGGTATCCTAAACGAGCCACATTGCGTTGGTCCAACGGACATTGGGCTTCGGCGCATTGCTATTCAAAGATACGGAATTATTGAAGATTTGGTATTTATTGTATGTACTTACTTCATTTGCTGGTAAATAACTCATAGTTTTCAAAATATTCGTAATAAATTTTAAAAATCATATAAATATGCAATCAATTTTGATTTTGGCATATGTCACAATCAGCTGTTTGTTACTTGCTAGTTTTTGCTGGACGAAAAACCCCCAGCAGCGAATTGCAACTCTCTCTCTCAATTAAATGTCAAAAAGCTGCTGAATTCGCTGCTAATTTTTTCAAAGAACACTTCTTTAGGAATAATTATTCATAATTATTCATAATTAGCAGGAAAGAAACAAAGCTTTTAACTTCTTCGTTATCAAGCGAAAGGGTACGAACACAGCTTCCATTTGAACTTTGGTCCATTTCGATATATTTATCGATAACAGAGTTATAGGTCAAAATATGATGGCGGGCGTAGCTAAAAGCTAGTTTCTTATAATCACTGACACAATTTTTTTTGGCTACTTACATATGTATGTATGTTCGTGCCTACATAACGGCATACATACATATATACATAGATTCTTAGTATTTTCATATTTATAAAATTTCTCCGCAATTTATGCATGAGCAAATTTCCTATTGTCCACTTTTTCTTCGGTTGAGTTGGTGACATTTAAAACAAATACGCCACACCACACACACACAACACTTTTTCGAGTTTGCTTTGAAATCACAGGTGGACAAATGACCCTTTGAAGTCCAATTATTTTCTAACCATTTTTTCTTTTATTGTTTGGAATATTATGCGTGTCTGTAAAATTGTCACACTTAATCATTTATTATGACAATTTCAATCAAATACATTTCTAATGCACCTTCGAATATGCCTGACTGATTTGAGGTTTACCTGTTTTTGTTGACCGCAAACTATCTTTGTGTTACGGAATAAATGACACATATGTATTCACGTATGTCATGTCATGTTAAGATAACAAGGATTTAATAGACCGTATTCAAAGTGCTTCGGTTCTTGCAGCAGGGTGAAGTGATAGTGGTCAAACGGTCAAGAAAACCCAGTTTTTCGCAAATATCTCGAGACCTATTGCATATATGGAAAAAATTATGATAACCGACATTTCCGCAGAGCCGACAGCTGCAGCGGTTCCTCGCTACTAATCGTAGCCCACCCTCGCCTCTTAAATAATCCAGCACCAAGGACGTTCACCTTTCCCTCAAGAGGAAAGTGCTCTTTAAGAACACCACAAGAAGATATCATCAGATGTTCCCTGTTAACTTGGGTGAGGTCTTAGTTCTCCTCTCTTGTAGGAGTAACAGACTAAGGGTTCTATATCCTGGTACAAATATAGAGATTTTAATCTACAACAAAAGCAAAAAATGTCTCATAGATTGTTTTCGGAGCTCCCTGTGTGATGGAAGTTAGTTTCAACTGCGATGATAGTACCTATTTCTCTCCTCATAGTTTTCGCTGCGATCTCAACGGCTATGGCAGAGCACTCTCGACAGCTATGGTGGAAGCCCCCATTCAACGACATGTCCTCCGAAACCAACCATAGAATGACGTCATCTCACTTTAGACTAACCATCGTCACATGACCCCTGATGGAATAACAAAGAAGAAAAACACGTAGGATGCTGGCGTTGCTACCACTCCGTGCACCAATTTATTTTCCTGTTCTTAGGCCAAAATTTTTGCCCTTACCGATCAAACACCGCGTCTATATAAGGTCTACGTTAACTTCGCCTTGTTCAAAACAGAGCAGGAATTAAACGGAAGCAACCCGAGAGCATTGCAACTTTTTCCTAAGGATGTTTATTATCGAAGGCCAGAGCATACTCTTCCGTTCTATCTTCCATAAGACCAACACTGATGACAGATCCTGCCGCGACACCTGGCAGCTACACGTGAGCGCTTGGCAGCAGAGAAAAATTATTCCGCTACACTCGAAACCTCCACACTCTCATACGGTGACCGTAATGTGAGACTGTGTTTTCTGGGAAGTCAATGGTATTTTTTGCTGTGCGTGGCTAAACTCGGTAAAAATCTAACTGCGTGTATTTTACAACACTGAAAATATCGAGAAACCCATAGTTCTCTTGTTGAGTTCTAATGTTATTCTCTAATAGGATGATTTGTGGTTTAGCCTATAGGCTCTTGAGAACTATAGTTCTCTAAACTATCTCTAATCGAATGTACGTTCTCTACAGGCGCCCTCGAAAGACAATAGCTACCTAACTTGAAGACGAAAATTTCTCCAACATGGGAGGACTGTGTTTGTTGAGCAATAACCGATTTTACAACGGTGGATAAAATAAGCGAGCTTGTCCTATTGCCTTGAAGGTAATTCGAAGATTCGCTTAATCTTCTTTTTACACTTGCTTAGATCAAAATGGGTCTAATAATAGGTTTGTTTACTGACCAAAAAAATTTCAGAGCAGGTTAGAGCAGAGCAGAGCAGGGCAGCTGTCAAAATAGAAATAGAGCAACTTAGAGCAACTCAGAGCAGAAATGCCATGAAACACTTGAATCTCGATAGTTTCTTTTTATTTGTTTTTTTTTGTTTAAATCTTCAAAATTAATGCAAATTCACGTATACATAAACATTGATTTTCTTGCAAGCTAATTTTTTGGAAGTTTTCAAAAATTAATTTTTTCCTAACAATTGCTTCTCTGCTCTAACTTACTCTATAAAAAAAGCTAGAGCAGAAATTTGTGATCTGGATTACTCTAGTTTTGTTTTGAACGTACTCATGAAACAAAAGATAGAGCAACCTAGAGCAAGAAAAGAGTTCATTAAACACAACTTTGTGAAATATCTCAACCTGGCGTAAGCTAGAGCAGCCCAATAAACAAACCTATTATCAGATTTATAACGGTAAATATAATAAAATAAATTTGACAAATAAATCTGCTAAAAAACACCAAGTTAACAGAAGATAAAAATATACGTTAAACTACTTCTTTGTATGTATCTAAAGGGTGTTTTAATGTGGGCACTATAAGTTTGTGCTTCAAAAAAGGAAAAAAAAAAAAAACAATCTACTCTGCTACTTTTTTTTGTTCTAATGTTATTCTCTAATGGGATTCTAATGTGAATCAAATTTGCAATATTTTTCTAATCATTCTCGAGTCGTTTCTAGTGTAGTTGTCTAGTATCTTTTTCGACTCGAAAGTTTGTTGGGTATAATAAGTTGAAATTTTGTATGCATGTACCCTGCTAACCAGCAGCGGATAAAATCTTGGGGAAACTACCGGGTAACGTTTCCCAAAAAACTGGATAAAAAATCGGGTAACTTTGTTTAGCAGGGTATGCAGGGTTGGGTCAAGCTGCTTCCTAGACGCGAAACCTTCCAGGGATAGTCATAGGATAAACATAATTTTACTTTCTTAAGAGAGGTAGGGGAAAATGAACGTGGTACCTCTGGAAGTATTCAAGCTACACAACTGAAACTCGACATGAAGATATATCTACGAAGTTAATACGCAACAACACGCCGAAAATAGAAGATAAGGGAAGAGTGGGCGAGGAGGAGCCCACGAGTATAAACTGGTGTTAAAACCAAAATTTTTCTACGTGCAAAAAAACGTATCTACTGGAGAGCTTCAGCAAAAAATCATAGATTACTCCCAAAACTTTCACCCTTTGAATAAATTGGGGAAACAAATTGACAGCTAACTTTAAACTGCATCTTGGTTAGCAAAACTCATGGAAATAGTAATATTTCTACTTTATGAAATTACAACAACACAAAGGTAACAATAAACTCTATAAATCTTATTAGCATATAATTAAGTTTTATCTTTTAACAAATGAAAGATAAGCAGATAGAGATGGTCTAGTGTAAGTAGAAGATCGCATACTCCAAACAGTTTTAAGTTTAACACCACGAACACAACAGCCGAGATCATGGAAGTGCCGGAAAAAGACATATCGCCAACAACTGCAACAACCCCACGCTATCTGCAATTCCGCACTGCGCATATTTTTAGTTTAGCAACAACAATTCTACTAACTTTAATGGTGACAGTGTTGTGCATTTCCTTTTTAATGCGCTATGAGGTTGACAATGAGGTGTCCAGCATAGAGGATACAGCCTATTGGAAGGACGAGCTGCCAGCGGAACAAAAACTATGGTTCGAGGAAGCTATTAAGGAATTGAAAGTGGCGCTCGATAAGAATTGGCGAAAGCAATTGGCGCGTAATGCAATTGTTTTTGTAACGAGCGGCATTGATACGGAAACGATGGCGGTAGCGCGAGCTTTGCTCTCCAATCGCAAGCAACCGCAAGCGGCTTTGAGTTGGGAGAAGTTTCCACATCTCGGCAGGTTAAAGGTGAATATGTGAAATGGGAATTCGCAGTTGTAGTGGGAAAAGAGAGGGGCTGCCACTTGTTATGTATTTTATATTATCAAGGGGAGTTGCCACTGAAAAAAATAATTTCGATTTGTAATTTTGATCGAATGTCCTGAAATCCATCACGGTAGTAAGTCCGGTTTGAAGTATTGCTTTCAACTCTGCTGGCGTTCTCTTTTGTGTTTTCTATTCGTGTCTACACTTGTCAATTTTTCTTGAAAGCAATTATGAAACAAAATATGGGGGTACGAGGAGGAGTGAAAGAGATAGCAAGAAAAACTTGAAACGAGTTGACGGTACGCTTTCAAGTGTCCTCTTCCCCTCGCTTCTCATCCCCTTCGCCTATGTCGCGGCAGAATTGAATTCAAGACTTGAATAATGTAAAAGGGGTGTAGGGAAGTGCAGGGGAAGAGGGCTGCCACTTTATCAAGAAGTAAGAAGCCAATGGTTATGTTTTCTTATTTCTAAACCAATTTTAAAAAGGGTTGCCAGACTATTGATAAGTGAGACTTTTTGGGGCTTAAGTTTACTTATTCATAAAAATTTGTTTAGAATAGGGCTGCCAGATAATTAAGAAGTAATAGTACATTTACACTGCACTAAATTTGGCGAATTCAAATAAGCCACTTCGACGCCGTTTACACTGGCAAATTTGCATTTGGCTTCACCTTCCCTGCAAGAATCTTTCACCAGGACAAAAAGCCACCGAAAGAAAATGCATTACCGCAATGATTTAAACACATGTAGAGTAATAATAAAAAAATGAGTCAAGAAGTACTCTGTCTTTTTCTGGTAGAATTCGCCCATTTTCTTAAAAAAAGTTGTTAAAATTGTTATTTACAGCTATGCATAGTGCAAAAGTTGTCACACGTCAATTGCCCATTAAGGTTCTTGCTGGGCGATTCTAAATGTGGAACAGCCGCAGGGTTGCTATTTTGAGGAACTGTGGATTGTATAAGTAGATTTATTTATAAAGTTTTTTAACACATTTTTTCAAAAACACCGCTCAAAAAAAAAATTTAAAACTTCTAAAATATTTTTTTTAAAAAAAAAATGTTAGAGTTGCACCGTGAAAAAATCCATTTAAAAAACTGCTAACTTACGGCTAAGGAGAGTTGTTATCTGTTTCGAAAAAAAAAAAAACAATTTTATCAAATATTCGTCTAGATTAATCACTGTGGAATTTGGGGTTTGAAAAAGTTAACCCTTGCAAACAAAAAATATAAAAAAGAGGACAGGTGTCAACTAGTGTTAAAAATATTTTCAAACAGAGCTGCCACCTGTTTCCAAACACAATAAAAATCATCTAAATTTTATAGTGTGGTGTGAGGAATTTTAAAAACAGTGAACAAAATAAAAAAAAATTTTGGATAAGGTCTTGGAATTTTGAAAATGTTTTACAAAACAGAGTTGCCAAAAAATTTCCAAAAACAAATTAAGCCACATTATAAATGGCTACACATTAACTAGTATGCTTAAAGCTCTATGCTCCAATAGGAATTGAGGAAAATGATGATGATGATGGAGCTTAAACCATAGTGTTGTGGTAAAGCAGAATGGAATCTGGAAGTGAATATTTTTCCTTAGAGTTGCCAACTATTTGAAAAGAAAAATTCATTTCACTATCAGTGCACTGAATTTGTATACTCAAAATTCATATTTTTTCTATATAAACAGAACAGTTGCAGTAATACAGACCTTTGCGACCCCTTCACCGTCGCCAGCGCCATCTTCAATGGTATCCGCACAAAATTTCGTCTCGGCGGTGTCGATGCCAGCGTTGCGTTTCGTGATTGTCGTGCAGCCGCAAATGTCAGCCATCATATCAAAAGCATCTTAATGCAAGCGCAAGAGATCGGCATGCGTACAGGGTTTGTAACAACTAAACGAGTTACCGGATCAGGTATGGCAGCGCTTTACGCCCACACACCCAACACAGCGTGGGAATGTGATACAACTCTGCCGGTGCCGGCCACTGTCGCCGGTTGTCTTGATACAGCGCTGCAACTGATCAAAAATGAGGTGAGTCGTAATGTTAATGTCATAATGGGTGGTGGACGCCAAACGCTCGTCTCGCATGTGCCTAACACAGCATGGGATCCTGTCGATGAGACAGTTTGTGATTCACGCGACAATCGAAATATTATACGCGATTGGCAGACATTGAATTTGAAATTGAAGCGTGAATTTGCAGTGCTGCAGAATAATGACGAGCTTCAGGAGTTGAATGGCACCAATGTAGATCATGTAATGGGTATTTTTGCTAATAACTATATTCCAATGACGGTTGATGATTCGGTAGCGCCTAAGCGTCGTCGCATGCCCAAACTGGCGGATATGATTCGTAAGGCCTTGAAGGTACTGAAGCGCAAGCAGGAAGGCTATTTATTGGTTGTGGAAAGTGGCGTGAGATCCACAGCAAGCGTCGAAGAGCAAACACGCACTCTGTTGCAATTGAACAATGTGGTGCAACAGGCTATGGAGCAACATAGGTGAAACGTCTTATTTTTTGGTAAACATTTTATAATATTTCTTTCTCTTCACAGCGAGGACGACACCTTGATCCTAGCTCTATTCACAAATGGATATTATGTACGCGATGCCGTAGACAGCAGCTCTGAGCTGGATGTGACGGCAAATGAGATTGAGTTTCAAAAAGAAACCGTGGATCAGAAACGCTTGTTAGATTTGGCTACAGAAGCTTTGGTCTATGCGAGAGGTAGGACAATCTTCATTTAACGCTCACTTAATACCATTTCCTATGATTTCAGGTCCGCGCTCTTACCTGCTCCATGGCGTACATGAAGAGACTTACATGTCTTACGTATTGTCATATGCATTAGAAATGGGGCATTTTAATCGAAAAGCTGCCTATAAATCAACACTTAGCCTATAAAAGTTGTACACATTTAAATATAGAATTTTATTTAATATTTTATTAATGCTTAAAATAATTAATAATAAATAAACTAAGTTTTGTATTTAATATATATTTTATTTAGCTAAAGAGAAATTTCAAAAATTCATAACTAACTATGTACAATGGGGCGTATTCGGTTTTATGCAGGATAAAATAGTGGAAAATGTTCTGCTCAGAACTGAAATTTTACAATAAAAAGATTTAAAAAAAATGATAAAAAATATATGTGGCACCCTGCAATTGAGGGTTTTCTTTTTTTGTTGTTGTCGTTAAAGCTTTAAAATTTAAATCTAAAACAATTGTAGGTTTAGAGAAGTTTTACTGAAATAAGAGAAAATGTTTCATGTTTCTGGAACTTGCCTCTTAAAGATATGGATTAAGTACAGGGCATTCCTTAAAAAAATCCCAAAAAAACTTTGTTCTTTGTCGGAATTGGTCAATAGTTTTGAAAATTATATCACGCAGAAAAATTTACTATCAAATAGAGACGTTGTAGCGAAAACAAGTTTCACAGGGTGGTGCATAATTTTTGTAGGTAAACTAAAAATTTAGTCCTTACTTTCCCTAAACGAAATGTGTGCTTGGCTAACACTTTTAAAAATATATGTATATTATTTAAACAAATTTAGTATAAAATAGAGCTTTTACAGAAAAAGAAACTTTATTCACAGGGCGACGAAAAAAGTTTTTTGAAAAAACACATACATAAGCCATGTCATTTCATCAAGGGAATCCATAATTGCTTTGAGGAGTACTGCCGAAATTAAAAAAAATATATATAATTTTGCGCCGGCCTCATTTTTTTTAATAGTTTGGCTGAATACAGGGTGTGCTTGTTAGAAAAAAAAAGTATTAATAAAAGATAATTTTTTAGTAATAGGCAATTAATCTTAATGGGCGATTCATTAATACTTTTGAAAATAGACATCATTTTTGAAAAGCATAAGAATCAATAATCTTTTGTAGTACAGGGTGCTGTGATTAAAAAAACTTTCAAAAAGCAGAGTTTGCCGTAAGATTTTAATAGATTCCATAGACGAAAGGTGTGCTTGCTTTATAACTTTCAAAAAAGATAGCATTGATAAAAACGAGAAGTAAGCAGACATGCTACAGTCCAAATACTAATTCACAGGGTGCCAAAAAAACTTTGTTCTAGATATTCAAAAACCTAAAAAAAAAAAACTATTTTAAATTATGTGCAAACATTTTCAAAATTTTTAAACTACACCTTCCTCGCAACCAATACGTCCTCCTGAACCCTTCTTACTTTAAAATTTAAATATTGCCAGCAAAAGCTGATAACGGAACTGTTGTTGATGTTGTCGCCGTTGCTGCTACCGTTGGTGGTGGTGCTGTTAACCAACTAAATTGCCGATTACCAACCAAGGCAGCCCCTGATACACCATTTGACGAATTCACGCCCACTGCATGCGGTGGCCCCTGTGCCACAGTGGGCAATTGTTGCGTCAACTCTCTAGTTAAAGTAGTTGTTGTTGTCGTTACAGTTGTACCAAGTGCAATACGCGGCACAGGTCTCACAATATTTTGTCATTTAGCAGTCAAAGCCGTTAAAGGTGGTGCAAGTGTTGTTGGACGTGACACAAAAGGTCCAGCAGCAGCAGCTGTCAAATTACGCAAATGATTGGCCTGTACATATTGGAATGCTGAGGAGCGTTCTAGCTGTTGCGAGAGATAAAGTTCACCAAGTGAGTAGAAGCGTCGTTGATCTATGGTGGGGAAAGGAAAGGCGTTGAAACGTTGCGGATAAGGCCTGATTGTTGGTGGATGTGTCGAGTTGAAGGGGGATGCTGCTGCATGCGCGTGTGAGGAGTGATGTGGCGCTGTTGGTGTGGTCGTCATATTCGAGAAAGGGAAGTGACTTTTTGGGTGTGTGATTGGATGAGTATAGCCGTGGTTTGATAACGAAGTGGAGTTTTTGAAAATATCGAGAGTTTTTAGATTTTCCAACATTTGGTGAGATACTTGATGCTTCTTTAAGTAGGCGTGGCTAGTGAAAGAAAGAAAAGAGAAAATAATTCAATTTTGTTTGTTAACTGTTAGTTTGAACGTGCTTAATGCAGTCATGTAAACATAACCGTAACCATAACCGTAACCATAACCGTAACCATAACCGTAACCACAGCCGTAACCATAACCGTAACTGTAACCGTAACCATAACCATAACCCCTAGCTTAACAGTAACCGTAACCGTAGCCATAACCATAACCACTAGCTTAACAGTAACCGTAACCTTAAATGTAACCGCAACTGTAGCCCTAATCATACCTTACATTGATCATAACCCTCACTACAACCATGACCGTAACCATAGTCAAAAATAACCGTAACGCGAACTCTACCTCAATATAACCATAACTATAATAAGAAATTGTCAATACCACAACCATAACCAATAACGTGAACTAACAAAAGCCTGCCATAACCGCAATATTAGATATAACCATAACAAAAATGTAATAAAACCATAACCATAACAAAAAATTGCCAAAACTTTAACCGTAACACACTAACCATAGACGTAACATTAACACAACTATAACGGTGATATCAGACATATCCCTAAAATATTCAAACTCATAACCATAAACCTAACCGTAACACTAACCGATAAAGACCGAGAGGTTTTTAAAGAGGAAAATATGAGAGAAGGAAACAGCCATAAAAATACAACTTACAGCACTACCCACAACCATAACCATAACTGGCACTAGAAAAAGGAAGAGAGTTTTAAAAGACGAAGAGGAAAGGAAGAAGGGAGAAAATGGCACAGCCATAAACGTAACCGTAACACTAGCCGTAGCCGTAACCATTACCTTACTTACTTACTTAATTAAAATAGCCTTTAACCGCCTAGGCGATTTTGGCCGTAACCATAACCATAACCGAAAAATACAAGTAGAACTGGAACTAGCAAAAGGGAGAGAGTTTTAAAAGACAGAAAGGAATTGAAATAGGAAAAGGTGTATGGCAAGAAAGAAATTACGAAACAGAGATGGCTACGGAGGAGGGAGGATTGCTGGGAGGGGAAGAGAAAGGTAAAAAAAGTCGCGGAGAACATGAAATGAAGTAAATAAAGATAATTTTCAATAACGGGAGGAAATGCTGAAAAAGAGCGCGGGAGAGCTAGAGGCGGGGCTGAGGCTAGCATGTCACCTAAGAGATAGATAAACGTTGTTTATGCCCCCCGAGCTATGTCCTATTCTGCCGTCCTTTTGCCGGCAATTGATTTTACTGCTTTCTTGCTAAAGACGGCAGTAGGTACTCGTCTTAAGGCATGATATTTTCACACTGTACTTACCGACGGAAATGTTTACCGCACTGTGGACATGGATAAACACCCTCTGGACCTTCCTCAGCTGCATTGCCCTTCTCATGCGTACCACTTTGCACCGCTGCTTGCTCCATTAAATGACGTTTCTTATTCTGACTACTGTTAGCCATCAACTCAGACTTGGGCTTATGCCAACGGCGATGTGAAGCCAAATTAGCCGGACAATTGAAGACCTACGACAACAACGGCAAAGAAAACAAATAAATGTATCAAAAGTTACATACTCTTACCCCTCCCCGAATACTAACCTTCTCACACTCCGAGCACTTGTACTCAATATGCACAATACGCGGACAACGATGTTGCGCCAATTGGAATGCGTCATCATACAACGTACGGCACAGCTGGCACAAATAGTCACCGATTTTGTTGTCGATACTGGCCAAAATCGCCTTAGCCTCTTCGGTGATTTCGACCACATTAAAAGCCGGATCAATGTCACCTTTACGCACCACCAACTCTTCATCGTCGCGCAACTTACGTATGATGGTGCCCGAGACAGGGCTTATAGTTTCTTCGTCCACAGACAATTGATGTTTACGCAGCTTCATGCGCTTCCGTTCTGTCTTATGTGTGCGTTGTTGTTGTTGGTGGGAGGGGTGGTGGTGGTGTTGTTGTTGTTGTTGTTGTTGATGCTGTGGTCTACCAAAACTATTTACTTTTATTGTTGATTTTTCAACATTCGATATGCTACCATGCTGACTTAAATCTGTCTCATTTGTTGCGACTGTGGTGTTCGTTGGATTGTTTGTCCCGCCACTTAGGAACTCCGCATCCGTCTTTTGCCGCGGAAAATCTCTTTCAAACAACTTCGCTAGCCCATCAATGGCGCGATGATGAAGCTCAACATTGTCGTAGGTAAGTTTGTTGCGCGTCAAAACTTTGCCGGACTTTTCAAGCTCTTCCTCCAATGCGTGACTCTGCAGACGTTGCGTTAAATTGACGCTATTGAGCGGATTTAAGTCATCATCATCGTTACTCAAGATGTCTACATATTCTTCCTCCTCATCGTCCGCATCGAGCTCATCATCGTTCACGCTGACATTTGATTTTTTCTTGCTCTCATTACTGCTGGCATCTGCGTAAGGGTTTTGGCGAAAATCAGTAAGTCGCTCCGTCCCCCTTGTGTCTTCGTATTCACCATCTTCGTCGCGTATGCGCTCGCCATCTCTACAAGCATAACTATCAGCGTCGTCCATATCCTCAGTATAACCGTGTGAACTGACAAGTGTTCCACCCTCCTCCTCCTCATCCCCTTCCTCATCGTCCTCGTCTTCGGTCAGCACAATTGTTTCTTCGTCGACGCATATAATGGGCAATTGGCTTTGTTGTCTAAGTTCTTTTTGTTGTTCATGCATTGTTGTTTGTTCATGTTGTGGTGGATGGGTTCGCATTACGCTTACTTGACTTTCTGGAATTTCTTCATAGTTGCTTCTTAGTTCGTGTAAATTGTTTTTATATCCGCTCGTCTCCGCGTCATCAAGGCGACAATCGTAGTTTAAGGATAACTGAGGTGAGTAATTGCTACCAGCGGCTACTGTTGCCGACGACTCTATCGTGGTGGAAGTGGTGCTGGTTGTTGTTGTTGGTAACGGCGGCATTAACGGTGTTAGGTGATTTTGCTGTGTTGCTGCTGCTGCTGCTACCATGGCATGTGGTCGCCAAAGGTAATTCTCGTCTGACATTAATCTTTGACGTTTACGCGGTGGTGAGGGTGTTGAGGGTGGCGTTATTGGTATAAGATTTGAGGCGCGCAATGATAAGTCAAGTGGCGAGAGCAATGTTGCAATAGATCGTCCAAATTGTGGAAATGTTTCATTGATGGCTGGTAGTACTCTACATTCTGGATAGTCTTCGTTCAACATTGTTGTTTTTTCTTTACTTTAAAATACCTGAAGCGATTTAAAGTTAGGTTATATTTGGCTTTCTGGGAGTTTTTAAATTTTTGAAAAGTGAATAACCAGGGAGAAAGTAACCTAATACACATATTCTAAAAGATGGTACCTACTAGGTTGGGGTATTTTTAGTACTACTCTATTTAGAAAGAGGGGCTAAAATTTTATCTCCCACACTCTTTACATTTAACGCATCAGTACCTAGGTGACCGAACTTGCTGCTGTTGTTGTTGTTGTAACGAGGTGTAGCCCTGCCGAAATGTCAGACAGGGTCACCCCGAGTGTATTGCTCTTGGCCGGGTCGATATAAGAAAACGGTCCGGGTCGTTTCGGCACGATGGGTACAGCACAAGTACTGGTACCGTTTTCGTAGAACCGGCAATACAAGAAACTAGCCGTTTAGCATTACCCAGGGTGCACCAACAGGGAAGCGACCTACTTTTACACCGAACTTGCTCGGTGCAATCGATTTAGCGCTAACTTTACTCACCCAAAAATGATGCCCTAAAATTATCAAAAAATTATCCCAAAATGGCCCCAAACCGGCCCGAAAAAAACCCTTAAATGTACCCAAAACGATCCGAAAATTACCCCAAAAATATCCCAAAATGCTCCTAAAATAATCCCAAAAAGACCGTTAAATGTTCCCAAATTGATCCAAAACTGAACCCTAAATGATCCAAAAAATGATCCCAAAATGATCCGAAAATGACCCCAAATTGTTCCAAAATAATCCAAAACTGAACCCAAAAATAACTCAAAATAGTCCCAAAATAATCCCAAAGTGAGCCCTAATCCCAAAATTATCCTAAAATAATCCAAATATGATACCAAAATGATCCCAATATATACAAATACAATACGGTAAAATAGTAACCCTTGAAAATATTTTAGTTGGTATGTTGGCGAAAATACCTTTCATTTGATACCCATTTTGGCATATCTTGCTCCATAATTTAAAAAAATTTATATAGGTGGCAATCCGGTAAACCCCCCAAGTGGCAACTCCCAAGTGGATAGTCTTAGAATCAATAATACTATATGCGAAGCGGATAAACAAATATACTGCGGGCAACCCTACTTGAAAAGATTTTACTTGTTATGTCGGTGAATATACCTTTCATTTGATACCCATATTGGCATATCTTGCTGCATAATTTAAAAAAAATTGAGATATGTAGGTGGCAACCCTGTAAAGCGCCCAAGTAGCAACCCCGCAGTGGATAGTCTTAGCCAAATTTCATCCAAATCGGTCAAGCGGTTCTCAAGATAGTACAAATATATAAGTTTATACAAGTTTAGCTCGTTTCAAGATGTAAGATTGTCACTTACTAATATAGTCCGGTCAATATAGACATAAAAATTGTGGTCAAATAACAATAATTCCCACAGAGCCAGACAGCTTAGGTTCGCTCAGAAAGAAAACTCCAAAAGTCCTCATCGATCAAAATTGTAGGGTTTTTGGACTTTTCTCGAAAACGGTAAGTTTTGTCGAAAAATTACCTGAGACCAAGTTTAACCGTTTATTTGTCACAAATTTCCCCATCGACAATGAGAATAGTTAATTTTCTAAGGCCTATAGTTCTCGAGCTAGAGCCACCTTTTCTCCATGCAAAATATCAAAAAATGTTAGTCCGGTAAATTTAGTTCATTAGGTCAAAATGACTGACCTCAAAAACTGACTCAACTGCCACCATATAGATTTGGTGTCAAATGTGTTTTCATTATGTCTTTTAAGCTGGCATGAAAATTCGTATTTAATTTGTGACGCTAAAATCAACTGTGCGCACGTCATACTACACACATTTGCCAACATGTTGGCAAATTTATTTTTTGTGTCAAACGTTGAAAATTCCGCTGGAAATCTGAAATTCGATCGTTTTCACATGCATCATTTGATATGACAACGTGTTGTCAAAACTGACTACAAACGCAATTGACACAATATGACAGCAGTTTTCATTGGTTTGACAACATTTGATGTCATATTTTGACCTAATGAAAACCAGCCATATCTTGTATAAGAGAGAATTTCCAAATCTACAACATGGTCTTAGGTAATTTTTCAAAAAAATTATCTACCGTTTTCGAGAAAAGTCCAAAAAACCATAAATTTCGATCTTTGACCCCGAATAACTTTTTTAGCACACATGGGATCGATAAGGACTTTTAAAGTTTTCTTTCTGACGGCAAACCTAGGCTCTCTACAAAAATTTGACTCTGTGGCAATTATTATTGTTTCGAATGTCTATATTGACCGCACTATTATTTACTGTTGTGAATTTCAAAGAAAATAATTTTTTTGTTACTCATACGCCATGTGGCGTAGTGAAGCTTTATATCGTCCACGTTTATGCAAAACAACGTTACGGGCAAATGCATAATCACGTAAGAGACAATTCGGTCAAAAGTGAGATTTGCTTACCAGGACCTCTGAGTACCCGGATCCATTAATTTTTAACGAAAACTTAGCTGTTCGTGCAATAGAATGTCAAAAAAAACGACATTTGAGTTTCGCCCACCACATAGAGGCTCGGACTAAAGTTTTTTGTCTCTCCTCTAAAATTTGAGTGAAATTTTGTAAGTGGTTTGACATTTGTCCGTTACGTTGTTTTGCATACCAACACCGACGATATCTAACTTTCTTGAGATGTGCGATTTATCGATTAACCAAACTTTTAATTAAAACCTTTTCTGATCATTCATATCAAGCATAATTACACTGTACAACAGCCAAAAAATCCCAGAGGGTTTCTCATGTTGTTGTAGCGGTACTTCGCCCTTCCTAGTCGGACGATCCACTTATAAAAAGTTAGGTGACGGGCCAGACAGTGTTTTACTGATGTTGACAGTCTGTCTTGGGAACGATTTCTTTGACCCTGTACCCGGGGTCGAAGGGGATTTTATTCGCCTGTCGGTAACAGGTATGTATACCTACCTCGGGCATATTCTAAACCCCTAACCTGCAGATTTATATTTTTTTTGGGTGTGCTGAATCCGAATCTGAAGAATTTTCAGTTCACCCAGAGAGTAGTTTGTTCAGATTTCGGTTGTATTAAAAAAAATCAAATTAAATTTTTTATGTAACCTGAAATTAATTTATTATATTTTTATACACAGAGCCAACAATGCCTAATAAAATAGAACAAAAGTCATATGATATCTCTATAGATTTTCTTCAAGAAGAAGTTCTTTTTAAATTTGAAAAGAAAATCGTATTAATCTAAGGGAAATCTTGCAAAAAAACAAACCGATTTCTTAGGGTTCCTAACAAGAAGATTTGACTTATTAATGTTCTCAAAGAGAAATCTTGCTGCAAACGAATTGATTTCTTAGGGTTCCTAACAAGAAGATTCGACTTATTAATGTTTTCAAAATGAAATCACATATTAGTGAGAAGATCTTCTTTTTAATATTTCAAATAAAAAAATAAAAATTATATTTCAGAGTTCTTATATTGTCTTCGAGAACTTCAGATTATCAGTTACGATTCAGTTTTAGATTTCTCTTGTATTGCCTTTACCTTCTTATGTTGCCTTTTTATATTTCCTTCAAGCCATCTCACCGCACTCTTCCTTACATTGCTTCCACACTTGCCATATTGCCTCCATCGCGAATCGAACTGACCACATATTGAATGCTGAACACAGGTGCTTACCATCGAGTCATCGGGTACTTCTGCTTCTCAGCGTATAATTGTTCTACATGATGTCTGCTGATGATGATGCAAGATTTCCCTTTGAAAATATTAATAAGTCAAGTCTTCTTGTTAGGAACCCTAAGATCATCTTATTAAAATAAGAAGTTTTTCCTTTTTCATCTTTTTTTCATATTTTTAAGGAAATCTTGAAAAGATTTTCTTATTAATAACACATATAAAAAGAAATCGAAAAGAAATAAGAAGAAATTGCACTTAATAATATCAATAAGAATTTCCTCATTAAACCAAATATATTTGCGTATAGTTTTTTTTTCGTTTCCGTCGTTTCGACTACCCCTCAGCCCAAAACTCGCTCATGAAGACAATCTTTTTAATTTTATTAGGAATTTTTGGCTCTGTGTAGATGCCAGCTCCTCTTGCCACATCTTCACGATTGTTTTCCCGTTTTTTTACCGAACAAATAAACATACCTTCGCTAGCGTGCACAATGCAATTCCGCGTACATATATACCGTAATTTAGCAAATCGAGATTTGGTTACCCTGACTAGTACACGTCCACCTTTATGTGTTAACATTAAAACATCACCGCAGCATAAGGAAAACTTACTGAAATGTTTCTTTTTTTAACCATTTTTTTATCCACGAACTTTATTTGAAGAAGTTATTATGTACAAAAAATAATATTTCTTTTACACCTTATTAAGTTACACAGACATAACGCCTCAAATTTCACTAGCACCTCCCTTCACCACTACTGTTTAAAAAGTAGGTGTCGCTCTTAACCAATTTTCTTATTTTCACAACAAACATATATCGTGATAATTGGAAACTGTATAACTTTAAAACTATTTCGAAAATATTAATTATGCATAAAACACAGGGTGTATTTATTTAACGGTGGGTCGAAAGCAAGGTTTGACCACTTCGAATAAAAAATTATTCAAATAAAAAATAAAAAAATCATTCATCATTTATAAAAGTTTGAGTGATGAGTGACCGGTTAATTTTTATTCAAAAATAACATGTTACCAAAAGCATCCCAAAAACAACTCCGAAATGATCCGGAAAATGGTCCAAAAGCCTAGAAATAGTTTCGAAATAATCCCGAAAATATTTTTTTGATTTTCTTTAATCACTCAAACTTTTTTGAATAATGAATAAAAATTTATTTTTTTAGTTTTTCACTTTTTCGTCACTCGTCACTCAAAAATTAAATAATGCTCATCCCTGGTCGAAAGGACTTGAATGAATCGAGACAGTTATAGACTTAAGAGTAATGCTATGGATACACACACGGAGACTATCTCCAATAAATCTTCTTTAATCAGATCCAAATTTTACCCTGATACACACAAAAATGAAGATTAACAGCATTGAGAATTACTACTTTGGTTGTTATTGCACTATATTCTTACCTACCTCAGCGACATCTAGTTGTCGAAAGTCGGATCTTAGAAACCAGCGCGACGCCTATCTGTCAGCTACCCTTAATTTCCTAGTGTTTCTTGGTGTTGTTGTCTATTTATGTACAGAGTGTTACCAGTGCAAATTTTTTAAAACTGCTCAAATCTTCTTAATTTTTGGGAGTTTATAATGAAGATTATGCTCAAGTTAACTCCCAAAAGCGCAGTTAATTCGGAATTTGCGCTAATGTATCAGCCGTATTACTCTTTATTTTGGGATCGAAATTTAAAAATTGGAAAATAACTATTATAACCAACTTATATAATAAAAGTAACTGCTATTTGGGGTCCCTGATTTCACCTTTGGATTATATGTTATCGTAATTCCCATGAGCATGTTTTACCTTGATCTCTATAAGCATCTTAAGTAGTTTTGCCACAATGCAAAAAAAACGTTAAAAAAGTTAAAAAAAAAATCGAAATTTTTTCAAAATTTCTGATTTAACCACCCTAACATCAGAAAAAATCCAGCGGCGAAAAAAAGTTAGCGCTCCTATACCAAAGGCGATTCAATTACAAAAAGTTATTGGGGGTGAAAAATAAAAAAAAAAACCCTCAAATTTGAATTTTTATCTCCCAATAACTTTTTTTAGCACAAACGGGATCGATAAGGACTCTGGCAGTTTTCTTCCTAGGGGTGAACCGAACCAAGGCTTTACAAAAATAAGCATTTTCATTGTCGATGGGAAACTTCGTGACAAATAAACAGTTAAAGATAATGTTTCTACGCATACTAAAGTTTTCGATAAAAATCCTAAAAAGTCCATGCGTGGCATATATTTTCATATAATTTCCAGAGCTAAATAATTTTGCAATTGCGGTATCTCAGAACTGGTAACTATTAGAGAAAGAATGCCGGGAACATATTTGTAGAGAATTTCCAGGTCTAAAACTTGGTATCACGTAATTTTTGGAAACAAGTTGCTGTTTTCTAGAAAAGTCCCAAAAACCGAAAATTTTGACCTTTGCCCCCGAATAACTTTTTAGCACACATGGGATCTATGAGGACTTTGAAGTTTTCTTTCTGACGTCGAACCTAAGGTCTCTGACAAAATTTGGCTCTGAGATTCTTATAGAGATCAAAGGAAAACATGTTGATGGGAATTAGTATAACATATAATCCAAAGGATAAATCGATAGAATGTGAATAACAAATTTCTAACGCATTTGTATAAAGCGATGTTCAGCCAAATGCAGTTTTTTCATATTTTGACCGATATCCCAAAAACTAAAATTTTACTTTAGGTAAGGTCTATTTAATTCTTGGTAACTAAAGTTGACCAAAATTTGTTGAGTAGTGCTTGTTCACTGTGAACTTCTATTACATTTCGGTATCCATACCAAAATGTATTCAACAAAGTGTGCTTGAATTTGACATTGCTCTCAATCGGAACCAGGGTATAATGTCAAACAGAAAAATATTTTAACCCACTTGAAACAAATTTTTTCCGTTTATAAACTACTAGAGTTCGCCCAGTGGTTGAAATTCAACCACAAAACCTTATTTTATCTTCCTACCTTTTTGTTATTTCTTAAATTTTCCTTTCTTTTCCATATTTTGTATAGTTTTGGTTTCTATACATTCCTATTCATTTTGCCGTTTCCTCCCTCTTTACACCATTCAGTAATATAGCTTCAATGTTGATAATTATTTATTCTTCTTAGGTCGTCTTCATACGTATTTCTTTCTTTTCCTTTCCTTTGCTATCATTTGCTTTTATTTCCTTTCCCTTCCTCTCCTTTCATCTCAATTTATTTCTTTTGCTTTTCTTTCCTTCTCTTCCCTTTTATTTCCTTTCCTTATCTCCTCCGTTCTTTTCCTTTTCTTTCCTTTTCTTTCCTTTTCTCTTCTTTCATTTCATTTTATTTCCCTTCTTTATTTCTTTCTTTTTTGTTCTTCTCTGTTCTTTTCTTTTATTTTTCTTTATTTTCGTTTCTTTTATTTCCATTACATTCCTTTTATTTTCTTTTTCTTCCCTTTCCTTTCGTTTCCTTTGCTTTAGTTGCCTTTCATTTTATTCATTTTTTTTTCATTTCATTTCTTTTCTTTTCTTTTTTTCTTACCTTTTTTTCTTTCACTTTTTTTCTTAAATTTCCCTTCCTGTCATTTCGTTTCATTACCTTTCCTTTCCTACCGTTTCCTTATTTTCTTTTGTTCTTTTCCGCAACTCCTTTGCTTTTCTTTTTCTTTCATTCATTTCCTTAATTTATTTTTTTTTAGCTTTTCATTACCTTTCTTTCCTTTATTTTTCTTTCTTTTTATTTTCATTTATTTTCCATACCTTCTTCCTCGCTACCTTTTCTTTCCCTTCTTTTTTCCTTCTTACCTTTCTTTGTTTTTCTCCTTTTGCTTCTCTTTTCCACTGCTTTACCTACATTACATTTCCTTTCTTCCCTTCCTTTTTTCTTTTCAATTCCTTTCCTTTCCCTTTGATTTTTCTGTGATATTTTCCGTTCGTTACCTTAACTTACCTCTATTTTCCTTATATCCATTCCTTTCCTTTCCTATTATTTTCTTAATTTAATACTTTTATTATTTCATTTTGTTTCATTTTTATTTATTTTATATTATTCCCTTTCCTTTCATTTCCAACAAATTTTATTTTTTTACTTTAAATCACTTTTCTATTTCTGATTTTACTTTTTTTTTAATTTTATCACTTTTCCATTTTATCTTATTTCACTAAGTCTAGCCACGAAGGGCCTTGTGCATGATCTAGCTTATTTGTGCTTTTTTTCAAAAGCATTTGCTTCTATGAATCCCCACGCACAGATTTTGTTTTTGTAAACACTGTTTGTACCTAAGCTCAATAAAGTTGACGCGCTGGCTCATGTTATCTTATTGCTGCCAACAAAACAACTCACCCTACTGCAATGAATGCAAACACCACAATGCAAATGGTCATACCTACATACATACACCCATAATAGCGGCTCTATAAAGCGAATGCGTGTATAGCACTTGTAGTGGTGTGATTTTCAAATCATATTATAATTAATTTTTTTTAATTTTTGGTTTGTTTTCGGCCACCCTGCTCGGCAAAACATATCGATACATACCAAATTTTATATACCTTAGAATTGTGGTTTTTGCAAAAAAGGGATGAACCAGTTATGTTTGCGCATTTATATATAATAGATTATTAACAAATTTGTAAATTAACTTTTGTTTTAAATTTTCAATATTTATATTTTACCCTTAATTCAAATAAGCAATACGAAAGAATATTCGGTAGCAAATTTAGAAGTATTTTATTGGTAGTGAAAAAAAATTCGGTGCCAGTGAAGAACGGTTGGAATTCAACTGTTTTGTAAGCTAAGGTAAGAAAACTGTAACCAAACATTTTTTACAAAAATCGCGGATGGTATAAGAGTAAATTCTTGCTAATATTAAAGAAGAGAAAATGATACCCAATTTACATATGGTGCACCATAAATGATTAATTCATTTGTTTACATTCGTTTGACATTATAGCCCCTTAAAAGAGAAAATATTTAACTGTCAAGCACACTTTGTTGAATACATTTTGATCCATACACGCTGATAAAATTTCTTTATATAGTACGGCACATAAGATTTTATTAATAGGGCCTATACACGATGCGTCTGCGTCAAGAGTAAGTTCCCAGCCAACATTTTCTATCGCGGATGTGTCCATAAAGTTACTTCAAGATGTTTAATTTCATCGCGGAAGTTATCGCTGTTTTATCTTTTTCTCATCTTCCTTCGGGAAAACTGTTTCCCGTATACGTGACGTTCATACGGTCCTTAGGCGTCACTTCGGAAAGTGACTTATAAGTTTCGCTTGGGGGTTAGAAAAAATGATGAAAAAAATAAAAATCGTTTTACCATTGTTGTGCAATGTAAATCATCTTCTCGAAGTGACGCAGGCGTTACTTATGCGATATGTAAGAGATAACGCTCTTCAAAATGCTGGCAGGGCAGCATGACTCAAGAAAATCAAAATGAGTTTGATATATTTTAGAGTGACGGCGAATCAACTCGTACACAGATGACTCTCGAGTCAGACGCACTCTGTATAGACCCTATAAGAGTTCTTTAATTTTTACAGATCAGAGAATACTAAAAATCCGTTCTATCAAGAACTTTTTTCTTTTCCTAAATAATTTTTGAAGTTGCTTTTGCCGGTAATCGATAACCGACGCTTAGGTGGAGAAGGTCGAACACATTACCGCTACACCACGGCGACAGCCTTATAATAACGATTGATACTTTAAGTAACTTTTTTTTCCACCTTTCCGAACTTTGCATAAGAAGTACCATTATTTTAGTCATTTATGCACGAAATTTTTATTCTTTTGGTTCGGATTTAGTATTTAGTTGAAACAACAAGGAGTTTTGAATGCATTTTAAGTCTTTCGCGCATATGGAACACCGGCGCACAGTGGTCCAACAGGGTTCAAAATCACCTAGACGCCACAAAACTCAAAAAAATGTAAACGGGGTTTTGTTAACCAAATGAAATGCAATGATTTGTTTGAGCGTTGTTTTTATTTTTGTTTTACACTAATTACACTATGTAACAAATTTTCCAGAATTTGAAATTTTGTTCGGTTCAAAATGAAAACTTTTTGGTTAAACAATCAAAACTTTTCGGTTTAAAATTAAAACTTTTTGGTTTGAAATTAAAACCATTTCGGTCTACAATTTTTGTTTTGTTTTCATTTATTTCTGGAATCTTATTCAAGATAGAGTTTTGCCAACAACATTTATGTGTGCTCAGTGGTAGAGCAGAACGGACAAACAATTTATTTTATCATTAAAAAATTGTTAAAACATTTCTGGTTTATAATTGAAACCCGATTCATTTAGCCAATTTTTTATGGTCTAGATTGAATTTGTAACCAAATTTGGTTTGGTCATATATGTAGTCAAAAAAAGTTTAAAATTTAGGTTAAAATTTTTAACCGTGTAGGGGCAAAAAACCAGTTTTTTTCGTTAAAATCAGCTAGAGGGCACAAAAATAAACCAATTTAAAAAATTTAAACGATTTTCGGTTAACATAATGAAATGCAAGGATTTTTCGAAGCGCGTTTTCTTAAGTTTTGTTTAAAAAAAATACGCTATGTAACAAATTTGTAAACTTTGAGAATTTGAATTCTAGGAAAAACGAGGTTTTTGACCCTAACTCGAAATTATGGGCAGAATTCAAAATTTTGTAAGATTGGTCTGCAACTCATGGAAGCCACAAAAAAAATCCTCAAATTTCACAAATTTGTTACACAGTGTAATTTTTTTTAAACACAAATTGAAAAACACGCTTTCACAAATCCTTGCATTTCATTTTGTTAACAGAATGCCGTTTGAATTTTTTAAATCGGTTAAGTTTTGTGCCCTCTAGGCAATTTTAATGAAAAAATAAGGTTTTTTCCCTAACTCAAAATTATAGGGGGGAATAAAAAATTTGTGGTATGCAGTTTTTATACACTTGATAAGGCATGTAACTCGTGGAAGCCACGAAAACAAAATTTAAAATTTTGGAAAATTTGTTACATAGTGTAATTTGTGTAAAACAAAAATTAAAAAAAAAACGCTTCGACAAATCCTTGCATTTCATCATGTTAACTGAATCCCGTTTAAATTTTTCAAATCGGTTGAGTTGTGTGACCTCTAGGTGCTTTTGAACCTTGTTGGACCACTGTGTGTCGATGGCCGTCGTTTCTTTTTCAATAAGGAAATAAAGCCCATAGGCGCTGTTTCCGCGGGTGCTATTGTACATAATATAATCGGTTCACTGCGAATCTTTCCCCAGATGAAACCTAATTTTACTGGGCAATCAATAAGTTTTTTTAGACGTAGCCAACTGAAGAAGAAAATAATTATAAAACTGAACCAGATTTCGATAAATCGGGAAATTAATCGGTGAAAATTATTTCCGGATTAGTTAAAAAATTCATTTTAGATTAATTGTCATTTTCGATTAATAGCAAGTTTCTGGTTTTAAGTTAATCGGTTATGGATGGAAAATTTCAAAGAACGCATGCACAACTCAAATCTTTTCTGTCTCGACTTAAGCGGCTTTTCACTGCCATTTCATAAATTATTTTATCATTTAAATTTTTTTTTTTTTTTTTTTTGAGTACTGACTATATTGTAGTACTTCGCAGATTTTTGTACATACTTTCATAATAACTGATTTTCACTCCACACGAATATTTTTAATTATACTCGTACCGCAATTAACTTCAAATCTCAATTAGTTCACATTCAATTTTTAACCAATTTTCACTTTAAAAAAGTAGTCAGTCAGCTTTCATAAATTTTAATCTTTGCCACAAGCAGTTCTCTGCACACAAGCAATTTCCTTTTTGGCATTTGCCAATGTACCGTTAGAACCGTTATATGTAGCACACGCCAGCGACCGTCAAAGTAAACTGATTTCTTCTAAAAAATATTGCTAGGCGTTGGGCTACCTGCAGCAATGCCTTCGAAGCTCTTTTTAAAGGGCGCATAATGTAAAATTCAGTCATATAGCCTCATAACAGCCACACCCACAAATGCCACCCACTTCAAGGATATTTTCAAATTACACACACACTCACGCATCGGCACTCATATATAGCCATCTCGCTTGTTCGCTTTTGTTGAGTTTATGCTGAGGAATTCTTGTGAATCATCAAAGCTCCTTGTAAACAGGGACCGTAAGTATTATGCGTGTTTTATAAAAGAAATATGTTTTACACTTTTTTAAGTGGTTTGGTAAGGGGTAGGGGCGGCATAGCCTGTAGCAGCCGCAACCGAAACTGTAAAGAGACCGTCTTCATCAGTTATGAGCTATGGTTATGGTTACGGTGCTGGTGATGGTTTCGGCTGATGTTACTGTTATGTTACGTTTTAATTTACAGTTATGGCTATGGTTTGATTATAGTTAATGGTACACTTACGGCACTGTTTACGGTTCCTGTAAGGATTACGGTTACAATTTGGGTTATGGGGCCGATTACTCTACCCTTAAGATGCGGTAAAGTTACGAGTTTAGTTACGGTTACGGTTACCTTTGCATGTGAATAATTAACTTTGTCATATTAGAACTCCACGTTACGGCTACATTTTATATTTATGGTGTATTGTTAGTTAGGGTTATGGTTACCGGTATGGATACGGCAATTAGTTTGTAACGTTTTTATTTAAACTTACATCGTGCTTACACTTTAATCTGCATAAGAACATTTCTTCTTCGTTAGCTAACCATTTTCATTCAGTTCTAGTTACGATTACGGTAAAGTTTTTCATTTGAGATGTAAAGCCCTCTCTCGACAAACAAAGATCATGCTCTATAAGTCTCCCATCATACCAGTCCTGACGTACGGCCCCGAATCATGGACAATGTCAAGAGAAGATGAGATGGCACTTGGAGTATTTGAGAGAAAAGTTCTGCGGAAGATTTATAGTCCTTCTCGTGATGCCAACGAGAGTATCGAAGGAATTTTAACAATGAGCTGTACGAGCTTTACGCAGACCTGACCATAGGGCAGCGAATTAAAGCCCAAAGGCTTCGCTGGCTGTGTCATGTTATGCGAATGGACAAGGAGGTTCCAGCACAGAAGGTTTTCCTATCGACACCCGAATTCGGCAGCAGAGGAAGGGGGAGACCTCGACTGAGATAGAAACAACAAGTGGAGGATGACTTGAGCTCCCTTGGTGTTTCCAATTGGCGTCAGTTGTCGCTAAAAAGGAAAGACTGACGGGCTTTGATACGAAGCGGCCAAAATTTCCTAAGCGGTTAAGCGTCAATAAATGGCGCAAGCCAAGATAAGATAAGAGCATAGGAGTTATAGTGTTAGTTACGGTTATACCTACTTAAAATAGCCATCTAGGCGATTTTGGCCGTATTTACGGTTATGATGCAGTTTAATCTACATAAGACCAATAGTAAAGTTTTTCTTATGGTTATTGTAAAGTTTTTCTTATTTTTATGGTAAAGTTTTCCTTAAGGGGTTCGTTAGGGACACGGTAGTAATTTACGTTTACGGTAAAGTAGTACGTACGGTTATGGTAAAGTTTTTCTTACGCTTACGGAAATATTTTTCTTACGGTTACGGTAAACATTTTATAGCTTTTGTTACGCCACAGTTTTTCTTATGGCAATGGCTGAGATTTTCCTTTCTTTTAGGGGTTTAGCTAAGGTCACGGTAAAAGACAATCAAAATAACAGTAAAACAATATTTCGGCGCTCCCTGCTTCAAAACAACCTGTCTCATCAGCTACGCTGATTTGCTAATCCCAGCAAGCACTGGCTTGTAACAACAACAACAGCATAGCCCAAATATCATCCCCTAAACGCTAATAAATCATCCTCACTCAATTTGTTTTTCACCTCACCCCATTGACTAATAACCTTGTCTTTTGCGCATGCCCGGCAACGCCCACAATAATGTTTGTGTGAGCCCCCCCACATTCCATATGGACTTTTATGGCACCGAAGTCCATTGAATTCGAGATTAAAACTCAAAAAAAAAAAAGCAACAAGTCTTCAAAGGAATGCTGCTGGTCGCCTTGGAAGTTGGGGGGAGAGCTTGGCACGCCCCTTTCATTTTATGCTTTTATCCAACCCATACATATGTAGTTTAACTCTATGACGAAAGTCAGAGGCGCATAGAAATGAAAGCAGTAGTGGATTCTAAGTGTTGGCTCGTGAACGACCTGGTACCCTACTGTTGTTGTTGCTGTTGTTATTCCTGTTCAACAAAGAGAAATAGTAATTGAAATTGATTTACATTTTCATGCAGTCCAGCTTTAGTATTGCATAGTACCGTACGACGACGTGTCAGTATGTGTGGATGGATGGATGTATGTATATGAATTGGGACGAAGTATTGTGTGGATCTGTTGGTTGAAAGGATGCATTGTCATTGGTTTAATGCTATCGAGCTCACTCTGCCATTTCTCTATTTTACTTTTTGGGTGGAGTATGAGTGGGTAGCGTAGGTACGTTGTGGTCATGGGTAATGGCACGCTGGGCGTCTTTTGTGGTTTTGCAAATTGGGTGTGTGGGTTTCAGTTGCTTTTTTTTTGTATTCCGGTTGCCTGTGTGGAGTTATAGAAAAATTCAAAATGGTGGAGATCAAAGTGAAATAAAATGATGGCATTGCTTTTTAGGTATTAAGGAGGATGGCAAATGCCTTTGAGATTAGTTTTTTATGGAATGATGAAAATGCTTCCATTTACGTAAAATTATGTGTTTTTCCATTTTTGGTTTGAGCATAAGTTATTCGGTTGTTGTTGGGGGGAAAATAATGTTGTGGATATTGAGTAATGATTCTACATATATGAAATGGTCTTTAGTCCATAGATATAATTTTATGGGAAGAGATGCTCAATTCTTTTTGGAATATTGATCAACTGAGATCACTTTTTTAGTTAGGGTTATGACTACGGTTATGGTTATGGTTATATTTACGAATAGTTAAAATTACAGTTTTAGTTACGGTTATGGTATGATTTCGGCTATGGTTATGGCTATGGGTATGGTTATCATTACGGTTTTGGTTATGGCTCTGTTTATGGTTATGTCTACGGTCATGGCTACGGCTATGGTTATGGTTATGGTTATGGTTACGGTTACGGTTACGGTTACGGTTATGGTTATGGTTACGGTTATGGTTACGGTTATGGTTATGGTTATGGTTATGGTTATGGTTACGTTTATAGTTATGATTGCGGATTGTTGTAATTCATGCTATAATGTTTGAAGAGACTGGTGGGGATAAGAATTCAAAATACGAAATAGCCATACAACCCTAGTTTTTCGAATAAGTGAAAATAGGGATTTAACAATTCAGCTGCATTAAAAGCGTTACTACATAGCCCTTGAAATATGTACTTGAAAACTGCTCCATCAATGTACATATATTTCTACTGAATCCTTGACTTAAGCTGTTTTATCTGGTTCCCCTGGTCTTACCAAACCGATTGTCGATAACAAAACACAATGGATGTAAGTCGGAAACCCGGCTACCATAGTTTTATATATTTCGACACCTACTGACTCACGCAAAGGTATAGCACCCTCTCCAGCTGTCAGTAACTCTGTCTTTATCTCTTCATATCTAAAGCCTCTAACGGTATTTCGGCCTGCCTAATCACCCTTTCGTGGAATATATTCCCGTCTCTTCTGACGGCAGTAAAGGCCAATTGGACAACGAAAAAGTTCTACCCTTAGTGCCTATTTTCAACACATTCCAATATTTGGGGGCAACTTGGTTAGGGTCCGTGGCCTTAGATATACAATATGTCAATACGAGTTCCCAAAAATTCTTAGTATATAGATAACTTACAGATGAATGTGTTTTGGCTGAGGAAGGCCCAACGACCGTGCAAAACAAATATTCGGGAATACAGAGGGAGATAACTACAAGGCGAAAGTATACCGACTTATAGTTGGCTCTTCTCATATACATATGTATGTAATAACGAACGAATGAATGGGAAACGTGAGGCCGAACAGGTGAACGAAAGGACAAATAGATATCGATATTAAGAAGTAAATTGATGGGTATATGGGAGCATTATCGGACCGTAGAAAAGATAGATGGCGGGACAAGTGCATACGGTGAATGCGGTGCGATCGATTTATCTTTCCTTTGTAAGCACTTTATATCATTTCCAACCACCTTTCTTTGCCAAAGGTACACTCGAATGCCTTTTTTATACAAAGTGAACACGACCTAAGGTCTCTCTATTCATCTCGCATTAGCCTTAAATATTTTTATCACAAAACCAATATCAGTATTCGATTACTCAACATATTCGAATTTGTAAGCTAATCCTCCGATCAAAAATATCCATTCAGCAAAGGCTAACCGCAACACACTCACATGGCGTATACCTATCACCATCACCCTCTCTAGACAAATTAGCTACATATCTTGTGTACATTAACATTTACCGTTATATTAGACTTATCAAAGTATCAACGTAATTATGAGTGAATCAGATATTTTACTTAGTAGTTGAAACCACCCTCCGCACGTAGACGTTTGAAAGTTTCGTCGCACCCCATTGCCTGAGGCAAATAAAACCGCAAGCAAGCGTGTCAAGGGGCAGGGGCTGTTTACTCAAATCACTAGAGTATTTTTAGGCAATGAAATGATGCGTTGATGTATTTTTAAATGATTCGTGTAAATCAAATAGGAAGTTAAGTAATTTGACACTAACTAGAAAATCAAGATTTTTATGTTTGCCTACGACGCAGATTTGTTGATATGAAAGGTCATGTGTTCTGATGTGTTCTAGAGATAATGAATTTTATTTTTTTCTATTTTATTTTATGTTGAAATGTAATTAGTTTGAATTTATTTCTTTATAATTTTTTTTATTTTATTTTTTATTTTTTTATTTTACCCTATTTTATTTTATTTAAATTTTTTTAATTTTTTTATTACTTTTTACTTTGTTTTATTTCGTTTTTTCTTTAATTTTCCGTAGCCGTAAATCTTCCGTAGCCGTAAATCTTCCATCATTATGGTTAAGGTTATGGTTAAGGTTATGGTTAAGGTTATGGTTAAGGTTATGGTTAAGGTTATGGTTAAGGTTATGGTTAAGGTTATGGTTAAGGTTATGGTTAAGGTTATGGTTAAGGTTATGGTTAAGGTTATGGTTAAGTGTATGGTTAAGGTTATGGTTAAGGTTATGGTTAAGGTTATGGTTAAGGTTATGATTAAGGTTATGGTTAAGGTTATGGTTAAGGTTATGGTTAAGGTTATGGTTAAGGTTATGGTTAAGGTTATGGTTAGGTTATGGTTACGGTTATGGTTAAGGTTATGTTAAGGTTATGGTTAAGGTTATGGTTAAGGTTATGGTTAAGGTTATGGTTAAGGTTATGGTTAAGGTTATGGTTAGGGTAATGGTTAAGGTTATGGTTAAGGTTATGGTTAAGGTTATGGTTAAGGTTATGGTTAAGGTTATGGTTAAGGTTATGGTTAAGGTTATGGTTAAGGTTATGGTTAAAGTTAGAAAAAGTGGGCTGGTGACAAATTTCTCAAATGCATATACATATATACATCTGTAATTCAAACGAAGTTTTCTTCTTTTGCTTAATTGCAATTCGAAAGTCCTTATTAGAAAAGGAATTCGGTTGTAATTAAACGCTGACAACTGTCATAAACATAAGCACACCTTACGTTCAAGGAAAGAAAAAATATTAAACAAAATTGAAAATTAGCTGTCGTGCGTTTAATTTGTTGGTATGCTAATTGACGTCGTATGCCCAG
>CAXKVI010000001.1:18625657-18633157 GCA_964058755.1 Campiglossa producta | reverse complement strand
AGTTCCTTTTTCGTAATCGGTGTCTTTCTTTTGGAGCCAGTGACCTTTTTGTAAACTGTGGTTTTTTGAAATCAGTGACTTTTCGTGGGACTAGTTACATTTTCCAAATCGTTGCCTCTGTTTTTGGAACAATGAATGTTCTGTAACCGTTAACCGTCCCCTTTCGGAAGACTTTTTTAAACCGATGAGTTTTGTATAAAAAATTAGCTCTTTTGTTATATATTTTTGAGGTAACGCTATAGTTCAGAACTGACCCTTAAAGACTTCAAGGCCAATTTTTTAGACTTTCTGATCTTTACAGCTATTTTTGGGTTCTTGTGAGACCCTGTACCGAGTATCTTGTAATAGGTCCGGTTTTCCGTATGCGGGTTTTTAATTTTTTTTTGGGGGTTTGTTTACCGTGGCCCGCTAAGTCGATTTCGGTTCTTTTTGAACACATTTTCTTTCTAGCCCTTATTTGTCCAGCTATGATTCTCAAGAGACCCTAGATGGCTTCTCTTTAAACATTTTTTTGTGTTTTTGTCAACCGAGCTTCAACAGGATGGTTTTTATGTTTTTTGGAACATTTCTCTTTAAAAATGGTTGGATTATTGTAAACTCCTCTCGTATAATATATCCGGTTCTCCGTATCCGGTTGTTTAATTCTATACAGCACTAACAGCACAAACAGACGTCTGTGTATTGTTAGCTGATCCCTCACATATCTCAAAAGATAAGTGGATGAAGCGAGTTCTAACACTACTTATGCTTGGCTAAAAATGAAAAACCAGTATGTCAGTTACTCACAAATATAAAAAGAAAATTCTCTTAAGGATAAACGTAAGTAAATGGAAAATGGCAAGAAATTTCATAGCAAAGAAAAGTAAATCAGTTATTTTCGCTAATAGAAATTTTTACAGATAAAAAGGTGACAAATTGAATTTGCAAAGGTCATACGTAAGTGACACTTGATACACTTGACGATTGGCGTAAATTAATACATACTTACAGGCGCACACATTTTCATAAGATTTGCCGCAACCCACAACCTAAGCCTTAGCGAAGCAGACCAATATTCGTCATTTGATTTTGATTCCAATGATTGCAGTTGGCATTTGGGTTGTTTTGGAGAGATGACCGACCCACTTGTGGGAATTCCTTTTTCCTTTCACTACATCTCCATCCATTTAATTTTCAATTTTCCAATTCAATTTGCGAAAATTTTATTGTGCGTGTAAGAAATGAATATTCAATAGTTGAGATATATTTTTGAGGGATTTATTTTTTTTGTAATGCGAATGGGTTTGTGTCTTGTGTGTGTTGATATCTATTGGCTATAGTGGGTTTTATGCGGCTCCTTTACTATGTTTGGACATTGTAAACTACCCTCTTTGACGATTATAACGGTACGCATTTTGAAATCTTAATTAGCTGGAAAGAGGTTAACATCCATTAAAGTATTGAATTTCAAATTACAAAAACGGCAACCCACCTGATGCACTGGTTAAAGTTTGTGGGTGTAGAAAAGGGGTTTCTTAAAATAATAAAAATAAGGAATAATTATAAACATGATTAGAAACAATTTTCAAATACATATATGAAAACACACACAAGTAAGGAAAGTGCTGTCTTCGGCTGTGCTGAAGGCTTCATAGCTTTCATAAATATGAGCCCAGAACCCGTTTATCGGAACAATACTTACTTATACTACACATATAAGTGCAAAAATTTCAGGTTCCTGGCTTTCTAATTGCATAGATTATAGCTCAAATCCGGTTTATCGGAACAATCGATTGTATGGGAGCTATATGTAATATTGGTCCGATCTAACTGATTTTCAACATCGACATTTTGCTGGCAAGAAGAGAAGGAGTCAAAAAATGTCACGTTGATACCTGCTTAATCACAGTATTTATAGACCAAAATCGGTTTATCGTAACAATCGATTGTATGGGAGCTATATGTAATATTGGCCCGATCTAACTGATTTTCAACATCGACATTTCGCAGGCAGGAAGAGCAAGAGTGAAAAAATTTCACGTTGATATCAGCTCAATTACAGTAGTTATATACCAAAATCGGTTTATCGGAACAATTGATTGTATGGGAGCTATATGTAATATTGGTCTGATCTAGCTGATTTTCAACATCGACATTTTGCAGGCAAGAAGAGCAGGATTCAAATTTCACGTTGATACCTGCTGATTTACAGTATTTATAGACCAAAATCGGTTTATCGTAACAATCGATTGTATGGGGGCTATATATAATATTGTCCGATCTAGCTGATTTTCAACATAGACATTTTGCAGGCAAGAAGAGCAGGAGTCAAAAAATTTCACGTTGATATCTGCTTAATTACAGTATTTATAGACCAAAATCGGTTTATCGTAACAATCGATTGTATGGGAGCTATATGTAATATTGGTCCGATCTAACTGATGTTCAACATCGACATTTCGCAGGCAGGAAGAGCAAGAGTGAAAAAATTTCACGTTGATACCTGCTTAATTACAGTATTTATAGACCAAAATCGGTTTATCGTAACAATCGATTGTATGGGAGCTATATGTAATATTGGTCCGATCTAACTGATTTTCCACATCGACATTTCGCAGGGAAGAAGAGCAACAATCGAAAAATTTCACGTTGATACCTACTTAATTACAGTAGTTATAGACCAAAATCGGTTTATCGTAACAATCGATTGTATGGGAGCTATATGTAATATTGGTCTGATCTAGCTGATTTTCAACATCGACATTTTGCAGACAAGAAGAGCAAGATTCAAAAAATTTCATGTTGATATCTGCTTAATTACAGTAGTTATAGACCAATATCGGCTTATCGGAACAATCGATTGTATGGGAGCTATATGTAATATATCATTACATGAGTATGGGATGAGTAGGCAATTGAGAAGTAAAGTCCTCTCTTGACGCACAAAAACAACACTCTATAAGTCACTTATCACACCCGTCCTGCTATATGGTGCAGAAGCATGGACACTGCCAGCATCTGATAAGGCGGCTTTGGGAATATTCGAGAGAAAAATTCTTCAACCCCAGGAGCTCCGCTGGCTAGGACGCGTGGTGCGAATGAACGAAGGCGCTCCGGCCCAGAAGGTATTCTTATCGGCACCCGCCGGTGGAAGTAAAGGAAGAGGAAGACCACGGTGGAAGTCGAGGAAGAGAAAGACCACCACTCCAATGGCAGGAGCAAGTGGAGGCAGATCTGAGAACACGCGGTGCCTCCAGTTGGCTCAACAAAGAACCGGCTGGCGTAACATGTTGGACGGCCAATATCGCCTAGGCGGTTAAAGGCTATTTTAAGTAAGTAAGTATGTTATAACAAATCAAAACAACGAAGATCACCCTAATGTCTATAAATCCTCAAACAAGTAAGTATAATGAAATTTTAATTAACACTATCATCATTAAGTTAATCAACAAACTCATTCAAAAAACAATTAATTTATCAAATCAAAATGACATTCAGGCCACCCATATTCATTTACCGGTATTCTGGTGAAAATATTATACAGCAATGTGGCTCATATAACGTGATTGACTGTCCCATATACTGCCTTCATATATATTTTACAATATACACAATGAGTTTGTTGCTTGGTCGATTGGAGTGACAGTAATTTAATACACGCGCGTCCTGTCAATTAAGCAACAATTTAATTTTACCATTTGTTGCATGACGAAAAACTCATATCACTTGACAAATTTCCAGGCTAACTAATTGTGAGCCTAAAAAATACTTGGAAGGGCGGGCTCAAAAAGGAGCGGATATGAAGGTAGGTTTAAAAAAATATGTGTGTATCTGTGTATGGAGCTTCAATAACTTCACGGAGTAAGCGTCGTTTGGTGTGAGTTGAGGTGAGAACGCACGTTCCATAAGTGTGCTTAATTGTTCTACACAAATCATACAAATATACGAACATACTAATGGTATTCATTTAACATCGCATGTATGCAATAATTGCGAAGTTACAAAGTTGCCACTACCGTTAATGGGGCACCCAATGACAAAGCATACTAGGCCAGCTTGTCATTTCTCAAACGCATGGCTCGGAATTTCTAGTTTCATTTGTGGAATTTTTCGAAATAATTTCTGGACTTTTTTATTAAGATAATTTTTGGACTTTTTCGGTAACATTTCGGGATATGTTCCGAAAATTATACGGAACATTCTGGACTTTTCTGGGACTATTTTGGAACTTATCGGCACCATTTCGGGATGGTTTTCGGGACTGTTTTGGGATCATTTCGGAACTTTTCTGGGATCATTTCGGGATGGTTTTCGGAATTATTTTGAATAGTTTCGGTACTTTTTCGGAATATGGTCCAGACTTTTTCGGAATCATTTCCTAACTTTTTTAGATCATTTATGGAATTTCCATATAACTGTTTTCGGGACCACTTTTCACAAACGGTCTCGAAAAAGTCCTAAAATCTTCCCTAAAATCATTCCATAATGGTCCCGAAAAATTCCCCAAAACTGAGCTGTCAATTTTTGTATGAAAATTGGTAAAATCGTAAAAATCGATAGCACTAATTCCGAACTTTTTGGCTTCCTTTCGGTACTTTTAGTGATAATTTCTGAACTTTTTTGTGATCATTTCAGGATGGTTTTCCGGATCACTTCTGGAATTTCTTGGGATCATTTCGGGATGGTTTTCGTGACTATTTTGGGACCATTTTTGCATTTTTTGAGATAATTTCAGTACTTTTTCGAAATATGTTTCGGAATTTTCTGGGATCATTTCGGGATGGTTTTCCGGATCACTTCTGGAATTTGTTGGGATCATTTCGGGATGGTTTTTCGGGACAATTTTGGGACCATTTTTGCATTTTTTGAGATAATTTCAGTACTTTTTCGAAATATTTTGCGGAATTTTTTGGGATGGTTTTCGGGACCATTTCGGGACTATTTCGAAAATTGGAAAAAAAGTTCCGAAATGATCCGAAAAAATTCCAAAACATATCCCGAAAAAGTACTGAAATCATCACAAAAAAGTCCCGAAATGGTCCTAAAACAGTCTCGAAATGATCCCACTAAAGTCCAGAAATGATCACAAAATAGTCCCGAAATGGTCCCGAAAACCATCCCAAAATGATCCAAAAAAATTCCGAAACATATTTCGAAAAAGTACTGAAGTTATCTCAAAAAGTGCAAAAAATGGCCCCAAAATAGTCCCGAAAACCATCCCGAAATGATCCCAACAAATTCCAGAAGTGATCCCGAAAACCATCCAAAAATGATCACAAAAAATTTCAGAAATTATCACTAAAAGTACCGAAAGGAAGCCAAAAAGTTCCGAATTTGTGCTATCGATTTTTACGATTTTACCAAATTTCATACAAAAATTGACAACTCAGTTGCGACTTTGCAATAAGTTTGCAACATTAAATGATTACCCTTACTGTGAATAGACGTACACAAAAACACGTATGTTTTGATATAACCTTTCAGCTAGGGTCAATTAACGTCGGAATTTTTTTTTTTTTTTTTTTTATTTCAAATACATATTATGCGACTAATGAAAAAGTGTTCGCTCAATAGAGCAACAATTCGAATAGGAAGTTCAGATGCAAAAACAAAAAGTAAAGGAGTAAGGAGTAGAAATGAAGAATGTATAGAAAAGTGACCTAAACAAAGATACTTTGATACTTTGACCTAAGCAAAGATACGTACTTTTGAAATTAAAAATTTGAACCTAATTTTAAACTTCAATCTTGAATAAGCTTTCAAAAAAAATTTCAGTTTTCAAACCAAAAAGTCTTAAATTTAAACCGAAAAGTTTTATCTTTTAAACCAAAAAGTTTTAATTTTAAACGGAAAGTTTTAAGAATAAAATAAAATTAAAAAAAATTTGGCACTTGACAGGATTCGAACGAAAACGTTCAGGAGTCATAGCCGACTGCTCAACCGCTGAGCTATGACGCACATGAAGTTTTTGTGGGCAAAATTCAATTACAAAAAAAATTTAAAATCTTTGTAGGTATTTGGACGGCTTGAAATATTGTACAAAAAAGTTTGAAAAATTGATTAAACTTTATACGAGTTTAAAATTTAGCTTCATTTTTTTAGCCGTGTATCGATAGTTAAAAATAAGAGACGGAATGTTCGGAAGTTTCGATTTCATGAACGATTATGGAATGTCGCTTGAAGTATTCGGTAGAAAATGTCTCTTCTAAAGATTTATAATCCTTCACCTGAACCATAAGGTATTCCTGGAGATAATATCCTAAACCTTAAAACAAAAAAGTCAGACAAACTGTCATCGAAGTAGCTTTGGATTTTTGTCACAAAACCAACGATTATTCAAAAGCACGCATATTTAAATATGTACACCCAATTTCGAGAAAGTCAGCTCCAAAGTCGCAACCTAAATCGCTGCAGGCTGAACAAATGACCTTTAATAAGCGCTCTATGCAGCGTAGTAATTAAGTAGCGCAGTGCATATAGTGCACGCACTAACACATTCACACACATTTGCATGAACTCGCTTCAACGCCTTTAAGTATGCTACAAAAGCGCAGTGCGTGTAATTAAATTAAAAATGCAACTTTCTTCGCTGTGATTGGCTATTTTTATGCAAATCTTGGCTTAATTACAAAACTAAGTTGCATCGCTTGCATTTGAATTTCGTATGTGAGAGTAATTAAATAATTTAAAAAAAATGAGAAAATTGTTTCTTTAGCGGTGAAATGTGTTTGATGTTAAGAAATACTTGAAGACTGTGAAGCAAACAACAAATCGCCAAAAGGTGAAATATAATTGCCTATTATAATGTTGCGTGACATATTTTTTGTATTCAAATTATTTTTTATAGAAAATTTTAAAAATTAAACTATGTAAGATGTGGGGTACTTTAATTTCATTGCTTTAGTGTAGAGATTGTAGCAGCTATCGACATGCATTGCTCATAGAATAAAATTTACCTTGAACCCGTTTAGTGGTTCTCCGCCTACTATAGCAATATTCCGGCGGCCCATGCCGGTAAAATTCTACTCCAAAATTCTTTAGAAAAAGTTTTTCTAAGCGGAGTTTCACCTCGGCAGTGGTTTGGCAAAATCTCCCAGTGTATTTCTCTCATGGAAGGCTTCTCGGCAAAAATTCATTTGATTTACAGGTGCCGTTCAGAACCGACAAATTGTAGGAAACAAGTAAGGAAGTCTAAGTTCGGGTAAACGAACATTCAGAAAGGGATACAAATTTATGTGATTTTCGATAATTTCTATATCGAAAGTGAGCGTGGTCGGGAAGAAATATCGTCCAATTTCATCAGGTTTACTCCTTAGAATGCCAAATATTATCATTCTACCATAATCAGTTTAAAAGTTATGACCTCCCATAAAAATGGGCGGTGTCACATCCACTTTTTAAAATCTATCAACAAATCATAAGATAATGACTAGGGCTTGGTTGGAGGGCGATTTTCATTCAATTTCATCACATGGTTTTCATCCGATTTCGCCCATTTTCAATAGCAACCTACCTTGGCCA
>CAXKVI010000001.1:18609314-18625457 GCA_964058755.1 Campiglossa producta | reverse complement strand
AACAAAAAAAGAGGAAAAAATTTTTAAAAAATAATAAAAAATAATAAAAAATAAAAATAAAATAAAATAAAATGAAATAAAATAAAATAATAAAAAATTAAAAAAATTAAAAAAATTAAATAAAATAAAATAAAAGAAAGTAAAATAAAATAAAATAAAATAAAGTAAAAAAAAAAAAAAATAAAACAAAATAAAATAATATAAAATAAAATAAAATAAGAAAAAAAAACTAATGGCGGCGATATACAACAGGTTGGTAGAGGTTATCATAACCTCTAACGAGATTTTTAGAAAGTAAAATAAAATAAAATAAAATAAAGTAAAATAAAATAAAGTAAAATAAAACAAAATGAAATAAAATAAAATAAAATAATATAAAATAAAATAAAATAAAATAAAATAAAATAAAATAAAATAAAATAAAATAAAATAAAATAAAATAAAATAAAATAAAATAAAATAAAATAAAATAAAATAAAATAAAATAAATAAAATAAAATAAAATAAAATAAAATAAAATAAAATAAAATAAAATAAAATAAAATAAAATAAAATAAAATAAAATAAAATAAAATAAAATAAAATAAAATAAAATAAATAAAATAAAATAAAATAAAATAAAATAAAATAAAATAAAATAAAATAAAATAAAATAAAATAAAATAAAATAAAATAAAATAAAATAAAATAAAATAAAATAAAATAAAATAAAATAAAATAAAATAAAATAAAATAAAATAAAATAAAATAAAATAAAATAAAATAAAATAAAATAAAATAAAATAAAATAAAATAAAATAAAATAAAATAAAATAAAATAAAATAAAATAAAATAAAATAAAATAAAATAAAATAAAATAAAATAAAATAAAATAAAATAAAATAAAATAAAATAAAATAAAATAAAATAAAATAAAATAAAATAAAATAAAATAAAATAAAATAAAATAAAATAAAATAAAATAAAATAAAATAAAATAAAATAAAATAAAATAAAATAAAATAAAATAAAATAAAATAAAATAAAATAAAATAAAATAAAATAAAATAAAATAAAATAAAATAAAATAAATAAAATAAAATAAAATAAAATAAAATAAAATAAAATAAAATAAATAAAATAAAATAAAATAAAATAAAATAAAATAAAATAAAATAAAATAAAATCAAATAAAATAAAATAAAATAAAATAAAATAAAATAAAATAAAATAAAATAAAATAAAATAAAATAAAATAAAATAAAATAAAATAAAATAAAATAAAATAAAATAAAATAAAATAAAATAAAATAAAATAAAATAAAATAAAATAAAATAAAATAAAATAAAATAAAATAAAATAAAATAAAATAAAATAAAATAAAATAAAATAAAATAAAATAAAATAAAATAAAATAAAATAAAATAAAATAAATAAAATAAAATAAAATAAAATAAAATAAAATAAAATAAAATAAAATAAAATAAAATAAAATAAAATAAAATAAAATAAAATAAAATAAAATAAAATAAAATAAAATAAAATAAAATAAAATAAAATAAAATAAAATAAAATAAAATAAAATAAAATAAAATAAAATAAAATAAAATAAAATAAAATAAAATAAAATAAAATAAAATAAAATAAAATAAAATAAAATAAAATAAAATAAAATAAAATAAAATAAAATAAAATAAAATAAAATAAAATAAAATAAAATAAAATAAAATAAAATAAAATAAAATAAAATAAAATAAAATAAAATAAAATAAAATAAAATAAAATAAAATAAAATAAAATAAAATAAAATAAAATAAAATAAAATAAAATAAAATAAAATAAAATAAAATAAAATAAAATAAAATAAAATAAAATAAAATAAAATAAAATAAATAAAATAAAATAAAATAAAATAAAATAAAATAAAATAAAATAAAATAAAATAAAATAAAATAAAATAAAATAAAATAAAATAAAATAAAATAAAATAAATAAAATAAAATAAAATAAAATAAAATAAAATAAAATGAAATGAAATAAAATAAAAATAAAAAAAAATAAAATAAAATAAAATAAAATAAAATAAAATAAAATAAAGTAAAATAAAGTAAAATAAAACAAAATAAAACCAAATATAATAAAATAAAATTAAAATAAAATAAAATAAAATAAAATAAAATAAAATAAAATAAAATAAAATAAAATAAAATAAAATAAATAAAATAAAATAAAATAAAATAAAATAAAATAAAATAAAATAAAATAAAATAAAATAAAATAAAATAAAATAAAATAAAATAAAATAAAATAAAATAAAATAAAATAAAATAAAATAAAATAAAATAAAATAAAATAAAATAAAATAAAATAAAATAAAATAAAATAAAATAAAATAAAATAAAATAAAATAAAATAAAATAAAATAAAATAAAATAAAATAAAATAAAATAAAATAAAATAAAATAAAATAAAATAAAATAAAATAAAATAAAATAAAATAATTAAAATAAAATAAAATAAAATAAAATAAAATAAAATAAAATAAAATAAAATAAAATAAAATTAAATTAAATTAAATTAAATGAAATGCAATGAAATGAAAAGAAATAAAATAAAATAAAATAAAATAAAATAAAAAAAATTAAATTAAATTAAATAAAATAAAAAAATTAAAAAATAAATAAAAAATAAAATAAAATAAATTAAAATTAAATAAAGTAAAATGCAATAAAATAAAGTAAAATTAAATTAAATAATATAAAATAAAAAATAAAAAAAATTTAAAAAAAATTAATCTAAATGAAATTAAAAAAATAAAATTAAAAAGTGAAGTAAAATAATAATAAAAAATAAATAAACTTTTATTCAGAAACGCCTATAAATTTATATTAATAAATGTCTGCGCCTAATCCTAAAAATTCGCCGGCGCGAAACAATTTCAAATGGCGACTTATGGTGTCGAACAAATGAACTGCCACGGAAATTACTAAGCGCAAATGGTCGTGGATTGGCCACACTCTTAGAAGACCCTCAGTAAATATTATAGCCAGACAAGCATTGCGATGGAATCCACATGGAAGTCGGCTACCTGGTACACCAACGAAAACTTGGCGCAGAACAAGAACAGCACCTAACAGAATACGATTCAAGTCGGTGGTCGATGCTATATACTCCAATAGGAGTTAAGCAAAATGATGAAGGTTTAAGACTCTACAAAAAAAAAAATCAATTTGAATCCCGAAAGTACATAAACCTCCGTAGAGAATAATTAAAACAACACCATGTTGCACGCAATCTTAAAAATTCAAGAAGAATCAATCTAGAATTAATTTATTCATGACAAACCATATGAGGTACCCAAACCTGATGTAATGCGCTCTAAGCAGCATAGGTAGTTTCCGATTGTTAAAGCTCACTTAAGCGGATTGTCCTTCGAATTTACACATTTTCAATAAACAATATAGTAGCGGATGTTGGATATTGGTAAGTGCCCGAATGTAGATTTCGTGCTCTTTAGTTCATAATAATTTGCACGGGACTGTTGTTGCTGTTTTTGTAATCCGCCGAGGCCATTGGACGATTAGCATGATTAGCGTTGTGTTTTTAACTTAATTTGGTTCTTTGTTAGTTGGCAAAAGAAACACAAAAACCACAAAAGAAGAAATCGATTTCATGAAAATCTATTTCCCAGAGGATCACTGCTGATGTGCATTGGCACATGCATGTCTAAAGCTATATACCCAGCAGTGAAATATCAAAATGGTTATTGATTAATATTAGTTAACCATTGGATCAGTCTGATTGAAATCTAGGTAGACCAATAAAGGGCGGACCTAATTGGAGACTATTGATGAACAATAACTTAAAATAGTCTAAAAAGACTTGAATTCGTTAGTTTTCAAATAGTTGGTTTGACTGCTGGGTATATGCATATGTTTGTGTGGATGCATCTCTCTCTAATGATTTTGTGGGTGGTTGGACATCATATGGCAGAAGCCATATGCAGGTCATAGTTTGTATTAACCTGCATGTGGTCGAATAGGTACACAAATGCTTAGCATACAATCGAACATATGACATAATAAACGTAAATATGTTCAATATGTATAGTTAATCCTAAATTGATGTTTTCTTTTTATTGCAATAGGGTATGCTATACATACATATATGCTCATTAGGGTGTGCTATTTTATATTTTTCGTTTTATTTCAATTTATTTATTTATTTACTAGCTTCGTATTTTCTTTATTCGAAAAAATGAATTTTGTAAAAAAAATGCCACGTCCGCTCTTCCCGTAACTCGACCTTTTTTTCTGGGGAGAGCGGTATTGATATCGTATATCTCCACACCAATTCACATTTTTAGAGATACCCCACATAGAGATATTAAGTTTAAAGAATTAAGTTTGTATTTGAGCTGTCTCTTTTGCAATAACTCCAACCTAATTTCTCTGAGAATTGTATTGATATCGTTTACATCCATAACAATTTCCAGGTCCCTGCCATGAACCCTTTCGGAGGAATTTAGCTTAAAAGTTAAGTATGTATTGGAGTTTCCATGCCCCTTTTTCCATAACTAAAATTTTTTCGAAAGTATAGTAGTGACATCGTATATCTCCTTACAAACGTTCAGATCCCTAGCATAAACCCTTTTAGAGATATTCAGCATGAAATGCTAAGTTTCACAAGTGTTCCACATTAGGACAATATCTCGGAACCCGGTACGCATCGAACTATGAACCACACCCTGTTAAAACCCTCATCAACATCTTTCACATTTTGGTCGATATTTTGGAAACGGGTTCGTACATGTGACAGGGAACTACGCCCTTTTAATACAATCATCCCTTAAGAGTCCTCTGAGTTACACCTGCTCCACATTTAGGTCAATATTTTGGAACCGCGTTCGCATATGGAACTAAGAACTCCACCCTGTTAAACCCGTCATGAATGCCTTTTTTTTTTTTTTTGATACCCATATTGCAGAACCACCTTCCATGCTCACATGTGATCTACTTTTAAGTCAATATCTCGGAAACGGGTTGGCATATAGAACTAAGAACTACACCCTGGTAACGCCCTTATCAACACCTTTCATTTGGTACCCATATTGTCCAAACAATTTCTGGGGTCACACCTGGTCCACATTTTAGTCGATATCTCGGAAACCGTCTACCATAAGCAGCTAAAAACCATCAAAAAAACTGCTCAGCACCTTTCATTTGATACCCATAATATGGGTCCCATATCGTACAAACAGTTTCTAGGGTTACACCTGGTCCACGTTTTGGTCAATATCTCGGAAACGGATTTCTACATGGGACTTGAAACAAATTCCCCTTAAAACCCTTGTTTACACCTTTCATTTGATAGCCATATTTCAGATATACCTGCTAGGGTCACAGCTGGTCCACATTGGGTTTAAAGACCCTAACCACCTATTTTATTTTTATTTTTTAATTTAAATTTTATAATTTTTTTTGCTTTTTTTTTGTTTTGTTTTAGAGTAATCATTATCGTTAGTTTACGAACTTTACAGTATGGCAAAGAAATAAAGTATCGCCTCAAAATGAAGCACCCTAATGTACATGGGTTTACTTGGCTATTCATTCAACTATTAATGCGGGTAAGGGGGGGTAGCTTTATGAGACGCAATTTTTGATGAGGTTTCGATAATTAGCGATTCTTTGGCATGTTAAGCGGCTTCCAATGCACTTGAGGTAAGTATACTTATTGAAATTAACAGTTGCGAGTTTTCAGTGAGGACAATTTTCTTGTACCTAAATATTTATCAACTCAAGTTTTTCCGTCTTAGTTAATGCCATAAGAAAAGTTAAGTATTTACCACTTTCCAAAAGGAGTTCTTGTTAGCCTGGTCTTGAACCAGTTCTGAAACCTCCAGCAAAAAATTGGGAATTTGTGAACCCAGCAACAGAATCGGAAGCTCATACTCTGGAAATAAACTTGTTTTGGAACGTATAAATACTTCATTTGACGACTTGACCTATTCTTTAATGAATCAATCTTATTTCCAGAACTTTACTTACTTCAAACGTTACTTACATATGTAGGTGGTGGCTTCCCAGCTGGGCAAAGGGACCGCAAACAATGTGCGCTCATGTGTTGGTATTTTAATAATATATCACATATTCTTCTTTTAATTGCTCTCTTTATGCCAGTGGCCTTGAATTTATTAAAGGCTAAAAAGGAAAACCAATACGGTCGAATAAACTCGGACAGCAAGTGAAAACGCATTTTATGTGGCAAATTACACAAAAAGGGATTTTTTACAGAAATAGGTATCATACACGAGATATGTGTGCGAGGGGCTATCAGCGTGTTAGATACTACCCTATAGTCAATCTGCAAAAAAGAGAACTAGTCTTGGAATAGTTTCACAGGAGCATAGTACTAATCAGGGATGGGCATTTTTTTCCAGTGGCGGTTATTTTTTATTCAAAAAAAATCAAAGTGATCCCAAAATTACCCCGAAATGAACCAAAAGTTACCCCAAAATTATCCAAAAGTTACCCTGAAACTATTTCAAAATTACTCTAAAATGATCCCAAAACTAGCCCAAAATGATCCCAAAATTACCCCAAACCTATCCCAAAACTACCGCAAAATTATCCGAAAATAACCCCAAAATTTTCCTAAAATTACCTTTAAATTACGCCAAAATGATTCCAAAATTACCCCAAATTACCCTAAAATTACGCCAAAATGATCTCAAAGTTATCCTAACCCGGAAACGGTCCCAAAATTACCCCAAAATGATCCAAAAACTACCCCAAAATAACCATAAAATGATCCCGAAATTGCCCCAAAATTACCCCAAAATTATCCCAAAACTACCCTGAGATAATCCCAAAATTTCCCTACAATAACCCCAAAGTTACTCCAAAATGATCCCAAAATTACCCCAAAATGATCTCAAAATAATACCGAAAATGGTCCCGAAGTGATCCCGAACGGTCCAACATGTCTTTCTACCACGAAAGGAAAGGAGAGAAAAAGTAAAAAAAACTGAACTGAAGGCGAACCCAGAACTGAACTCGAAACAGGAACAGAAGCCAGAAGGAAAATCTTTACCAAAACCTAAGCCCAAAACTGAAATTGAAGCAAGAACCAATGAACTGAGTCAGTGGCGGAATTTGTGCCGGAACCTGAAACCGGATTCGAAATAAGAACTGCAACCGAGAGTTGAACTGAAGCAGGGGCTTGGAGCTGGAGCCGATCTCGAATGATGAAATGAACCGGAAATAAGTCCTGAGTCGAAACCGAGAAACGGAATTTGTGGCAGACGCTATAACTGGAATCGAAACTAGAATTGAAACCGAAAACCAGAACTAAAAACGAAGCAGTCACTGAACTTGGAGGGTAATCGAAATCTGAGAAAAAAAGTCGGAGCCGAAAGCAGAGCTCAAAACTAAAGCTGAAACCGGAGCTTAGACAAAATAACGAAAAGTAACAGAATCCGACAAATGGAACTGAAACTGAATTCGCGACAGAAAACGAAGTTGGGATCGAATTAGAGACAAAGCTGGAAGCTAAAACCTTAAGCAATCCCGAATTTTGGGATAGAAGCAGAAAGGGAATAGAAACTGGAACGGAAACGAGAAATCGAATTCTAGAGAAGTCCAAACTGAAACAAAAATCAAAAGCGATAACAAATTAGAGATAGAAGACTAAATTGGAACCGAAATGCAAACCGAATTTGAAACAAAATCCGGAATTAAAAGCAAAAACCGAAACAAAAATCGAAATCGGAATCGCAAAAAAAAATTGCGACAGAAGGTGAAAACGGAACTGAGTTGAAGGGCAACGTGAAACCGGATGGAAACTGGAACCAAAATCAAAATCGATTTAACGAATTATGCACAGAATAAGAAACTCGAACCGAAATCGAAAACAAGACCGATTCTCAACTTAACCGAAACCAGAACCGAAGTCAAAACCCCGAACACGGCACTTGATGCTAAACCGGGCAAACTGTGTCTACAGTTTGAGGGTCCTGGATACTCCAGCGTACTTCAAAGTATAGAACTTGTAGCTAATTGTAATCTGGTCTTTTTTTAGACCACTCTTAAACTAGTGGAAAATCGAAAGTTCCCCCTGTTCCTCTAAAGGGTAACCGCTCCATTCACTCTTATTTTTTACAACTATTTACATGCGTTGTTCTAGTTCCATTGACTTTGTATTATGGCTACAAACAGATTTTGTTATTTTATTAATTTGCATATTTTGTCATGCGAAAATTTCGAAACCAACAACACAGAACAACATACCAACAGCGGCGTGTGACAACCAAACGCGTAGCGCATATGAATATGAAAGCTGTCCTTTTTAGCTTTGGAGTTTGGTTGTAGTACAACGCGTCGTCACTCGCAACGCGCCATCAATTAATTTGCCGCAATTACCGAATGTATGCAAAATTCTTCGATTCCGATAAGAAATTACACGCGTCCAAACAACTTGCAACATCGAAACGCCGCATAGAGTACACCTTAATGCGGAGCAATTTGCCTGCTGTACGGCGTGTCGGCATGTCGTCGCAGATGATGATGTTGATATGCTTGTTTGGTGTTGTTGCCGACATAACTCACCTACTTTTGGATTGTGTTTTTTTTTTTTTGTAAGTAAATAACTAAAATCTTTGACGGTAAAAATGCATAGAAATGCGCGCCGCTGTAAAATATGAAATAATTTTATGCTCAACTTGTGGCGGCGCGTAATTGTCAGGCCGCACATTTGCAGTTGCGCGTGTGTGTGTGTGTGTGTGTGTGTTCGTGTGTGTGTTTTGTGTAAATATGCATATTTGGTAAGGAATTTACATATAAATGTCTTCAGTTTAAAAGAAAAGTGTAGGTAAACTATTATTTAGTTGTAATTAAAATGTTACTTTGAAGCTTTTACTTTTTACTTGAATAATGAAATGCGTTGCCTACTTCAAGGCGCACACACCACGTGCAGCGCTTAAATGTGAATGCGTGAGTGTTTGCCAAATTTACATATGGATTTTAATTATATAACTATGTGGGCTAATTAGTCACATGTGCGCGTTTTTAATTATGCGTGTGAGCAGGTGAAATTGGCATGGATTGCATGAGAATAAATTTTGTAATTTTTAGCAGTTTCAATATTCATTTGGTTTTGATTTACTTTTTAGGATGAGAGTAAATCCAAGTTGAGTGGAATGGAAAATGAGCACAAACCTGCATCTAATAAAAAAAAAACACACACACACAGCGACAACTAAAGCAGAAACAGGAGCAGGCTTCCCTGACAGCAAAATTGTTATCTTATTTATTATATCTTTTACTTTAATCTATTCATTCTAATTTAATTTATTTTAATTTAATTTCATTTAATTTAGGTAAAAGTCATTTTAATTTAATTTAAATAATTTGTTTTTATTTACTTCAATTTAAATTGGTTTAATATGGTTTAATCTAATTTTATTTCATTTTTGTTCACTTTAATTTATTTTTATTTTATTTCCTTTCGTTTTATTTAATTTATTTTAATTTAATTTAATTTGATTTAATTTAGTTTTGATTTATTCTAGTATTGATTTATACAAGTTCGACTCTCACAATGCCGGGAAGAAAAGTCCTTGAAGAGATGTAACTCCAGTATCATCGAAACATATGTCGGCTTGTCTGGTTCCTGCAGCGCGTAGGTAAATTTTTCTCAAAAAACACATTTTCATAAATCAAATTAAGTTAAAAAAATATGAAAAAAAAACAAAAAAGAATAAAATAAAATAAAATAAAATAAACAAATGAAAAAAACTAAAAAAATAAAAAATAAAATAAAATGAATTGAAATGAAGCGAAATAATTAAATCAATCAAATGTGAATAAAATTAAATAAAATATCATCAGGGTAGGGTTTTAAAGGCTGATATAAAATTTACATTTTGAAGAGCTGGGTGCAAAATTAAAAAAAGTTGGAAAAAAATGTTTACTATATTTTTGGCGTAATTTTTGCTATGATTTTTGTTTTTTACTTTATTTTTTTTTTGTAATTTTTACTATACTTTTCGCGTAGTTTTTACGTATTTTTAGATTAATTTCGACTATATTTTTTTGTTTTATTTTTACTATATTTTTTTTGTAATTTTTACTATATATTTTATTAAGTTTTTACTATATTTTTTGTGTAACTTTTACTATATTTTTGCATAGTTTTTTCGATATTTTTTTTGTAGTTTTCACTTTGTTTTTTGTATAATTTTTACTATATTTTTGCATAATTTTTACTATATTTTTTGTGTAGTTTTCACTGTATTTTTTGTATAATTTTTACTATATTTTTGCATAATTTTTACTATATTTTTTGTGTAGTTTTCACTGTATTTTTTGTATAATTTTTACTATATTTTTGCATAATTTTTTCTATATATTTTGTGTAGTTTTCACTGTGTGTTTTGTATAATTTTTACTATATTTTTTGCATAGTTCTTTCTATATATTTTTTTTTTTGTAGTTTTCACTTTGTTTTTTGTATAATTTTTACTATATTTTTGAATAATTTTTTCCATCTTTTTGTGTAGCTTTACTGTGTTTTTTTGTATAATTTCTACTATGTTTTTTGCATAGTTTTTACTATATTTTTTGTGTAGTTTTCACTGTATTTTTTGTATAATTTTTACTATATTTTTGCATAATTTTTTCTATATTTTTTTGTGTAGTTTTCACTGTATTTTTGTATAATTTTTTCTATATTTTTTGTGTAGTTTTCACTGTATTTTTTGTATAATTTTTACTATATTTTTTGTATAATTTTTACTGTATTTTTGCATAGTTTTTTCTATATTTTTTTGTAGTTTTCACTGTATTTTTTGTATAATTTTTACTATATTTTTTGCATAATTTTTGCTATATTTTTGTGTAGTTTTCACTGTATTTTTTGTATAATTTTTACTATATTTTTGCATAATTTTTTCTATATTTTTTGTGTAGTTTTTACTGTATTTTTTGTATAATTTTTACTATATTATTTGCATAATTTTTACTATATTTTTTGTGTAGTTTTCACTGTATTTTTTTGTATAATTTTTACTGTATTTTTGCATAATTTTTTCTATATTTTTTGTGTAGTTTTCACTGCATTTTTTGTATAATTTTTTCTATATTTTTTGTGTAGTTTTTACTGTATTTTTTGTATAATTTTTACTATGTTTTTTATGTGTTTTTTACTTTAACTTTTGTGTAATTTCTGCCATATTTTTTAATTAAATTTTACTTAATTTTTGTGTTAATTTCACTATCTTTTTTGTGTAATTCTTAAAATTGTAAATTTTACTGTATTTTTTGTGTTCATTTTACTGTGTTTTTGTGTAATTTTAACTATATTTTTTGGGGTAGTTTTTTACCATAATTTTTGCGCAATTTTTACTATAATTTTTGGTTAATTTTTAATGTAAATTTTACTTTCTTTTTTGTATAATTTTTGATATATTTTTGCGTAGTTTTTGAAAACCAGTCCCGTGGATCCGCCCCTGGTTACAATATATCCTCTCACATAAATGACTAAAAAAAAGCAAAGCTCTCGTTTGTTGTATTCAAATATGTAATTTTAAAAGAACATATCAATACGCCAGGGAACGCAAAAACATATTATTCAATAGGCTAATCGGATATATAAAAGCATTTGAATGACATAACATATGTATGTATTGGGAATATGACTGAGAATGTTCAGTTATCGAAATATATGCGTACAAAAACCATATTTTTTAACAAAATTTCCATTTAACTTAGCACGCCTTGAGATTTACTAGGGTAAAAGATTAGCTACAAGAATGCACTATGGACTTGTTTGTATTTCTACGAATACATCACATAAAATATGAAAGAGCTTAAACGCAGACATTTCCCACATATAAATATGTAGGACAATAAACAAACAAAAGATGCATATCTGTAGGCGTTACAGCAATCGATGCGTATTTTTGCGATTTTAATCAAATTTTTCCATTGCTTTGATTCACATACATACACACGTACATACTGCATACATACAAAAATACAAGTTCTTAGTTCATTTTCATTCTTAATGGAATTTAACTAATCCGATTCGTATGTGAGCGCTCTTTGACATATTAAATAATGTTACAACAAAACATTAATACGCTATATTTCACATAAGTATATTGATGTGTGTGTGTGTGTGTGTGTATTTGCACCACATTTAAGGATATCGCACATTTCACAGGTAGAAAATTGTGAAAAATTGCATTGAATCCACAGTGTCGAGTGAAAATTCAAGTTGGGTTGTGTAGGGTAGAGGTTTGTGTGATTGTATTGCGGTAAATGTGACAAATTACTGTGTGTCAGCGTCGGTAGTATTTACAGTTAGTTTTATAAATAAAAAAGGTGGTAAACTTTGACACACGTCACAATGTTAGTTTGCGAAAACTTAGGAAGCAATATGATTTTCTAGTGGGGTGGGTTATCCAGTGCATCTGCTGATAAGTCCATCGACTTATAGAATACCCTGTAGGAAATGAAATAGAACCTACCTACACCCAAAATTGCACATCAATACAACGGTGAAAAACTCGATAAATTCTATGGAGTGAGAAAGAGGAAAGTTCTAAAAGCAGCTGTTTTTGCTTCTGTTACATAAATAAGGTAGTATGCAGATATGGTTATGTTACAGTTTTTTATAAGTCTAGAATCATACCCAGTCAAATTCTTCCTCTTCTCTTTTACTATATGAAATTTTCCTACGCGGCTATAGGTCATACACGTGCTGAAAGTATTTATTCGCAACTTACACACAGTGAGTCTGCTGTGCGAAAATGATGTGTGATTTTTTTTTTCCATTGATATAATTTTCCGACCATAACATTTTTATCTAACAAAAGAATTTTGAAGCAATGTCTGGACAAATTTCTATTTTTTTTTTTTTGCTTCACATTTTTCTTTATAGGCTTTTGCGGCTTAAGATATCCTTAAGGATTTGTTCATCAACAAATGGAGCATATTTGGTTGACACAAAACTTTGTATGATGATATTAAAGTTCACTCCAGATAACCGATAGGTATGGAACATGTTCACTTTAAAATTAGGAAGCACAACAAGTGCTTTTGTTGCGAACAAAAAGGGAAGTGAATATTGGAAAGCGGTAAGAGGAAGAGGGTATTGTTGTTGTTGTTGTTGTTAACAATGCATTGCCCTGTCTAGAGTGTATGATCATTCCGAAGATCTTCATCAAGCTCTTCTAAGGGGAGTCCAAGGAAACGTGCAGTTTCAACAGGGTTTGTCCAGAGGGACAGAGGGGTTAGAAGAGTAGGTTCAAAAAGTAAGAGGGTATTGGAAGTCCGTCTACTCCTCTTTAGAAAACACACGCGATTTCTCAAAACTAAGAAAGATTTTCTTCAAAGAATATTTAAACGACCAAATAAAATAAAATAAAAAATTATAATAAGATTAAATAAAATAAAAAATTAAAAAAAAAAAAAAAAAAAAAATTATTTAAAAAAGTTAAAATTAAACAAAAAATAAATAAAATTAAATATGTATTTGTGCTGGCTCGAGGTCCGTGTTTAATAAGAAAAACACATTTGGTTTTATTTTTCAAATACCGATATATTTCGATTGCACTACGGCTATCATCTTCTGGGTAGAAACAAATTTATTAACACGTCTGTTCCGTGTGACGTGTAGTATGGTTCAAGCGGCAACTCTGGCGAATCAAGTCGAAAGTTTCTTTGCTCGTCTATTTAACAATTTAATTAATTGATTTAAAAGTGTCAAACAATTGTGTGAATTGCTAATTATATGGTTATATACTTTCTGTTGATTGGAAGTTATTGGACTTATTTTGCTCTCTGGCGTATTTGCTGTAAAAATACATAATCGAATCAAAAATAAAAAGTTAAATTGCATTGCAACAACAAGAACAAGTAATTACACTTTGCGCCATTACTCACAAGTCTGACACTTGTCAAGCGGTCAACTGCGCCACCTGTGTGTGAAGACATCTGACCATCAGTTTATATTAAGGTGACCAGTCGTTCATTATTAAAACTAAAAGTACTTCATAAAGTTCTTATATATTGCGATGTCTTTTGCTACTCCCACCCCTGTTACAAACAAGCGCAAACAACTGAGCACTGCTTCTCCATCTGCTAAGGTGGCTAAGCTTGATGAAGGTATCACTCTTGCGACGGTCTTTGCCAAGCTGACCCAACTTGAAGTGACAGTTCAACAACATACTGATCAATTGCGGCCTTTAATTGAAAGTGTAGCGGATAGGTTGACAGAGGTGGAAAATAAGCTTTCTAAGCGAATGGAGGATGAAATATCGGCGCTTAATGCTATGATTGCTGAATCGTCTGCTCGAATCTCGGTTTTGGAAGCTAATGCGATGAAATTTGAAGAGGACATGACATGCATGAAAAATCTGTTAGCTGGTGTCATGGAACAGAGTGTTGCGCCGGATATCTCTGCTGATGCGGTTGTCTTCGGCATCCCGTTTTGTGAAGGTGAAGACTTAAAACGTGTATTTAACCTGATGTGTAATTCTATCGACTTCCATTCTCCTCAAATAAGAGATATTTTTCGCACAAAACCTTCAAATCCAAATCCAAATAGTGCTATTATTGTAAAATTTCACTCGCCTCTCGACCGCAACCGGACTCTGGGAGCTTTTCGTGAGTATCGGAAGAGAATAAAGTCGGCTATTCGCCTAAGTCCTCTTGATTGTGAGGGGTTTTTTCATATTTATGAAAGCCTCTCTAAGGAGAATAGATTTCTGCTGCAAGAAGCCGTCAAATTACGACGAAATGGGAAGCTGAAGTCAGTGTTTACAATTAGAGGTGCAGTTTACGTGAGGAGCGACAGTGATGTGAACAGCCCGCCAACTGCTATAAGCTGCGTAGACGACTTACATCAGTTTCGCTAGTTTAGTCTTCAGTATTTGTTCTAGTTGTAGTGAATTAATTTTTGTAAGGGTAGTTAAACTCAGTTATTGCTTCTTCTTGATCTTTTTGCTTTCGCTTTCTCTTAAAGTTGCTTTTCACTTGTGCTGTCCTAATGATGGTGGGCAATGACGCGAATAGCATTGGCGATAATAGTCTTGTACTTATGAATATTTTATGCCGTCGGCAAAAGGGTTTTAATGTCGTTCACTTTAATGCGAGAAGCTTAAATAATGAGAAAATGGATCAGGTTAGGAGAACTTTTGAGCAATCTTCGGTGGACGTTATATGTGTGTCGGAGACTTGGCTCAGGCATGAGATAATAGATGCGCACTTTGAGATAGATGGGTATACAATGTATCGAAATGATCGTATGAATAAAAAGGGTGGTGGGGTAGCCATTTACTGCAAAAAATATCTAAAATCGAGCGTGGTATCCCATGCAGGCGGAGGTACAACGGAGTACTTGTTGGTTGAGGTGTCCAACCCCCTGTCTAAAGTCCTCTTGTCTTGTGTGTACAATCCCAACAGATGTTTTAGCTTAAATGATTTCTTTAATACGTTGTCTGTAGTAGCTGTTGATTATGATGAAATAATAGTATGTGGTGATTTTAATGTAAATATGTTATCCCGTGATATGTATAGCTCCCGCCTTTTAGATGACATATCTAGTGTTGGTCTTTCTCTAGTTAATTCCTCTGTACCGACTAGATACGGGAATAACTGCTGTCCTAGTCTACTAGATTATTTTATTGTGTCTGATTTGTCTTCTGTCTTGAAGTTCGACCAAATTTCGTTTGTGTCTGACCATGATTTAATTTTCTGTTCGTTTGACATTACTTTTGATCATGATGATTCAGTTTCGGTTCCTTTAAGTTTTCCTGACTATCGCTCCATCAATTTTAACAACTTGAGTACTGAGATGTCTTGTGTTGACTGGACTTATTGCTGGAGCTTGCCATCGGTAAATGATAAGCTAAACTTTTTAAATAATATATTGTTATCTTTTTATAATGCTCATGTACCGATGCGCACAGTTCTGAGAAAATCTCGATCTTGCCCATGGTTCAACAAAACTGCTCGTGATATAATCCGTAAACGTAACAAAGCATATGCAGTATGGAAAAGGAATCGAACTGATATAAACTGGCGTTCGTATACGAATATACGGAATGTAGCTACTGCAACTATAAAACATGAGAAGCAGGCATACTTTCGAAAGATGT
>CAXKVI010000001.1:18271814-18604314 GCA_964058755.1 Campiglossa producta | reverse complement strand
TCTGAGATTATCATAAAATATATTAAATAATATACATGTAATACTATATATGTAACTACTTATGTAATGTATGTATGTTTTTTGAAACTTCCACTTCTTACTCTAACGCATCAACTGCGGAACTATTCAACATTTGTGTAGCTGATCCTTTTCTCACTTTAATATCAACAGCAAAGCAAGCCAACGACTTTTTACGATCATCCACCAAATCCACTTCCACTTTTACACCGATTTCGGGATACGAACTATCTATGTAGAAATTAAAGCTGTATATTACATCCTCGTCTTTGTCAATCGGGCAATTGGCACCATGTAAAAGATTGGCGCAAACATTGGCTACATCCTCAGGTAGTGCGTAGGGTACAGTTATGCCCAATGTGGTGGCATGAACCACTGAGCTAATTGCCTTAATATTGTCGCGTGCTGAAATAAGTGATCATAGTTGTTATTGTAATATTTTTTGCATTTATATGGAGTAGGTACTTACTGCCCAAAAAATGAACTTTCATCACAGCTGTGGAGCCTTTTATAACTATACATGGTGGCACAGAGCAGCCTTCAATATCTACACTTATTGGGAATGGACGTCCCTTTGAACCTGTAATTGCAAATTTGAATCAACTATAGAAATTTGAGTTTTTAAAGATTGTTTTTCCTCTCCCTAGGAATAGGTTGTACAACCCGATTGTGATTGTAGTACAGAGAGGGATCGATATTCGGACAGTATAGAAGATTTAGTGTAGGTTAAAGACGACCCACCATGACTTGACGGCTTTGAATACTTCCATCTAGGAAACTACCGAAGTAAGAACGACCACATTCCAGCACAAAAAGTTCTGAGAAAGGATGGACTACCCACCAAGCTCTTCAAATACATACCTAGTAGAGAGGTTGTACAAAATATATAATATCTCTTATGCAAAAAATATTGTCGGGGAGCTTGGAACTTAAGTGTGCTCTTACCAACCCACAAAAAAAAGCGATCCCTCAACACGGGCTTAGGCTGCCTGCTATCGCACATACGATCCCTTTTAGCATATTGCGCGAATAACTGAAGTCCATCATCGACAAGCTGAGTGAACCTGGCACCCACCATAGAGTAATATATAAGTCTCTCTCCATACCCCTCCAAATGAACGAAATGTAGGAATCATGTAGGACGAGTCGGTGTTCCTATCGAAACCCGTATTCGGTAGCAGGAGGCCTCGACTGAGTGTGGAAAAAAGGTAATTATAATATAATATCCCGGTATAAGGAACCTCAAAAGTCCTTTAGAAAAACGTTTTTCTAAACGGAAACAATTGGAAAACCCCAAGGGAGTTCAAGTCATTGTCCACTTGTTATTTCGATCTCAGTCAAGGCCTCTCCCTTCCTCTGTTGCCGAACTTGGGTGTGCTGGAGCTTCTTTGTCCATTCGCATAACATGACCCAGCCAGCGGAGCCTTTGGGCTTTAATTCGCTGAACTATGGTCAGGTCTGCGTTAAGCTTGTTAAGCTCGATACTCGCCGTTGGCATCACGGGAAGTACCATAAATCTTCCGGAGAACTTTTCTCTCAAATACTCCAAGGGCCATCTCATCTTCTCTTGGCACTGTCCATGATTCCGAGCCGTACATCAGGACTGGTATGATGAGGGTCTTATAGAGCGTGATCTTGTTTGTCGAGAGAGGCTTTACTTCTCAATTGCCTACTTAGTTCAAAGTAACACTTGTTGGCAAGAGTGATTCTCCGTTGGATTTCTGGACTGATATTGTTTTCGGTGTTAATGCTGGTTCCCAAATAGAAGAAGTCCCTCACCGTTTCAAACTTGTAGCTATCAACGGTGACTTGGTTGCCAAGACGCACACTATCACACTATACTACACCTATATTCTAGGTTCGTTGTTAAAATAATTTCTTCGATAAATTTCGAATTGGTCTATGGAAAACGTTTGAAGTTGTTTTGCCCAGTGACTGTTTTGAAACCACATTGGGGTCTCCACGAAGCTCTGCATATTTGGATATTTAATTTAGGCGACCCTTGTCGTCATTCCTCCTTGGAAGACTTGTCCAATACCCCACGTATACTTTGGGACACTATTTTTAAGTTTCTTTATTCAAAAATCACAATTCACTTACACTGCTTTACATTTGTTGCCGATACAGAGCCCAAAAAGAGGGCTAAGCACAATATGACGAAACGATACATTTTTGGGTAATATATATTTTTTTTTAAAACTGGTGAAGGAAGTCTTTTAACTCCGAAATCAATACGTTTCCGCTTGAATTAATAACTTAGATTGATTTTTATACAATTCTTATCAAGTTTAAATACCTTTTGAAATCCATTTGGGGTATTCACGCTACTAAATTATTTAAGCGGTTTATGTGCTATTGAGTTGCCTCCACCTGCGGGTTCCGATAAGATTACCTTCTAGCTCGGATTATCTTCGTGCATGCACACAACGTGCGTGGCCAAAGTAGCTGCGGGTTTGTACTCGTTGAAATGTGTCGATGCCTTTATACTACCCATCATTAAATTTACTGCTGTTCTTCCTTTCTCGAAGAGGTCCACGCATTTTTCCCAGAACCTTTGAACCGAATACTTAAAGGGTCAGTTACATAAAGCTTTATTTTTACTTTACCTGGAACTTTGACTTTCACAGAAAAGTTCAGTATACGTATTTAAACCAAGCATGGCAAATTGGAGACCTCAAAGTTGAAGCAAGGTTAAAATTTGGCAAACTCTCAAATTTTGCTTGCTTTGACAATCAGATGTTGATGACTTTGCTTTAATTAGAGAATAAAAAGTTGGAGGAAATAATAATTAATTCATGTTTTCTCTATTAATTAACCAAAACACTCTGAATACAAAGAAATAAATAACGAAAACAAATGTATTAAAGAGAAGCGTCAAAGCGTTCGTTGTAGCATGCCTCTAAATTTGGACGCAAAGTTTTGAGGTAGCAAATGTCAGGCGAGGTTAACAAAGCTTTATGTATTTATGTATTTGACCCTTAAGGCTTATTTACACGGGTCGATTTGCTGACCCGTGTAAACAGCAATTCGTTCGATCTTCACCTTGTATTTAAGGGTTGGACACAAGTGGTTCGACAAAAATTGACCAGAAAATCGACCCGTGTAAATCATCCTTTACAGTGTCGCCTCATCAAACTATTATTTTCTTGAATTTACTATATTTTTTTTTAGTCTCCACATAGTGAATACCCCCATCGCTATTTTTCTGCTGATAATACCATATACAGATAATCCATTTAGAGCTTATTGAACTTGCAGGTGTTGATTAAGGCCTAACTATTATGCTGCAGGTGTCTCTAATAAAAACGTATCTAGGATTTCCGTACGATTTAGTAAGCAAAGCGACAAGCGATTTGCGAAAAAACCAAGCGTGCACAACTATATCATGCCAATTTTGTCTGACTCTATGAAATTCTTAATAATAGTCATCATGATAATTAAACATACCGACATACATATATTCAACACTAACAACGAAACTCCCGCCCACCACACGGTCATATCTGTGGCGTAAAATAATTTTACAATGAACCAAAGCTTTGATTCCCAATTCAGGTTCCGAGTTTTTTCGATACGAGCCTAAAATTCGAACGAATTCCGATATTTTCGAAACTTTTTCGGCTGCATTTCAGGATGTCGTTAAATCGAGAAAGTAGGTGGATTAGTTTTTCCTAGGGCCTGACTAGATTTTCCCTTTCCAAACTATGGGCCTACCATTGAAAGCATACGCATAACCCAGCCAGTCTGTAAATGCTTCTTAATAAAGGTCCTGGGTAGTATTGCCTATCGTAGCCTGCCTACTATTCCATAGCAAATAAATAGGTTTTAAGAAATTTGGGCCGAAAATTAAACAATTGTGAAAAAACTAGGCATGGCAGGCCCTGACAGGCCATAGGCAGACTTGTCTATTTTATGGAAAATTTAGCCAGGGCCTAGGAAAAATATATATTTTCCTAGGTTATTTTCCACGCGGCTAGTAGCGACTTCATCGAGACTCTCTAAATTTCTTCAAGAAAACTTCCTTGAACTATTCTCCGGATGTAGTAAGTTCCAATATGTTATGTGCTAGGTCAGAGATTCAAGGTGTTGTTAAGAGCAAACCATAGCTTGATACCTGAAGGAAAGGACGAATTATAAGATTTGAAGATTGTCAAAAGATTATAGTAACCGATTCTTTCTGGGGAATATATTTTAGGAACGCTTGTCAATTTCAAACTTCAACTAATTTTCATTATGCGTTGTTAGGTTGGTTATTCAACTCATGATAGACACAAGGAATGCTTTAGAGTGGGGTCCTATCTAATTATTGCAATAGATGAGCTCTGCTGCAGTAACTAGGATATAAATAAAGAAACGACGTTGGCGATCGCCCGGTTCTGTGCAGACTAAGCAAATCGAACCCGGGGAATACCCAATCCCGGGACTCCCACGCCATATTTTCGTTTCGAAATCTCGAGATTATATTTCTCCTGAAACTCGTCCAAAAATGTCAATAGATGTATCAAGGGACGCGATTTAATTTCGATTTTAATAATCCGAAAGCAGAAATAAAAATTTTTGTTTCAAAAGTTTGAAAAGTTGTTGAAAAAAATCCTATAGTTCTGCCAGGTCCGATCCCAAAATTACGGCGGGACTCATGGTATTTATATGTATTTCTCTTGACAGAAAAAAATACCGAATCCCCGCTTTCGGATTATGCATTTTTATACCTCTCGCGACCTTTCTGGACGGTTTCTGAGATAGTCCCGAAAAATCCCGAGTCGTTTTAGAATCGCGGGATTGTCAAAAAGCTTCGGGAACTTTGGAAAGAGATGTGGGTCACTCTTGCTCAACTAACATTTGGTTGCTGTAATATGATAACTTTTACTTACCCAGAGTCAAATAGGTCGAACGTCACCAGTCAGTATGAGGTAGCCAGTGTATATTATGGCAGAATTTCATTAAATTCTATAGTCTGGAAGTCCAATTATTTGAAACTTTTAGGTCCATGGGAGGTGCCACGCCCCCTTGCCCAATTTTTTTTTTAAATAGCCTACCATGGATTGAGGTCATTGTATCACAAATTCCACCTGCCAAAACAAAAATTTACTGTGTAACTTTTTCTCCACTTGAGGAAATTGATGCCATATGGCATCATGTTCAAAATCCGATTTCCAAAAAAAAAAAAACCGCGTGTAGCCAGTACACGCGAAAGAAGTGAACTTCTTAAATTCAGAGATAACGAAATATAAATAAGGTGTATTCGAGAATGGTTTAGATTCACAATTTCTTACTTCCTACTTTACCTTTCATTTGATACCCATATTGGCATATCTAATCTATATTAGCATATCTAGCTCTATATTAAAAAAGGGGATATGTGGCAACCCTGTAAACCGCCCTAAGTACCAACACCCATGAATTCTGCTCGGCCTAACTATTACAATTTGTGCAATGTTAGCTAGATCCTAGAATTTCACCTCTTATTTGGTGAAAATCGCCTACGTCTGAAAGTCTGCAACAAACGCCTGAAAGTCGGATACAATTTCTATTTCCGTTGCATCAGCAGCCATTTTCTACAATTTCTTACAATTTTACTCTCAATCAAAACTTCATATCGCCGCCTAAGGAGTTAACTTCAAAAACTTTCAACTTAAGATTTTTTGTGACTACTGGGGTCAAATGTAGCAGTTAACTAGATTTGATTTTTAGAGCTAAAGATGATAGATATCTTATTGAAGATGTCGAAGGTTTTCAACTGACTCGATTACCTTATAAAGGTGTATGGGCTGTTGGGAACATTCGGCCATGGTTCAAAGGACGTGATACATCTAGCAATGATATGGCAAAAGAAATTGAGTTTACAAATTAAACAGAGATCAGGTGATCTCTTTGTCAGGACGGCCGAATTGTAGTAGTATAGATATAGAGGGACTGTTATATGTGTTAACTAGTTATAATATATACTTATTAATACTTTAAATGTAATTAACTACTTGTAAAATAGAATATAAGTATGTATTGAAATACGTTTGTAAATAATGTCAGTTGTGAAAATATTTGAGCATTCAATAAAAGATTTATGAAGACTTCTGACGTGTGCGCCTACAATATTTTATTGTTTAGTTAAATTTTATTTTATTTTGATCCTTTTTATTTCATTTTATTTTATTTTATTTTATTTTATTTTATTTTATTTTATTTTATTTTATTTTATTTTATTTTATTTTATTTTATTTTATTGAATTTTATTTTTTTTATTTTATTTTATTTTATTTTATTTTATTTTATTTTATTTTATTTTATTTTATTTTATTTTATTTTATTTTATTTTATTTTATTTTATTTTATTCTATTTTATTTTATTTTATTTTATTTTATTTTATTTTATTTTATTTTATTTTATTTTATTTTATTTTATTTTATTTTATTTTATTTTATTTTATTTTATTTTATTTTATTTTATTTTATTTTATTTTATTTTATTTTATTTTATTTTATTTTATTTTATTTTATTTTATTTTATTTTATTTTATTTTATTTTATTTTATTTTATTTTATTTTATTTTATATTATTATATTTTTTTTTTTCTATTTAATATTTTATTGTTTAGTTAAATTTTATTTTATTTTGATCCTTTTTATTTCATTTTATTTTATTTTATTTTATTTTATTTTATTTTATTTTATTTTATTTTATTTTATTTTATTTTATTTTATTTTATTTTATTTTATTTTATTTTATTTTATTTTATTTTATTTGGTTTTATTTTATTTTATTTTATTTTATTTTATTTTATTTTATTTTATTTTATTTTATTTTATTTTATTTTATTTTATTTTATTTTATTTTATTTTATTTTATTTTATTTTATTTTATTTTATTTTATTTTATTTTATTTTATTTTATTTTATTTTATTTTATTTTATTTTATTTTATTTTATTTTATTTTATTTTATTTTATTTTATTTTATTTTATTTTATTTTATTTTATTTTATTTTATTTTTTTGTTTTTTTTATTTTATTTTATTTTATTTTATTTTATTTTATTTTATTTTATTTTATTTTATTTTATTTTATGTTATTTTATTTTATATTATTATATTTTTTTTTTATTTAATATTTTATTGTTTAGTTAAATTTTATTTTATTTTGATCCTTTTTATTTCATTTTATTTTATTTTATTTTATTTTATTTTATTTTATTTTATTTTATTTTATTTTATTTTATTTTATTTTATTTTATTTTATTTTATTTTATTTTATTTGGTTTTATTTTATTTTATTTTATTTTATTTTATTTTATTTTATTTTATTTTATTTTATTTTATTTTATTTTATTTTATTTTATTTTATTTTATTTTATTTTATTTTATTTTATTTTATTTTATTTTATTTTATTTTATTTTATTTTATTTTATTTTATTTTATTTTATTTTATTTTATTTTATTTTATTTTATTTTATTTTATTTTATTTTATTTTATTTTATTTTATTTTATTTTATTTTATTTTTTTGTTTTTTTTATTTTATTTTATTTTATTTTATTTTATTTTATTTTATTTTATTTTATTTTATTTTATTTTATGTTATTTTATTTTATTTTATTTTATTTTATTTTATTTTATTTTATTTTATTTTATTTTATTTTATTTTATTTTATTTTATTTTATTTTATTTTATTTTATATTATTATATTTTATATTATTATATTTTTTTTTATTATATTTTTTTTTCACAATAATAAGCTTTGTTTCTTGAAATCTCCAGCAAAGAACTAGATTTGTTTCTTTTCTGCTAATTATGAATAATTATGAATAATTATTCCTAGAAAAGTGTTTTGTGAAAAAATTAGCAGCGAATCCAGCAGCTTTTTGACATTTAATTGAGAGAAAGAGCGCCAATTCGCTGCAAGTTCGCTGCAAGTTGCTGCTGGAGATTTTTCGTCCAGCAAAAACTAGCAAGTAACAAACAGCTGATTGTGACATATGGCAAAATAAAAATTGATTGCATATTTTTCAAGGCGAATAAATTTACAGGTGACTTTTTCCCACCATATGACTTCTTCTTCTTCCTTGAAAATCCAATCGTAGCTGTCAAATTTCTTATGTTGTTGCTTTGTCTGACATTTTTAGGCACAAGGAGTGTGTGCGTGCGTGTAGATCTGAATTCGCTCGAACACACCTGTAATGAATTCGCCTTGATATTTTTATGAAATTTAAAATTTATTACGAATATTTTGAAAACTATGAGTTATTTACCAGCAAATGAAGTAAGTACATACTATATTGTTTTATTTGAAAATATCTATAGTATTTGCGCCTATCATTAAAGCTGAATGTGTTGTGCAATTTTTTTTATTTATCGAAAGGACGCTTGAACAAACATTGCTCAACAAAAGTGAGCGCGAATTTTAAATACAGTGCTATTTGTCAATAAAATATAAATGACAACAATTAAAAGGAATAATTTAGCATAGATATAGGTTGAACTAATTGATGTGTTGGCCAAGCAAGTGATCGCTAACGTACAGCCGCAAAAGCAATAGTCACAGCAGCCTCCCTGCCGCATTAACTTCAATTCGCATCACAAACATGGAACAATTAGGTGAGTGGGAAAAATTGTTACTCCGGTATCCTGGTCTCTACGGTAGTGGAAAGAATTCAAGAGGAACGGTAAAAATTAAGGTGAGTACCAAATTGCGTGAAGCTTTTATCAAGCTTCCAAATGATCCCTTCGCTAGTACACAGGAAAATAAAACAGGTAAAATATTTCACATATGCTAGGTAAGGTTAAAGTGGCTGAAGCAGAGGAACACTTAGGCCAGTTTTAGACGATCCGTTGTGATACCATCAAAACTAGGAAAGTTACTCCCATCGCCTTCTCGTGCCGGGTAGTTGCAGATGAGATGGTCCACCGTTTCTTCCTTCTCATAATCTTTGCAACTCTTACAGCATCGTTCTATAGGGCACACCTAGTCTTGCTACGTGCCGTCAATTAACGCACCTTACCAAGGGAGACAAGAGTCACCATGGCACAGCTTAGGTCTGGATACAGTGTGAGGTTAAACTCCTACTTATCCAGACTCAATGACACAATTTCAAACACATGCCCTGTGGTAGGACCCCCCATGATACCCTACATCTCTTCAATTGTCCAATTGAACCTATTCTTCTAACCCCTCAGTCCCTCTGGACCAACCTTGTTGAAACTGCACGTTTCCTTGGACTCCCGTTAGAAGAGCTTGTTATTGTTGTTGTTGTAACGAGGTGTATCCCTGCCTAAATGTCAGACAGGGTCACCCCGAGTGTATTGCTCTTGGCAGGGTCGATATAAGAAAACGGCCCGGGTCGTTTCGGCACGATGGGTACTGTACAAGTACTGGTACCGTTCTCGTAGAACCGGCAATACAAGAAACTAGCCGGGTAGGCCATGTAGGTGATTTAGCGTTAGCCAGGGTGCACCAACGGGGAGGCGACCTACTTAGAAGGCTCTACTTTGAAGAGCTTGATGAAGATCTTCCAAATGATCATACACTCTAGGCAGGGCAATGCATTGTTAACAACAACAACAACAAGACAGTGCCCGGCTAATATTCCTATAAATTTGGAGATTTATATCCTTCGTAATGCGTAAATACATATGTTTGTCTAGATCTTTTAGAGGATTCCATTTTGGCCAGGTTCGCTTGAATATCCCGCAGACGGGATTGTAGCCATCTTACGTTGGCTTGACGGAGTGTGTGCTCCTCCAGTATTAGCTTCCATGTGACAAAGGGCCCATGTGAGGCTCACGCGTTACTGTTAATTTGATGGCCGCTTGGCTGTCGCTGAAAATAAAGATATTCACAATTGCTGAGATTTCAGCCTGGAAGACGCCGCAATGATCAGGCAGTGTGAAAGGTTAGGATCCAGGTTCTTTGAATAAATAACTTCTCCAACTCTGCCGTCTAATTTCGAGTCATCGGTGTATTTGAAAGTGCCGTCCTTCGGATTTTTTGTTTGGAAGTAGCTATGTCCGACTGTTATAGTAGAACAAAGATCTGTGCTCAGAACTTTATTTAACAGATTTAGGTTTGTTGTTGTTGCTGTCAGCAGTGCTTCGCCCTAGAGTGCATGATAATTGCGAAGATCTTCCTTACTCAATAACCATTTTGATGAAATAATAATCCCCTTCCAAATTCTTGTATTACAATTAAATTAACTATTCTATTATATTTTTTAGGGCAAATGGTATCGCCTAAAAATAATGTGTCCACATTTTCCACACCTACAAGCAGCCTCTATTGAGCTACAGCTACCAGACGAAATAAAATACTCTAAAATACCAAATGAAAACCTACCACATACATGGATATTGCAAGACTTCATGGAAAAACTGCCACAAATAGCAGAAAATTTGAAAGTAGCAACCAACATTAGTGCCACCACTTCAAGTGCAGACGAATCTTCACCAACCAACATATACAAAGAAATCGCCGCAGTTTATGCGCCAGAAATGTATCAAATCCAATTGAGTGACAACTATGAAAGTATAAGATTCTCAAAATTTGCCAACTACCATCAACACTACTTGCAAGTAGATTTGCCGAGTCTTGTCGTCAGCGCTCACAGTTTGCCCGATTGCATGATAGCTTGGGAGGAACAATTACAAAAATGTACCAATCTCGCCGCAATGATACAACAATTCCAAAAATATTTACAGGACTTACAAATGTTCTACGATTGTTTTCAAGATATCGATGAGCTATGCTATGTCGTGCAACCTAAACCACCCGCAACCACTAAACATAATTGGCGTTTGTTTGTATTGCGTGAACGTGTCTACTTGAAACTGGTGCTGAGTGATCCTTTTGCACCCATCGCTTCTATGTCGCTACAAATTATAGGACCCACACAAGCAGTCGAAGAATTGCGCCGCATGCTAAGTGAAGGTCTACGTGATTGGGATGCTGAATTGGATATTCATAAAAATTTATTACGTATCTTTGATCTTTGTTACTTTCCTATGCCGCCTGGTAGCAGTTGGATTGGTGCGGCACCTGAGTCCAGCGATGAACAATTCTGTAATATTTGTTATTCGTATCAATTGGATGAGGGAGAAATACCAATTGTGTCATGTGATAATGCGCAATGTACTTTGATATATCATGCGGCGTGTTTGCGTGAATGGTTCAATACGCTAACGGAGGGCAAGGATTTTTTGAGCGTCTCATTTGGCGCATGTCCATTTTGTAAAACTGTGAGTTTGAAATTTTCTTTATACATGTTTCCATATTTTTTCAATATTTCTATGCCATCTTCCTTCTAGAAACTTTCGACATCCTTCGCCGAATTGTTGGAAAATTAATAGTCATTTTCGAGCAAATCTTTTTATCAATACCTAGTAAGTTATACATAAATAATTCTTCCGATAAATATTTAAGCTCGGCTAAAAGTATCATTAGAGGTTATGATAACCTGTTGGTATATCGCCGCCATTAGTTTTTTTTTTTAATATTTAATGTCGTCAATTTAGCAACTAGTGCGAAAACTATTTTTTATTATAAATCATTCATAATTTAAGATTTCTTTTTTAAAACATCAACTTCAACAGAAGGCCAGGTTGAAACCCTTAACTGCGATCACTTCGCTTAACACCAAAGTAGGCTAGAAAAGAGGTAGGTCTTCATCATCAGGCAATGTAATTCGGAAGTGGAATATCTAATACGGTCCGCAGATGCGTGAGTCGCTGTTTTTGATGTATTTTCAAAAGTGGAATATGTGAAACGGTCATCTGTGTAATTATGTTTATACGACGTTGCAACCTCTACCTCGTATGCGATCACTTTGCTAAACAACGTAATAGATGAGAAGAAAAAGATCTTCGTCATCCAGCAATGTAATTCGGATGTGGAACATTTTATACGGTCAATGTATACGTGAGTAGCTGTTTTTGTAATAGTTCTTCCTGGGAAGGGTCGTCGTTTTCATATTAATTCATTCACACGATAGTATTCGTATCCCGCAAAGGGCTGCCAACTCGATCGTCAGTTTGTATCCACGCAAAACAAATCAATTCAAAAACTTTTTATTATATCATGAAGTTATTTATTTTTTTGTATCTTACAAATTATAATATTTCAACAAATATTATTAAATCATGAGAAAAAACATTCCATTCAGTCTCTCTGCTTATACACATACAAAGTACGCCAACAATCCAATATTATTACTTATTGTAATAACTAAGAAAAAGCAAGAGTGCACTTTATTATGTAACAACATGTAAGCCGAGTCAAAAATTCGCTCGAAATGCGATTTTTATTGCATTGGAACTCTAATTTTCGAATAGAAGATAATTTAAAATCGTAATTTCTTGGTCTTTGTTAAATTTTATCAAGTTCAATCTACTAGGTGCACAGTACAATTTTTAACGGATTATGTAAGAGAGATTTTATAAATTAATTTTACATTCGATCATGGCATAACACGAATAGGAAACTAATTATTCTGTCAAGCATACTCTTCTATAATTTAGCAAATTAGACAATTTTTTTTAATTTTGAATGAAAAAATTGTAGCATAAGCTAAAAAGCGCAAACAGTCATATTCCTTAAATTATTTCCTCTTACTTTACAGTTCATGGTGAAACGTTTGCTTTTCCTTTTCACAAACTGTCTGTTGCATACAAATATGCATGTGAATACCAACTTACGTTTGTACAAAATTTCTTCACGTCATATCAAATTTATGACATTTAATTAATTTGCTTGCGGTTGATGAGTACGATTAATACGCCTCCTCATCGGCATCTTGCCGCAACAATGACCAGTACAACAGCACCAACAACAACATAAACGCTTCACCGTTCTCCAAATTCATTGCATTTCACGACGTGCCATTCTCATTAAAGTTTGAAAAACACCAGAACGTGTATTTGTATTACCTGCTGATGGTGAGCTAATACGTACGCTGGAACTTGAAATACCAAAGAATGATTTAGGCACCAAATTCGGTTCAAGCGCTTTAAATTTCCAACCAATGTGACGTGAACATATTTTGCAAACAATAATGTGCCATTCGTAGCTGTGTTAAGATAGAAAAAAGAATTTAATTAGTGCTTCTTATTTAAAGAAGAAGTATATCAGAGTATGAATAACAATGAAACCAAAATGGAAATTTTAGTTTATTTAAATAGCGACAAGAACCCCGAAGGGTTTGGGAGTGCTGCCGAAATGAGAGTCCTTGGTCAGATTTCAATCCGGTACTAGCACTTTTAGGTACTAGTCCGGTTGCTGAACGATTTTATATGCCCACTTCGAGTATTCAGGTCATCCTCAACTCTGCACAACCACCTTCCGAAGTAATGCAGGGTAGCCAGGGCCTTGCGGTCACGTTTGGAGTTTTATTACTGGTCCATATATCGCACAACTAGATCTAAAATGATCTATTCCAAAAATCAGTAATTTCGAAGCAATGCGTACTACGCTTAACCGCCTAGGCGATGGATGAATTAGGGTTGCGAATACTTTAATTTCTTTACATACTCTGATTTGGATACGCATATGGTAATAACTCACCCAGGAAACCAACTAAATTTTGCAGATGGTTGGCCACTGTAGGTGATAGCGTCTGGCAGTAGCTGATATACGGTATTTGTTTCATGAATATAACCAGCTGAAAGGACGAAAACCAGTTAAATATAATTTAAATAACCTTTCTAATAAAATCTATAAATTATACCTGAATTACAATATTGGGTTTGTACACCATGTTTGGACATAGCAAAAAGTTGCTGACAATCTGCAATGCGATTACCACAGTAGCGACAAATGAAAACTGAATCCTATCAATTCAAGAAATTTATAAAATAAACAATCATAAATTATGCAAACACACGAACTCACGTCAGTAAACGTATTCGAAATCAACTTCATACGTATATTAACTGAATCAGTTAAAAATATGGTCTTCATTAAGCTATCAGATAAATGTAGATTTCTCACAAGCCAAAATGATAATTGTGTTGGATCTGTAGGCATTGTATCGATCTTATGTTGTGCCAATTGAGAGCGTGCCTTCTCCACAATAGCCGTAATACTATAATAATCGTAGACATGTGCTGGCCAAGGTGTTGTGGCAGCTTGATAACGTTTATATGTATCGCTCATAGATTCTATATCGCGAAAGCGATTTAGCGAACCCATATTCAAGCATTTAAGTGGCTCTTGCAAGTATATTTCGGGTAAAATTCGTACATTTCCATATACTTTCGACTGTGGTTGAGCCGCAATGAACGAGAGTGGACTGAAAGGAAAGAATGAGGATTAGGTTTATAACTTATACAAATAAATGAATCATATTACCCAGTTACTTGACTGCCTTTTGTTACAAACCGTTGTAGTGCGCGTGATTTAATCAACACATTACCACGTTCATCAGTGCCTTTTTCATAAATTTGACAAGTCACACCATAAAAGTTATCATCCACTTCCTCATTATTGCAGAGTATCGGGAAGCAAACCCCAAAAAGCAAACCATTCTGCGCATCCATATCCGATTCAATAATCGTTCCGGATATCATAAAGGGTAAAATTTCGCCTGGAAATAATATGTGCTGATGCATGAAGAGCATCATATTATATTGTTGACCCACTGTCAAATAGTGCACGCCTGATACGCGATTCATATTCTCGCCCAAATATGAATGCTCAGCTGGCAAGCTTGTATCGAAAGAGACAGGATTTTCAGGTTCCGGCTCCTCTATTTCCACTTCGTTGGTTTCCGGTTCGCGGCGTCGACGCTCCCGATTATGTTCCATTGTAAAGAAAGCGCTACGAAGACGTTGCATAAAATTCTCACCACCACGTCTATTTTGCACTAACATTTCTCTGAAAGCTGCGCGCATCTGCTCGTCTGTAAAAAGGAATTGAAAAAAAAAATATGTTACAGGGATAGAGGGAAGATATAAATCAACTACATCCATACCATCAAAAACATCTGGTGAAGATGAAGCATCATCCGATATATCTTCTAGCATTAAATTATCCTCGTCCTCATTAAGACCATCAATTGGCATTACCTCATAGTTATCATCTTCGGCCATATAGTCATCTTCTAGTAGCGGATCAATAAGCGGCGAGGGATCAAAATGTAAATCATCTTCATTATTTGCATAATCTTGCTCATTGTTATCATTATCATAATCAATATGCTCAATATTATGGTCTAGCACTACTCCATATACATCATTTGCCTCATTTGTAGAGGCTTCATTTGCTACTACCTCCACATTAGCTGCCAGCACTGCTGCGGGATCCGTCAACTCTTCGTCTACATCATTTTCCACATCTTCCAGTTGATTATCATCAAACTCTTCATTTATCAGAGCAGACGGTTCAGTAATGAATGCAACGGCAGGTGCAGTGATATCTGCTTGTAGAGCTGTTGCCGTCGGTGCTTGTTCTCCTACTCCATTTTCTGTTCGTTCTTCCGTTCTTAAATTTGCTGCTGATGCTGCCTCCCGGGTAGCGATAAGTGATGCTTCTGGTGGTCCATTTGTTTTTGGTGTGCTTGGCGTTGCTATAGGCGCATTAGGACAACCTTCACTCGGAGGCGGTGGCTCTTCGCTGGTATTCACTGCAGGCGCATCATTGTCTGATGATGTACCTGCTGTATTAGTTGGAGCTTCCGAAGCGCTATTCATCCTAGATGTTTCTGCGAAATAGTGCAAATAGTTTTTTTTTTACAAAATCGATTTTTTTTACATACTTAATACTTAAAGCTTTTCTCTACACTCAAATATTACCTGCAGATAGTGCTACCTCCGTTTGATCCATTTTTATTGGATAATAAATATTTCTCGAATCGCAATTGTGTATATTTTATAATTTTAATCCAAAGAAAATTTTCACTTTTCACTGTTTTTATTTCTTCTGTATTTCGTTCTCGTTTCTTCTAGCTACTCGTCCTTCTTTTGTGTGGTGAGTTTTGCTTACACACCATAGCCTTTGATAAGCCGGCAATATTTTGGTATTTTTTAATGAAATGAGTTAGCAGACAAGTATTTTAATTTAATAATAAATAATTCATTCATTAAAGTTTTGAAAAAAACTTAACTTTAAGTAAAATTGAGTGTTTGCTATTTCAAATAAGTGAAAATTCTCAAAACGTTTATTTGCGCGTTGACGAAAACTTTTTGAAACTACTGTAATAATATACTCACCACCATTAAGTAATGTCTCTTGACTAGAAAAAAATATCCCTGTTAGCAATGATGAGTATTTTGGGCAGAATTTCGAATTTTACCCTTTTTTCTTTTTTTCCAACAATAATTAAATTTGTTTTTATTTTGATATTTTTCTGACCATTTTTGTTTAATTTCATAAATCTGTTTTTTTTTTTTCATTATATTTTCAATAGAAGCACCATATGAGCCCTTTAAAGCACAAGTGGTATAAGTCCAGTTTTCGTTTTTTTTTAGTTAAGCGGGCTACTCACCTGCCAAGAAATGCCTCAAGAAAAAAACGAGCATATATTTCTTGTGCCTGGTCAAGAAATTTTGACGTTTACCAAAATTTCCATTTTTTTGCAAATTACTCTTAAAAAAATGTATAAAACATGTGTAGCACAATATGTACTCACCTTTGCTGTGGATCTGCACGTTTACCTCAAGAAATATATACGAGCACATTTATTTCTTGAGGTAAACCGGCGTTGCCAACCATCGAAAATTGTAGTATTTTTCAATAGTTGGCAACGCCGGTTTATCTCAAGAAATAAATAAGCTCGTATATGTTTCTTGAGGTAAACGTGCAGATCCACGGCAAAGGTGAGTACATATTTCGTAAAAACATACTTTGCACATTTTCATAATAGTAATTTTCCAAAAAATGGAAAATTTGGTAAACGTCAAAATTTCTTGACCAGGCACAAGAAATATATGCTCGTTTTTTTCTTGAGGCAATTCTTGGCAGGTGGGTAGCCCGCTTTAGGCATGACGCTATGTAGGGGAAAATGTGTTCAAGAAATGTTTTCACACGTAAAATTTTCTTGAGCCAATACTCAGCTCATAAGAAAAAATACTACAATTTTCAATGGTTGGCAACGCCGGTTTACCTCAAGAAATAAATATGCTCGTATATATCTCTTGAGGTAAACGTGCAGATTTACAGCAAATGTGAGTACATACTTCGCTACACATGTTTAATACATTTTTATAAAACGGAAAATTTTGTAAACGTCAAAATTTCTTGACCAGGCACAAGAAATATATGCTCGTTTTTTTCTTGAGGCATTTCTTGGCAGGTGGGTAGCCCGCTTAACACACTAACGGTGTAACTCCTAGCACCCATAGAAACCAAATAAATAGCAGGACTAACGTGTGAAATCAAGGGTACCCCTTATTTGTTTGCAACACAAAACCTTGAATATCTCAGTTCGAGAAAAGTGGACTTATACCACTTGTGCATTAGGGCGCTCATATTCAAAAATGCACATTAAAGGTACGGGTACACCTAGCGACACGACGCGACGCGACCAAATAGTTGCCTATTTGATCAACATTGTTGTGTCGCGTCATGTCACATGGTGCTGCTGTCGCTAGGTGTACTCTGCTCCATAAGAACACATGCAAAGAATATTTTGTAGCGTCATGTCGCGTCGCTAGGTTTATCCTTATCGACCCGTGTAAATCCGCCTTAAGGGTAAAAAAAACATTAAAATTTGTATTTGAAATTATGATATTTACCTAGAATGGTTTAACTTTCAGACCTTATTATTATGGTCATTTTGTTGTAAAAAAAAGGAAAGTTTGTGCGGTGCACACCCGCCTATCACGAGCCCTGTTGTTATCTTTCGGCATATCGGTCCCTAAACGTAGCCCACAAAATTATGAAAATTCATTTGTTTACAGATATCGGTAATTCTATTTCTCGCAAAATATCACAACCGTAGTAAATTCCATTACAAAGGCAAATCAAATTATGATGGTCACTTACATCAAATTAAATAATTAAAAAAAAAACATATATTTAAGATTAAAAAAAAGTATATGAAAAAAAAAAAACAAATTAGAAAAAGTAGCCAGCCTCGAACCCGCAACCATTGCGTGCTCATTCGCACCCTTACCACATGTGCCATATCGACGTTTTCATTTTCATGTCAAATGCCGTACTCAAGATTGTCTATGGCTACGCTCACACTGCAACTGACTTTTTCATTCGACATCATCAGAGAAATTCGAACGCTTATTTAAAACACATGTGTGCGGATATGTATTTGCTGCCGGTCGGGAAAGTCGGTTGCAGTGTGAGCGTAGCCTATGGTGCTTTTGCTATATGAGTATGGTGTGGTGTGGTTAGCATTGTTTATCCCTACTATAGTTTGGCAACTTATTTTCTTCTTACGAATTTTCTACCTTCACAGTTTTTAGAGATATGACCACCTCTACCAATCCCTAAAATAAATTTTGTCCAAATCGCGGTACATTATTCTAAAATTTGACCCTCATTATTTACCAAACGTTTGAGAATATATTTTTCTGTGCTTATGGGGAATATGCTGTGCGTGTGTATTAGTGTGTTTTTTGCGAGTTGCGCTACTATATAAGGTATACAATGGTGGTTAGTTCGTAAAATTCCACACACACATATACATTGGGGTGATTAAAAAAAATGTCGACTTGGTCTTACCCCCTAAAAATATTAGGTATTGATGAGAAAATAAGCCTTGCAAAAAATTAGCACTCTAACTTAACCCTTAAGGGTGGCTATTTTTTTTCGCCATACATTTTGTATAGGGGAAAATGGCATTTTTTTTTTTTTTTTTTTTTTTTTTCAAAGTGAATTTTATTTTAATCTTTGAAACTTTTTGCAAAATATTTTTACATACGGATCGGGAAAAGTATCCCTTTTCCCACTAAAGTGGGCAACGAAACGGATGTCTGTAAAATTACAAAAAAACTTTCCGAACATTCTATCATACTTTTTCCCGTTTTTTACACGTTTTCTGATGTTTTTGGGATAACTTATTGACGATATTGGAATAATTTTTGTGATTTTTTTGGGATCACTGTTTTTATCAGTATAGTATCCGGCGCGTCTTCGGATACGAAAATATATGAAAAAACGAGCCAAGAAAACCAAGAAAGTCAGTGGTATAGTTTTTGGACGGTTTTCGGATACGAAAAATTGTGAAAAAACGAACCAACAGTAAATCCAGCCCAGCAGTATAGTTTCCGGATACAAAAAACGATGGAAAAATATACATCGGTAGAACGTACGTTGCTCTGCTGGCTGGGATGGTACACCCACAAATGAGTATTTTGCAAAATAAGTGTTAAAAGGCGTTTGCATTGATCTATTTTCATACAATTTCTTGTTGATTGAAACGGGTCTTGCAAAATTGCATGCAACAAAGTTGGCAGCCATCCGACTTTTGATTAACGCAACATTCAACTTTTGTACGTTTGTTTACGAACTGACATTCTTGAATTTTTATCAGATTTTGTTGAAAAATTAATTTTTTTCTCTTTTTAAGCGATTTTTTACGCAAGAGCAAAGCAACACCTGTGCATTCATACCATCCAACCAGACAAGTGCGTAAGGTGCTTCGTTAGGATTCCCGGCGCAGTGCACTCACCCACCAAGGGTGTTCCCTTAATACACATTACCTTATTGGATTCCGAAGACTTACTACTAACTGCTTGCTCCCATTAGCACTTTGTTGTTGTAACGAGGTGTAGCCCTGCCCAAATGTCAGACAGGGCCGCCCCGCGCGTATTGCTCTTGGCCGGGTCGATATAAAAAAAAAAACGGCCCGGGTCGTTTCGGTACGATGGGTACAGCACAAGTACTGGTACCGTTCTAGTAGAATCGGCAATACGTAGAAACTAGTTGTGTAGGTCATTTAGCGTTACCCAGGGTGCACCAACGGGAAGGCGACCTACTCTTGCACTCCTTCGAAAGAGCTTTTCGCTCCCCTTGGAAGCATTGCGTTGCCTAGAAAACGTTGTCCGATAATTGTTCATCTGCTGTTGTTGTTGTAGCCATACTTTTCCCTGCCTACTCGGAAGATCCACTTATAAAAAGAGTTACGTGACAGACCAGACAGGGGTTGTACGGGTGTTGACAGTCCTTTGCCAGATGAATCCGGCACGTTCCAGTACTCCCTTGCGATACTGCCCGACTGTCTTGGGAACGATTTCGTGGATTTTAGTCGCCTCTTACCACTGGCATACCTACCTCGGGCATATTCTAAACCCCTAATCCGCAGGACTAGGTTTCTCTTTCCGGCGTTGTAACGCGTTGGTCCTAAATTGTCACACAAGGAAACGATCACTTTCAATAGGGTTGGATCACAGTGAAATTAACTTAAGAAGAGTAAGCTCCGAGGAGCAGTCGAATAAGTGGTTAGTGTGTGACGATAAGTGGCGCATAACAGGGAATCATTTAGAACCCTTGGACTCAGTCTGGTTAAGTAGTTTAAGGGCCGCTTGCATAAAAGCCGATAACGACCTACTACTTAACTTGACAGCTTACCATACAAAATACGTCGATTAACGCCGCTAATCGGGCGATTATCGTTATCAGCTTTTATGCAAGCGGCCCTAATTTTCACTACCAGGGGTAACATGGCCTAGAAGGTTTCACTGGTAATAAATCGCTACGACAGTCGGGACTTACCGCAAGGGAGTAAATTTGAATACACCTGCCAAAACTTTGGGTACAGTTTTTGTCGTTACAATAACCACAACAGGGTTTTTGCGGCTTTGTATGCATGGTGCCGAAAGTTACCCCCAAGGTCGAGGGCCAGTCAGGACCAAAGCTCCATCGACGTAGACTTGTAACTCCCTGCTTGCTTGCGGTCGTGAATATGGTTGGTAGGATTTTGCCGGTGATATTATCAGCCCCCTTGTGGATAAAAAACCGGAGTCTGAAAATAATAAATATCTGTTGTGAAAAAATCAAAAAATTTCTTTTTTCTATTTTTATTTAATCTTCTTTGAATGACATAAACAACCGTCAAATAGTTTTCAAAAAATTTAAAAATGTAAACGGGTAGTCAAATGAATTTTGGAGCAACGGCATATGTGATGAAAATTGATTGCAAAATTTAACAATGTAAACAGCCCTTTAACTAGATTACTCCAGCTAGAGTAGGGAACTAAGCGCGAGAGGAACACCTACTCACAATCTCTATGATTTTTTTCTGTGTTTTCTGCCCTGCTGGACAATGTATGACAGTCAGCTTTGTGATGTTGCTCTCAAGAACGTGATCTGAAATCGTGATGTATATATAAAACAGCTGATATTAACATCACGATTTCTAATCAAATCCTTAAAGACAACATTACAAAGCTGATGGGACTGTCATTCATTATCTAACAGGGTAGATTATAAAGCAAATTTAGAATTTGAAATATAGAAAAAAAAACACAAAAATCAATTAACCTTTGCTTATCATATTGCCCACTTAGCGTGCCTCCCCCGTAAAATTGACCCTTGTTCACTTTTAAAAGCATCACTGTTTTGAATCAGCTGTTTATTGTTTATTGCAGAAAAATTGTTTTTTTTTTGTATACCCGAGTTTAGTGCTACAAATTATGCTTATTTTAACTATATAAATAAATAAAAGAAACTGGCTAACTGAAAAATGAGTCGTTTTAACTGGCGTTCAGGTGGTCCATTGGCTAAAATATTGTAAGTATCCGGAGTCATTTAAAATTTCTACCAAATCAAAATTACTTTCCTTTCTAGCAATAAATTTCGCACACGCTTGCGTCATGCAAGATCATGGCTCCACCGACTTTACACAAACTGCGATTCGGACACTTTTTTGGAGCCGATGTTCTGGATCGTAGATAACTATACGCATCTATTGGGACCCGTAAGTTTCAGGCGAAATTGAACTTTTTTTTTACAAATGCAAATACTTTCCCTGGTTTTTAGTTCTTCATAGTTGCTGTATCGGGCTTAACTATTGCTGTTGTTGTAATTGCATATTGGATCGGCTTACCATTCTGGTGGCAGAAGAGCCCCAGAGCTACAGTCGCATTATTCGTTATTGGCCATTGGCTATTGTTGAATGTCGTTTTCCACTATATAATGGGTGTTATTACTTCACCTGGCTATCCGCCTGTTGTAAGCTAATTTTATTCTAAAATTTGAGGTAGTGTTGTATTAATATTTTATCGAATTTTAGGACGATGGCACTTTTGAGGTGCGCAAGATATGCAAGAAATGTCAATCGCCGAAGGCACCACGTACACACCACTGTTCCATTTGTAACAAGTGTATACTGAAAATGGATCATCATTGTCGTGAGTATTTTTTTGCGCAAATAGCGGTTTCGGGTTATAGTGTCATTATGGTCATTCTGTGTAGCACCTTCAAGCTTATACCATAACCCGCAGCTTCTGCCAGCAGTGTCAAACCACTGCGGGTTAGGGACTAGAATATGCCCGAGGTAGGCATACCGGTCGTAAGATGCGACCTCGATGGTTGATCTACGGATATGATGCCTCTCACCTCTCATTACCCATTTTCTTCTTCCTAACGGACGGAGGGATGACATGTCCTAGAAGGTTCCACTGGCCATACCAATTCGCTCCCGAGACAGTCGGGCAATACCGCAAGGGCTCATATCTAGCCAAGAGCTGTCAATTTCGACATCACTCCCCAAAATCTTCGGGGAGTACATACCCAAGAATATAAGCCGAAAATTTCACCCGCTGTTAAGGCTAAGCGACGAAAAATCTGCCAGACACATAAATAGATACTCAATAAAGCAACTAATGCCGTACCTGCCTAAGGAGGTCATCGAAGTCCGAACCCTCAAAATCCATCGACTTCGATGGTATTGTAAAGAAGATGCTAAAACACTTGTCTGCTCTTTACAAAATGTCGCTCACCCCGTCGTCATTTCACAGACTAGTTTGTCTTCCTTCCTAAAAAGTAAGAAGCCGACAAATCTGAGAGAATATGGCTTCTATCGCTGGTTGCGAATACTTAAGAGAGGTGTAAAAGTAGGTCGCCTCCCAGTTGGTGCACCCTGGCTAACGCTAAATCACCTACATAGCCTACACGGCTAGTTTCTGGTATTGCCGGTTCTACGAGAACGGTACCAGTACTTGTGCTGTACCCATCGTGCCGAAACGACCCGGGCCGTTTTCTTATATCGACCCGGCCAAGAGCAATACACTCGGGGTGACCCTGTCTGACATTTAGGCAGGGCTACACCTCGCTACAACAACAACAACAACAACAACTTAAGAGAACGTTTATCTTGGTATCATTCTTAGTATCACTAACGGCTTAAACGCGTCCCAAACACACACACTCCCTGCCACAGGACTGCCAACGAAAACTTTCCAAAGGCAGTCTGGATAGTTTGACGCGCTGCTATTCACCTGAACGTACTAGATTCATATCCCGAAAAGATCTGTCAACATCAGTACAGCGCCGTTGAGAAAATGGTTAGGACATCGAAGCCTGGTTTTACAGTACCGACTGTCAGCCAACGCAAAATCTTGTCTCATCTTCACTAAGAGACTTAGTGTTCAACACCAAAGACATAAAAGGGCTGGACGCTGAACTGCCATTGAAGCACATAGGGTGTAAGAGTAGGTCGCCTCCCCGTTGATGCACCCTGGGTAACGCTAAATGTCCTAGATGGCCTACACGCAGCCATCCAAAATAGCTGAAGAAGTCAATCTGAGTTGATTTCGATATGAATATTGTAACAGGGCTTGCCTATCCAGACTAAGCTTTAGCATACCAAATACATGCCATTTCTAACCCCAAGCTTGGGTCCAACTCTGGTAGAACTTCCTTAAGGCCCAACTACAGAAAACTCTGTCAATCTTCGACAGATGCGCGCCTCGTTTTTACCCATTTGCCAAAATTTTGTTTCGCTTTACGTTCAACAAATTTTGTTTGAAAGTGGACCTGCAAAGTTTTATGTAATTGGGCCTCTAGACTTCAGTTAGAGCATTTTTTTAATTTCCTGCTTTGCAAGGACGACGCAGAGACCTTTCAGACTCAGCCATTCTTTTAAGTTGTATCAGTGTACTTACTTTTATTTTCAAGGCTCGAGGGAATATTACTTTGAACGTTGCCCGAAATCCAAAACCCACTAGCCACTAATTACATATTTTACTTACCATATTTTCAATTAGCTTGGATAAACAACTGTGTGGGGTTTTTCAATCATCGTTACTTCTTTCTCTACATGGCCTACACAACAATTGGTTGTCTCTACTTAATCGTTTTTGGTTTTGAAATTGGTTATAATTACTTGTGGCTTGAGCACAGCGATAGCTGGATAGAGTCTGAACCATTAGAAGGACAACCAGTTAAATTTAATATAAGCGGTCACATCATACCAGTGGTAAGAAAATTTGGTACCAGCCCCCAAAACAAAAAATAACTAAAACTTGACAACTTTGTATTACAGACCCATGCCAATGAATACGATGATGATTTTCTATTACCCGCTAAACATATATTACCCACACCCTCAACAACAGACGACAACAATTATACAGATGGAAAGCGACGCGCCATCGTTTTTATGGCTGTGACAAATTTAACTGCCGCCTTTGCATTGGGCGCTTTAACAATTTGGCATGCGAAAATAATAACACGTGGCGAAACGAGTATTGAGGCGTTAATAAATCAAGAAGAAACCGATCGTTCAATTAAAGAAAATAAAATTTATGTAAATCCATATAATTTTGGTGCACGCAAAAATTGGAAATTATTTTTGGGTTTGGTGCGTGGCAGGTGAGTAGTGGTGTGTATGATTTTTGTATAGTATTTTAATTAAAATTTAATTTTTTTTAGAAAATTTTGGCGCTGCGTTTTACTACCATCGTGGCATAAGCCGGAAGGCAATGGTTTAAGTTTTTACACTGTGCATGATGATGGCAAGGATTCGTCGGATGATGATTGGCCATAACATAGTGTGGGGTGCTAGTGAAATGAAAACCAAAATATCTACATACATTGCCATTTAAAGTTACCAAATGAAAGACAGTGAGGAGTTGCTGCAATTTAATTTTTCTAATTTAAAGGCTAGTTGAGGCAAGAAAGTATTCCAGGGAGGTTATCGTGCAATCCGATCCGAAAGAAATTTCGTACGAATTTGAAAAAAAAATGTATGTGATTTGGCAGCTTTCGAATCGCATTTCCTTTCGGATCGGATTACATGATAAGGCCCCTGTTTGTATGATATTTGTAAACATGCTGCGTCTAGGATATATTTATTTATTGTTATATATATGTATGTATATTAGACTGGGCCAAAAACATTATTTTTATAACATTACACTAGCTTTGTTTCTTTCCTGCTAATTATGAATAATTATTCCTAAAAAAGTGTTCTTTGAAAAAATTAGCAGCGAATTCAGCAGCTTTTTGACATTTAGTTGAGAGAGAGAGCGCCAATTCGCTGCAAGTTATTGCTGGAGATTTATCGTCCAGCAGAAACCAGCAAGCAATAACAGCTGATCGGTGGCATAGCAAAACAACAACAAAAAATGTAAATTCAAATTGTTAGCCAATCAGAAACGTAACAGCTGTTTTATCTGCTAGTTTCTGCTGAACCCTGTTCGACGAAAAATTAGCAGAAATGAGATTTTGACAGCTTTTTACAAGACTCTCTTCTGCTGACAGTTCTTTGCTGGAGATTTCAAGAAACAAAGCTACTGTACATCAGCCGTCTGGGGTTTGGTCCAAATCAACTCTATTGAAAATATTGAGATATGTATAAGTAAAAAAAAGTAATTTCCCCGCTTTTCAAAGTTAGCCTTCAAAACTTAGTTATGAGCTTTCTAAGTTCAATGTTGGACACCTAGCGGTTTTTGTTTTCTGATTGTTTTGTTTGTATAATTGAAAAAGAAAAAAATATGGGTGTGGCTTACTTGGTTCTTTTGTTTGGTCGGTGTACATTTTTTTTTTTTTTAATTTTACCATTTTTGGTTTGAAAGTGTATGTAAGAAGAATCAAATCTTCGAAGGGTCCAACTTCGAAAGCCCAATTAAGTTTTTGAGGCTAACTTCGAAAAACTTACGCCTTCATCTCTTGAAAAAAGTTGGTTCGGTCCAATACCTAGAAAAAAAAGGATTTTGTCGTATAGTGTTTCACTGTAAAAGCTTCAGATCATAATATTGGTTTTGAGAGATATGCCATTTTTAGTTTAGAAATTGCAAAGCAAAGGAAATCGAAATTTAAAAACGGGTTGAGTTTTATCCGTATCCCCAAATTATTAATTTTTTAAAGTTGTAGCCCATTTCTGTAACTCAATTCGAACGATCGTCAGTCGATTTGACGTCACACTATTTTTTATTTTTTTGTTTCCTTAAAAAAATTTAATTTTGTCGATTTTTTCTCACTTGCTTTTGAGGTAGTGACAAAAATTTGTTTTTTTTTTTTTTCAATTTTGAATCGGGTCGAGAGTGACGAGAGTTGGGTGGTCGATTTTTTACAAAAACAGGGTACTGGGCCGAACATTTATCCACTCATCAGGTTCGACTTTTTTGTGTTTTTTTTTTTAAATTCTATTTTTTATTTATTACATACTTCCTACAAACTGCATCATAACTTTTTTCTGCTTCGATGGTTTGACATCCTTGGATTACCTCTCAAAAATCGAATAACGAATCACTAAAAAATAATCTCTACATATAATAAAATTGTAACAGGTCGACGTCTATACATGGCAGATATCAAAAAAAAATTGATTGGGGGAAGCATTATTAAGCGTGTAGAATCCAAATCAACCATTTTAAAAATTTGTGTGTGTCTGTCTGTCCGTATGTTTGTTGCCGTATCACTCTGAAAGTAATGAATGGAATTGAATGAAACTTTTTTCGTCGGATTGCACGATGCTCAACTTAAAATTAAAGATATTACTTTTTCGTGGCGGTTCGACGCCCGGCAAAAGTAACATCAAAAATTATTTAGAAAAATAATTTTTCTAAACGGGATCGCCCCTCGGCAGTAGTTTGGCAAACTCTGCGGGTGTATTTCTGCCATGAGAAGCTTCTCAGCAAAAAATTAATTTGCTTTTCAAGTGCCGTTCGGAGTCGGCAAAAAACTGTAGGGCCCGCCAACTTGTAGGAAAAACTCAAAAAGCAACACACCACAAGTTTGAAAGAGAAGCTCGGCTAAAAATCTCGTTAGAGGTTATGATAACCTGTTGGTATATCGCCGCCATTAGTTTTTTTTTTTTCTCAAGCTTTTACAGTATTTTTTTTTTGCGAAATCTTAAAATATTATAACTTTCGAAAAAATATTGCTCAGTCTAATGAGTATGTAAATTAAAATTAAACTTTTACAGTATTTTTTCGAAATTCTAAAAAATCAATATTATACTTTTCAAAAAAAAAAAAAAAAATTGCCCAGTCTAATGTGTATGTAAGTTTAAATTAAGGTTTTGCATACTATTTTATATAACTTAGCTATATTAGAAAAAAATTGTATTCACTTTAAAGTTTTATTTTCTCATAATGGTTATAGTGTAAATTTAATTAATTCTAATTTTTATATTGAACTAAATTAAAACTCATTCTTAAAATTATAATAAGTTTTTAAGAGGTAAACAAATTAAAAGCTAGAAATTTAAACACTCATTAAAACATAGCTTGTTGTTGTTGTTGTTGTTTGTAGTTGTAACGAGGGGTAGCCCTGCCTAAATGTCAAACAGGGTCACCCCGAGTTTATTGCTCTTGGCCGGGATATCTGCATCCCGAAAATGGTCATTGTATCAAAACGAATGTATGACATTCCATAAGCAATATTCAATTTCAGTGTGAAATTGTGCGGTGTATATGATTTTATAGGGATAATAAATAGATACAGAGATTATGCCCACGACGCACCGAAATAACTGAGGCTTTGTTCTATCAAGTCATGTTAGATGAGTAGACCTGCCAACTAAGAAGGGTAGTGAGCTATAATTATGTTAACGTAATTCATATTTTAATATGAAACCTAATTACTATTTTTAATTAATTATTATGTTCTTTTAATAATTTATATTGTTTTGTTTAAGTTCTTTTATTGACACTTTTGTTTAATGGTTTTATTTATATACATATTTCTTCTGCATGCATAATTTTTTATACAAACAACTTGCATTGACTCAAAAAGTTATTCTTGCATAAATTTATTTTTTTTTTTTATTATGAACCCATTAGCTTAGTCAAAGACTTGCTAGACGCAATTTGGTAAAGCAGTTGGACTTGACGCTTTTGATTTACTTTGTAGTCTTGACCATATTCTGCGTGTATTTGTTTGCTACTTTTTTTCTAGCATATTTTAAGTGGTGTGCAGAATAATAGCATTGCAAAATTTTCGATATAGAAAATTTTGAAAAACATCAAAACTGAAAAATTCATTGATTTTTTATTGAAACTTTTTTCGATATCGAAAAGTTCTAGAAATGTATAAAATGATGATAACCACGCCCATAATTTTGATATCGAAAATTTCAAATACAGGTAAAAAGGCAAAAAAAAACGTTGCTACTGAAAATGTGCGAAATCCGTTTATAATATTTTGGATATCGAAAAGTTCGAAAAACGTGTTAAATGAAAACAACGAGCATATCGTTACCTTAATTCACAAAGGCCCTAATTGACACATTTTTCGAAAATGACTTTTTCACATATTTAACTATGATATAGTAAAATACACAATCACTACAAATTTTAAGTAGTTACGAGCAGTAACAACGGAGATATTCCAAATTTACAAAGCTATCTTTGCATGCGTTCAATGTAAAAATTTTTTTGTTTTTTGCCTCTCCTGTAAAAAAATTTTTATGTCAGTTAGGGCCTTTGTGAATTAAGGTGACGATATTTTCTATATCGAAAATTTCGAGGAAGAAATGAAATGGAAACATTTATTGAATAATGCAGCAAAAAAGGCCAAAAATATTTTCGAAATCGAAAATTTTCGAAGAACGAATAAAATGAAAAAAAAAGTATCATTGAATGATGCAGCTAAAAAGGGCAAAAAAGGTTTGTTTTAAAAATATGTGAAATCCGTTGATTGCCACGCCCCATTTTCGAATTCGAAAAATTTCAAAGAACGAATAAAATGAAAAAAGTTCATTGAATGATGCAGCTAAAGGGGCAAAAAAAAAGGTTTCTATTGATAATAGGTGCAATTCCTTAATAACCACGACCCGTTTTCGATATTGAAAATTTCGAAAACCATCTAAAATGGTAAAATTTATTCAGCGATGTAGCTAAAGAGCCAAGGAAGTTTACTTTTGAATAAAGGCGAAGTCGGTTGATAACCATGTCCTTACTTTCGATATCGAAAATTTCGAGAAAAAAAATGGTAAAATTCATGGAATGATTTAGCCAAAGAGCCAAGACGGCCAAGAGAAGTTTTTATTTAAATTTTGCGGAACCACGATCAAATTTTCGATATCGAAAAATTCGAAGAACGTTCAAAATAAAATAATACTTTGAATGATAAAGCTAAGATGCAAAAAAGATTTCTCTTAAAAGCGGCTCCTATTTTGGATATTGAAAACTTCGAAAGAAAAACCAAAACTGAATAGTTCATTGACTGATGCTGCTAAGTGGCCAAAAAAGTTTGTAAATGGTCGAAATCTGTTAATAACGATATCGAAAAATTGGAAAAGCATATAAAGTGTTAAAAAGCATTGTTGGATGCACCTAAAACGACCCAGGTATGGTGCTTTTCAAAATTTGCGACATCGGATGGCATCCAAGCCCCTTATTTCGCCTCAAATTATTTAATATGTTGCGCTGCTTTTTTATAGCACAACACTGTACAAATGCGTGTTGTGATTTTTACGCTAAAAACATTATTTCCGACTGCTTTGATGCGCGAACTTAACTTCTTTTGCATATGAATCGCTTAGCACATTTATAATAACTACAAACAAACATATGAGTAGGTATAAAAAAAAAATATTTTTTTACTGTTTAACAATTTTCTTATTAAAGAAATTCGTCAAGCACTCAAGTTCATTGAAGTGTGCTTTGCGTAATAGATCAAGGATTTGCAAACGAATTAACAACGGTTTCGCCGTGTTTTTTGCTATAATAAAATAATTTAATTGAAGATGTAAGTGGACTGCATTAAAAAAATGAGAGATAATAAACAAGTGGAAATGAGTGGAAGAGACAGACAAAAAAAAAATATGAAGATGTTTGAACCGATTCTAAATAACTTAGCAAAATGCACGCACGCACGCACAAGCACGTGAATTTGTAGTTTTTTTTTGTCACATATAAGGGGATTTTAATTTTTTTTTTCTTTTTTTAATTTATTTTTTTTTTTAGTTCACACACGTTGTGTGTGTATGGATGTTAATACGCAGAATGTCGCATTTTCATAGCTTAAATATTCCGCCCATTACATATCTACATACATACACGCAACCGCATCTTTGTTTATAATTTTTTATTTTTTTTATTTATTAATTTTTATTATTTAAATATTTTGTGTTGACCGCGAGCTCGGCGGCATGCACTTGTTCGCTTCAACTTCAGCAGCAGTGTCGATCTCATATCACAAAACAATTTGACGCATAAATGAGCAGCGGCTAAAACAGCTTCAGTTCAACGACGACCGCCAAAGGTGAAGCAACGGTGAAGCTAATAAAGCGGTAAAACATTGAAAAATTCGTAAATTTATGCGCGGAAACGTGATTTAGACGTAAAACGGAAATTTACTATACTTAAGTGGAAGCAAACAAAATACGATTTTTTTAAAAACAAGCTAAAAAAAGAAACTAAACACTATTTGGGTATAAATAAATTTGATTTTTTTTTTGTAATTAAAAAAATTTAAATCGTGTTGCGGTAAAAAGTGCTAAATTTCGAATTTTTGAACTCTTGAGTAAAAATAATAATTAAAAAAAAAAAAAAAATCAAATGAAGAAGATTATGTTTGGGTGAAATCGAACATTAAATTTTCAGCTGTAGTTTTGAGGTGCAGAATCCTTTGAATTTATGATAATATATGTAGCAGAATATATCAAATCGAAAAACTACAAAGAAATTGTAGTAAAAATAAATGTTTTCACGTTTTTCGAACTTTTCGATATCGAAAATAAGGGCATGGTTATGCTTCGATTTCACTTATTTTCAAAAGCAGACTTTCATCACCGTTTAACTTGCGTTAGTAAAGGAATCAACTAATTTTTCTATGTCTTTCGAAATTTTCGATATCGAAAAAAAGGCGTAGCTTTGATCCGATTTTCATCCGATATCGAAAATAAGGCTGTGGTAAGATCATATTACTTCTCCCCTTTCTCAATATCAATCTTCCTTGGCCGTCTTGGGTGCGGAAGTCGGTGAATTATATCATTTTATATATTTTCGAAATTTCGATATCGAAAAAAGGGGCGTAGTTATCTTCCCTTTTCGCCGATTTTCGATATCAATCTTCCTTTCGCGTCTTAACTGTATTGGTTGGTGAATTATAACGTTTTTTATGTTTTCGGAAATTTTCGATATCGAAAATGTGGGCGTGGTTATTAATAAATTTTACCCATTTTCAATAGCAGCCCACCTTGGCCATTTAAGCTGAATTTTCAAATGTTTCTTATCATTTCAAATGTGTTCGAAATTTTCGATATCGAAAAAAGGGCGTGGATATCAACCGATCTCGCCTATTTTCAATGGAAACCCTCCTGTACCATTTTGGCTGAATCAGTCACTGACTTATTTAGTTTTATGCGATTTTCGAAATTTTCGATATCGAAAATCAGGGCGTGGTTATCATCCGTGCTAGCTAATTTTCAATAGCAACATTTCCTTGGCGTTTGATCAGTATTAGTAGTCAATGAATAATTCCAGTTTAGAAGCTTTTCGAAATTTTCGATATCGAAAATAGGGGCGTGGTTATATTTATCAGGCAGAGTAGACAAATATAGCTAAAATGATCACAATTTTTATTCTAAGGGTATAGTATCACAGACTCTCCAAAAAGTCACAGGCTCACTAAAAATAGTTGAAAAAAATACAAAAAAAACTACAAATTTTAAAATAAATAAAAAAATTATCAAAATCACATAACGTCTATTTCAAAAAATATTTCTTTTAGAAAATAGTGTTCACTGCAAACAATAAAGGCGGATTTGTTAAATGTTTTTTTTTTTTTTGTTTGTTCAGCCAAAACTAAAGACTTAAGCTACAAACTTGAACTTTATAAAAGAAAAAAGCGGCACGCTCACGCAAGAAATAGTAGTCACATAAACAAACATACAAATAATATAGAGCAATACAGTGGTGGGTTTGAAATTAGATACAACTTGGAAGGACGAATTTACTTGTGTCGCGTGTTCCATGGCAGTCATATGTTTGCTATGTCGGAATTTTTTGCTATGTTACGAACTCTGTATATATGTCGTTGAAAGTCGAACAGTCTCATCACAGCACATCTCTACAATGATTTTAACTTCAGCATTTCCATTTATAAGTCCACCACTGTATATGCAAAGCTGGAGTGCATTTCAGTGCTCAATAAAACAGCGCGCCTCTCTCTTGGCTCTTGTTTACCTTTTACCATTTTTTCACTTCCTTGTACTTTCTTAAAATGGTAAGATAAAAGTTTTAAATATTACATAAGAGTTGAATCATGCACAATGAAAATGTATGCGCTAAAGGTATGTTGGTACTTACATAGGTCAGTGATTGAGTGGGAAAATATTCAAGAAATGTATGCGCAAAGTAAAAATCGTTCAATAATTGAAATATTTGAACGAATTATGAATGTCAATAGCTAATGTTTGTATGTCACCAGTGCCATTGAAGGTGTTTGGTGTGCGTCAATTTCAAAGGTGACCGCCAACGCGCTTGTCAAGTGACATAGTCAAACTAAGCCAGTGTGAAAAAAGGCCTAATTTCGGGTAAGCTCAAAATATTAAATACCCAGTTGTAGTTGGGAGGTGCATGGGCACAGGCAGTAGCCTATTTAATGTGCATGATTCAATGAATTTTAATATTTTATATGTTTTTCGAAGATTTCGATGTAGTGCTTTCATCGGACTTCGTACATTTTTAGAACCAACCTTCCTTGGATCTTTTATGTGCATCAGTCAATGGATTATCCCATTTAAAATGTTTTTCAAGGACCGATGTTGCCCTTTTTTCAACATTTTAAGTGCAACGGTCCATTTTAAGTTTTTCCACATTTTCGATATCGAATATAGAGCCGTAATCATCATCAGATTTCACAAATTTTATAGCAACCTTCCTTGGGCATTTTTTGTACATCATGCAATGAATTTCAGCAGTTTATATGGTTTTCGTAATTTTCGATATCGAAAATACGGGCGTGGTTTTTATCAGATTGGGCACATTTTCAATAGAAACCTTACTTGGGTATCTTTTGTGTATCATTCAATGAATTTTAGCATTTTATATGGTTTTCGAAATTTTCGATATCGAAAATACGAACGTGGTTTTTATCAGATTTGGCCCATTTTCAATAGAAACCTTCCTTGGGAATTTTTTGTGTATCATTCAAAGAATTTTACCCTTTTTTATAGTTTTCGAAATTTTCGATATCGAAAATACGGACGTGGTTTTTATCAGATTTGGCCCATTTTCAATAGAAACCTTCCTTGGGAATTTTTTGTGAATTATTCAAAGAATTTTACCCTTTTTTATAGTTTTCGAAATTTTCGATATCGAAAATAGGGGCACAGTTTTTATCGGATTTGTCCCATTTTCAACAGCAACTGTCCTTGGGCATGTAAAAGACATCAGGCAAAGACTTCTCTTATTTTGTATGGTTTTCGAAAATTTCGATATCGAAAAAATGGGGAGTAGTTGATTTTTTCGAAACATTCGTAATCGAAATTATGAGCGTGGTTTTATGCGATGTCACTCATTTCCAATAGCAACTTTTCTTGGGAATTTAAGCTGCATCATTCAATGAATTTTACCATTTCGTAAGTATTTCGAAGTTTTCGATATCGAAAGTATGAGCGTGGTTGTCATCCTGTTTCTACTACATATTTTCAATAGAAACTTTCCTTGAGCAGTTTATGTACATCGTTAAATGAATTTTATCAATTTATTTGATTTTCGAATTTTTCGATTTCGAAAATAGGACGTGCGTGTTCTTCCAACCTTTCTTGGGTATTCAAGGTACAAAAAAAATTATGTTTAAAAAAATTTTATGTTTTTCGCAATTTTCGATATCGAGTATAGGGGCTTCATTGTGCCATAGATGTGCGGAAGCAATGCAGATGGGAATGAAATTCCGGAATTAAACAGAAAACCTTAAAAGCTGCTAACAATGCCAAACGGTATATTATTAACCATTTAATATTTATGACCACGCATCTTGTACCTTTCAACATCCCAACCGCAAGTCGTCACACATAACGGCTAACTGTCCATAAGCCAAAATATTTTTACATAATTATCACTAAATTTTTTTTTTTTTGTTTACCATTCAAAAACCAAATCTGCACTACTAAACGAATAACAATAATGTAATAATAATAATATGGAGAGATGATTTCTTTTACGATCAGGCATCCCACTTCTATGGCATGAAGGTATGTGGTAGATATACTCGTATACATGTAGTTTGACACCACTTATTAGTGCGCATGCGCCAAATGTGGTCGAGCGGTTTTATGCGCTTTCTATGCGCTTCAACGAGCAAGTTTAAATATTTTTGGTTACATTTTTTTTTTTAATATATTTTTTTTTTGTTTTAACTCTGTTGAGCAGATTTAAATTTCAAAGCTTCATTTTGGTTATTGCTTTTAACGACCTTTTCCAATTATGTTTTGCCAATTTTCATTTAGTTGCGTTATTTTTCAATGATTATTTGCACACTTTTTGAACCATTTCGACAGGCATATATTACATAACTTTTGTCCATTAACTGCACATCAGTTACGCTTCACTAAGTATATTTGTACAATATTTGTCATTTCTTTGATGAGTTAAGTACCTGCAAACAGCAGCCAATGTTCGTAGGTAATCGCAGAAGATAAATTGAAAATCGAGTTTGTTGCTTAAGTCTTTTGTAGGGATAGGCAGTAATGCGATGTGCGCTTGGGAAATTGCTAAAAAAAAGGGATGTTAGTTAAATCGTTCATTGAACCGCAAAACTCATCGTAAACGCGTAATAAATTAGCTTCAATAAAATCAAATTCATATAAAATTAAAAGAGTTAATTGGCGCAATAAAATAAAGTGATTTATAGTCGTTTAAAGTGTGATAAATATCTTATAAATCATATATGTTTGTATGTATGTAATATCAACTAAATGCAGTTATGTCTTGCCTTCCCCATGAACTCTAATGCTAATCTAGAGCTGCAGCGCAACATTGAAGCTAGTTTTTCACAAACAAGATTTCCATGCTATACAAGTGCAACAGCAAAACAAAAAAACGCTTACTCTAATGGAATAATACTCACTTACTTTCAGCGATAACAAGAAATTTAAAAAATTAAAAAATAAACCACTTAGCGAACAATAATCGACAGATAAACATACTTACAAAGAAGTAAGGAAGTCTAAGTTTCGGTGGAATTAAACATTGAATACCCAGCTGTAGTTGTGTAGACGAAGTTCTTCGTCAGCAAGGCGAGGTGTTGAAGTATGCAAAACGACGTTCACCTGACAGAGCTCAAGATGAGAGACAACAGACGTAGCATGGATGTGCTTCAGCGCATGCACATGCACCTCTGGATCAAATGGCGATGTTGCAAGATGACGGATCTTAACTTGCGGTCCTAGGAGGCGGTGCTAGCTCGAAAAGTTGCCTGTTAGGATGGTGCAGTTTGCAACAATTTAAAGGGACTGCCTGCAGAGCATTTCATTATGCTCCCTAACTGGAAGCATTTCCGCCTCATGATGTAATGCGGTATTTTGGTAGGCCTGCAGCTGGCTCCAATGAACGTTAGCAAGCCCCGGCGACCATATCGGCGACGCATAGATCAGTATCGGCCAACCAATTGCCTTTTAGGTTGCCAGCAACGTTTCTTTGTTTTTTTCCCAGGTACGGCCGGCTAGCGACTTGAGGATTTTGTTGCGGGTTTGTATTTTAGAGACAATTGCTGCTGAATGGGCAGCGAAAGTGTGCATGGTGTCGAAACTCACCCCTAAGATTGTGGGGTGGGCGATAGTAGGTAGTTTGTGCCCATGCCCACTTGCGCTGTCCATGTCGTGAATAATGTCGCCGAGCCCTTGGTTGGCGACCATATCAAGCTCCAGCTTAGGTCTTTTCTGGTTGAGTCCTTCAGTTATCTGAGTGTTAGTAGCATTGAGAGCCGATTTTGTGCTCCTACCTTTCCTGAAGCCATGTTGGTGCTCGGCTAACCTCAATTTCGATGTGTAGATAGGGAGTAAGACCGCCTCCAGTGTCTTCGCTAATAGTGAGAGGAGTGATATCGGGCGATACGACTCCCCAACGTTAGCTGGCTTGTCAGGTTTTAGTAGCGGGACCACGTTTGCCTGCTTCCATTTATCGGATATGACAGAAGTGGTCAAGGACAGATTGAAGACGGCCGTGAGGTACTTAACTCCCTCTTCGTGGATGGCTTTGGTGTTTTTGGCTTTCCTGATGGCCTTTCTGATCTTCGAATTTTTCGACGTGGTTATTATCAAATTTCTCCCATTTTGAATGTAACCTTGCAGAATTTAAATATTTTTATGTTATTCGAAGTTTTCGATATTGGCAATAGGGGTCCGATTCACCCATTTATCAGCTGATTTTGACTCCTTTGTACCGGCCACAAAGGTCTCCTTATGTGGTTCGAGTTATAATACCCTGTGCACTAAGTAGTACAGCTGGGTATAAATACTAGGAAGATGACGAAAGTGCCGCTGAGTCAAAACAAATAATAAGTTAAGTGAGAAAATTCGACAGATCCGTTTGGAAGTATATGTGTAATCGATTATGGTGTAACAACTAAACTTAACAATGGGCATTAGACATTCAAGCATCACAATCTTAAGCTACCGAGTTTACTCTTTTCCGCCCACTTCAGAAAGCGGTTGAAAAAGTACTGTTACTACAACAACAGCGGCGATCTTCATAACACTTTTGTTAAAAGTGGAAGTATTACCATAATATTGCCAAAAGCAAGTCACTCTCTCTCTCTCTCCTCTCTCTCCTCTCTCTCTCTCTCTGGTTGACTTTCATCTTGTGCTTTTAACGTTTTCTTCGCTTATGTTGAATAGCTGAGCGCTTTAAAGCAATGACCGTTGAAAAAAGTTAATAAATACCAAAATATGTAAATTTGTATTAATGTTCGAATGTATGTTTATTAGGGTGCCTCATTAAAATATGTTAGTTTTTTTAACCCAGATTATCAAGTTTGATACATATATTTCGATTTTATTGAGGTTTTGCTATGAAAGTATGATAAGGATCAGAGCATGGCTACACGGTTGAAAAAATTAGCCTAAATTTTGAACCTGTCTAAAGTTTGTGCAAAATTTTTAAGCTTTTTTTATTTTTTTTTTTAAACTTTTGGTTTAAAATTGAAACCTTTTCGGACTAATTTTTAGTGGGTATAAATCAGGTCCCGGCAAAATTGTAACTGAGTTTGTGTTAGTGAAAGAGCAGTCATCGCACCAATGAAATTATGCCATCTGTTTTTGTTCCGTTGCACTCTAGCAACCACAGAGATACCATCGTATGTTGTTTTCGGACAATTGTCCCACTAGCTGCCGGGGCTTGGTATAAATGCAGGCTCTTACATTTGTATTAACATAAATATCTCTTAAGATATATCACTTTTGTTGACTTTTAATAAAAAAAAAACATTTTTGTTTGTGAATAAAGGAAGTGGGTTACTGGTTTATTGTCACAACAATTAAATACAATGCGGTAGTTGATCAAATATGCATAAAAGACGAAAAAAATTCAAATAAGAAAAAAAACAAATATAACATCACTTTCGTGGTAAAAGCAGCTAATTTTAGAGAAAAAATAAAAAAAATAAAAAATAAAAAAAATAAAAATAAAAAATAATAAAATCGAGCAGAAATAATTTAAAACAATATAATAAAATAAAAGCTTTCATAATATCTACTTAGGTATAATTTTTCACAATTTTAAACCATTTCCTAACTTAACTCTGTATTTGTGCAAATTTCATGCACTCAAGCTGACTTAAATCCAAAAACTATTTTTGTAGGTCTTAAAAATTGTAACCATAAAATCTATTATTATCTAGACGAAAAGCCCAACTGAGTATTTTATTATCAGCTTTTGCAAACTTAGATTCCGTATTTAATTTACTGACTCGTTTCTCGTTTCTGTATTTTTTTTTCGGCGCCTAAGTCAATATTAGCAATATCAATTTGTTGAAAAAAAAGAACACTTCACTTTGACGTTAATTGAACAAAAAAGAGCACAGTCTGCTCGCAAATTCTGTTGAAGTTTGCGGAATGTGATAATTACTTAAGTGTTTATGTTTGAACAAAAAGTATTTTGTTTGTAAATGATATCAATGAAATAGCTACGATAATTTAGGTGCAAAAAAGTCATACCCTTTGCTCTTCTGCAAAAATTTAGAAGTCCTGGATCGCAACGTTCTCAACGTTCTGGGGATTTAGAATCCCCATAGCTGCGTATAAAAAGACGTATATTCCTCAATGCACCAAACGCTGAAAACAAGTTCGTATCTTAAGTCTTTTGTTTTTGATTAGTGTTTCGAATGCCATTTTAGGCTAAAATAAAACCAAACCGTCTCTACAGCTGTTTCCAAAAAAAGGGTACCTCAATGTGCCAATGTCTGAAAACAAGTTCGCGTCTTAAGTCTTTTGTTTTTGATTAATTGTTTCGAATGGCATATTGCACTAAATTAGAACTAAACAGAGTGGGTGATACTTCCGTTTTTACGCAAATATTTATGTCTATTTATGTATATATTTACACTTACACCCACTAAATAATGCTTTAAAAAGAAGTTCTAGTGCAAAATATTATTATAATTTATATCCATTTTTCTCAACAAAAAAAATACTACCAACTTAGTGGCCTCAAAAACACTCGATTTATGCATGTTTAGTTACAATTAAGGAGTCTTGAGTTTCTTTAGCCATGATCATTAATGGATATTTTTGATTTTGGAAAATCGAAAACGAGTTTATGCCAAATATCGACTATAAAAAATTGCCCAAATGTCGTTCTTTAAGGCCAAAAAGTGGTTTGGCGTGCATTTAGAGTCATATTAATCAGAACACTGCACTTGTTTTATACATTTATGGCTGAGTACATTTTTACGCTGAAGGCTATAGAATTTATCACTATTTGTACAAGAATTGCAAACAAAAGTCTTAATTACACAAGCTACTGTTCTTGGAATAACCGAAACAAAAACAAAAAAAAAAAAATTGCTATAGAACTCAAATGTATTGAAGTTAAATTTTTATTATCATGCAATAAAGTTGTTTTTATTTGTTGTACAAATTTTACAATTTAACATACTTACAATGTTGTATAGACCATGTGATTAACCTTCTATGTTAATACCATCAAGTAGGCTCTTTAGCTTTCAGAAGTCGTTAAGGCAATAATTATGCTAATATTTACATACTTAATTAAGTGAAATATTATATGACTACGATGTAGTATAATTTATTAGTATTACATAAGATAAGAAGTGTTGGCACTTAAATTTAATTGTTTTTTATAGGTAGTTACAAAACGATGTTGAGCTTTTAAGAAACAAATTCCAACACATCTACATGCTTTTTATTAGATTGAGATACATGCGCATTTCCAAAATGAATAATTTTAGCTTAGCACTACTTGTTTAGTGTGTTCTAGATACTCATCAGCGAGCGAAGATAGTAGCGGTTATACTCATTGGGATATCTCATTTGATTTGTTCTTATTTTCAGATATATGGCAACCTCCAAAAACGTCTTAAAAGGCATCCCTTACCCTATGTATACACACACGGAGATTACCCGCGCATACATTCCCATTTAACAGATCCAAATTTTACTCTGATACACAAAACATTGAGGATTACTTTTTTTGTTACTATTCCACCATATCATGATTAATTCACCATCTCGGTGACATCTAGCGGTCCTTGTTTAATTTTTGTCGTATTTCTTGTTGTGCTTGTTTATTTATCGGCGACATCTAGCGGTAAATCCGTCATTTTGGTTGTAGTTTTTGCTGTTTTTGTTTTTTTATCGGCGATATTTTGCAGTCAGTCCATTAGCTAGCGCGACATCTAGCGGTAAATCCGTCATTTTGGTTGTACTTCTTGCTGTTTTTGTTTATTTATCTGAAGAGTGTTGCCAGCGCAAGTTTTTTGTTTGATCTTAAATATGCTGAAATCTTCATTTTTGGAAATTTATAATGAAGATAATGCTCAAGTTAATTCCAGAAACGGCAGTTAATTCCGGATTTGCACTAATGTATCAGCCCTATTAGAAAAGACAGCTAATATTGTAGCAGATAATCTACATACAAAATTAAACAAATCATTTTCGAGACACATCGTAGCATGTACATCCGCTTAGAGTAAGTTAGGATTAGGTGGCATCCCTACTAAGAAATGTTTTTGGGCCCAATTCGTTTTCGAGAAAATTATTAGGTGGCAACCCTTCAACTACTTCGTAAAATATCTTTAGTTTGATACCTGTCATATGCATTTTATTTTAAATCAAAATTTAAGATAGGCGGCAACCCTGAAAATAAGTTCTTGGTGCAACGATTAGGAGATGGGTCAGGTTCAGGTGGGAAAAATATGTAAAATAGGATTAGGTGGCAACCCTAGGCAGATTGTCAACTAAGGAATATCTTGTTTGACAAAGGTTTCGCCTTTCCCCACATTCGAATATCTCAATTGATTTTGTTTTAATTTGAAACGGGTGGCAACCCTGTAACAACATTCCCAGTAGCAACATCTAGGTGAAAAGTCTTAGAATGTATACAACTTTTTACATGCGTATCGAAGGCTAAGGGGTGTTACTGCTGTGGGTTCGGACTCAAGAGTTTTAATATAAACCAAAATTTCGTCTGCTTTAATTTTTTTTTTTTCAACAGTTTAAAAATGAGTTAAAACCATTTTTTGTCAACAAAAGAGATAAAGACAGTGCTGAGATAAATTAAAACGCCGCCGCATTTAAGTGAAGCAATTTTTTTTAAATTAAAAACAAATATTTACAACAAAACTAAAACCAAAGTAAAAATACAAAAGTGTAATTGAAAATATCTGTTCAAAAATGGTGCGAAAACATTTAATGACCTTATTGCCATTGTTAATATTTGCATTGTGTAATCTATTTGTACGTGAGTCTTCATCGATTGCAATTGCGCCATCCACATTTAGTTCAGCCCTAGCGAGAGCTGGGAAATTATCAAATACGTTAAAGGTAAGTCAAGTTACAAATGATTTATTTTATCTTTTTTTGTTGTTAATGTTTAAAACAAATATTTACAAGGGACGATCAAAAGTGTTTCCAAAATAACTTATTTACTAATTTTTTACTAAAACTATTTTCACTTCATTTCATCAGATTAAATCGAAATTATGCTGAAATAGGATGCCTCTGAAGGGCCGCTCTTCAAGAGTATCCTAAATTATCGGTCAATAACCACGCCCACTTTTTATATATAGAAATTTTTACAAACTAAAATTAAAAGAAATCAGATTAAAGTACACTCTTGCAAATCTCCAAATTTTTCGTTTAAAAAAAATTATGTTCAAATCGGATGAAAAATAAAGGCGGTAATGAATTTAGAACAGTAAATTTCAATTGTTGACCGTTATCTCAACACCTACAAAAAAGCGCATATTTAATACTTGAATACTTGAAACAAAAAAAATGAAATATCTAGCGGGGATCGGGTAGGACCGGCCTCCTTATTGGAAAAATTTTAAAAATTTCTATAAATAAAGGGGAGATATTTTTATAACCGCCTTATTTTAAGCCGGAATCGGTGCAAACTAAATCAGTAAGATGTCCAATAAAGGTTTTCATTTGATAGCCATATTGGCATATCTTGCTCAATACTTAAAAAAAATAAATTGATAGGTGGCAACCCTGTGAACCGCCCCAAGTGGCAACTCCCACGCATATAATCTTAGAATGAATCATACTATCTATAATGCCAAATTTTATCCGAATCGGTTGAGCGGTTCCCGAGATAAAAGAAAAACGCCTACGCCTGAAAGTCGGCTAAAATTTCTATTTCCGTGCCATAACTTCCGTTTCATAGTCATCCATTTTCTCAAATTTTACTCTCAATCAAAACTTCATATCAAAAATATAAAATGTTTATTAAGCTCTTATTATTCAAAATTTGTATGAAAATATGGGGGTAACTCTTTTGCTGATAGGCTTTACTTATTTCGATTTCTTAATCATTTTCTCTTCCATTAACTAAGTGACTAACTACTGACAAAGCTAATTAATTTGTAGAATTTTAGCAAGAATATGCGAAATCACATACAGTAACAGTTGTTGTTGTTGTTGTAACGAGGTGTAGCCCTGCCTAAATGTCAGACAGGGTCACCTCGAGTGTATTGCTCTTGGCCGGGTCGATATAAGAAAACGGCCCGGGTCGTTTCGGCACGATGGGTACAGCACAAGTACTGGTACCGTTCTCGTAGATCCGGCAATACAAGAAACTAAACTAGCCGTGCAGGCTATGTAGGTCATTTAGCGTTACCCAGGGTGCACCAACTGGGAGGCGACCTACTTTTACACCCCTACAGTAACAGTCAAATAAGGCTGTTGTTGTTGATCAGAAGATACCTACAGAATTGTCTTTTTCAAGTTTCGTTTTTAAAACTGCATCTAAATGTTGCTTAAATTTTAATTGATTATACAAATATAATAGTTAATATTTGTTAACATATCTTTCATAACCACGGTTGCCACTTACAAAAAAAAAAAACTACCAAATTTTTATTTTCAGGTACTTATTGTAAAGAAACCAAAATGTATTAAACACATTTTTTTTAAGTATTACATACATGGAAGATTTAAGATTAACAAAAATATTTGGGAGTTCCATAGATTCGATATGATATCTAAGTAAAATAAAAAACCGCTGATATGAAAACCAGTATCTTTACGTCTGTGGCAGCGGTCTCACGACCTGGCCTCGGAGTTTCGAAGGAGAAGGAAGCTGCAACTGAGATGTCGGCAAGGAGAGCGACCGCGATGGCAACTACGGGTCCGCACTCCAGGGAGACATCTCCCCGCCGCTTCACATACCACGAGAAAAGATTGGCTGCAAAGATCCTGAAGAGGTATGAAGGGGTACCGCAGGAATCACTGTCGCCGAATTCCAGTAAATCTGTAGAGCTAGCGAAAGCTGTGATACCGGATTTCCAAAATTCGTACATGCCAAAGAGGTTAAAAGTTAACCCTTTCAAGCGCCAGAGATCGGATCTGGAGTTTATTCCCCCTCCCAAGCGGCATCAGAATACCTCTGGAGCGGGCAAACTAAGCTTTGCTGAGGTAACCAAGGACAGGATCCTTATAGGCGTCCTTGACCGAGGCAATGACCGTCTGGCCATCCCCAAGGACCGGTGGCGTTACGTGCGAAATGAACTCGGCAACATTCTTCTCAACGTTGCTCCGGAGTTTCCGGGTAGTTCGGCACGAGTAACGGATGCGGGTTGGCACCAGGGTCAAATTAAATTACTCGCATGCGAGGATGCAAAAACCGTAGCACTGTACAAGGCAGCAGCTGCTAAACTGGGTGAAGTCTACCAGGGCGCAAAGATAGAGGTCGTCGACTGGAAGGACATTCCAGCTCGTCCAAGGGCAAGGGCGTGGATTCCGGCCATCCCTGACGAACCCGAGAGAATACTCGGGATGCTACGGCTAATGAATCCGTCCCTCCCAACGCATGACTGGAGTGTCAATCTGGTAGGGGATGCGGTAGGGCCCGACAGACAGGTGGTGTTCACCATGAATAAAGAGTCAATCGAGCCCCTCAAAAGGTGCAATGGCCTAGTACACTACAGCGTAGGCCAGATCGTTATCCACGTATATCGTGGTGATGCTCAGCGCGCTGCCTTCTCGGCTGCTCCGGGGGAACCGGAAAACTTATTACCAGAAGAGGAAGCGGAGGATTCCGATGCGGAAAGCATGTTATCCGCCACGTCTCTTGGCGATAGTGCTGTGAACAACTCGGAGATGGAGGACAGCCTACAGGACGAGGAAGTCCTCGACGTCACGGTGGTAGCAGCCAACGCTGAGCGATTAACATCTAACGCTACAGGCAGCAGGACTCCTGCAACGCCACATCGGGCAGTTAATCGGAACAACTCGTCGTTGATAGGCAACCTCCGGGATGGAGCAAACCTCGACGATATGGGGACGGCAGGGAAGTCTGTGCGCTCTCATGTTGGTGGTGCTTCAGATTAATTTGCACAAATCTAAAGTGGCTTCGGCTGCTTTAAGTAGTCGTCTTTCTAAAGGCGACGTGGATGTGGTCCTCATCCAAGAACCCTGGGTCAATAGCTCGAGAATCTGCGGATTGGGGACTAAGGGCTTCAAGCTCATTCGAGCCAGCGAGGAGAGCAAAGTCAGAACGTGTATTTTGGTCAAGTCTGAGTTGAACTCCTTTCTCCTACCTAACTACACCAATGGTGATATTACCGCTATCAGTCTAACGGTCGACAGCACCCGCCTGACGGTGGCGTCGGTCTATATGCCCTACGACGCCGAAGAACCCCCACCACAAACGGAGGTGAAAGACCTGGTGTCAAATTTCTGCACGGGTAATCTTATTATTGGAGCGGACGCTAATGCTCACCATGTCCAATGGGGGAGCTCCGACATTAATGCCAGGGGCGAGTCTCTGTTTGATTACCTCTTAACAACCAACCTGGTGATTTGCAACGTGGGCAATGAGCCTACTTTTATCACTAAGACCCGCAGGGAGGTCATAGACCTCACTATCTGTAGTGAAGGCGCTTATGAGTGGGTCAGAAAATGGTGGGTTCTGGAAGAACATTCTTTCTCCGACCACCGTTACATAGAAATGGTTTTAGACTTTATTGTAGAACAACCAATCATGAAGCGTAATCCACGTAACACTGATTGGCAGTTACACAATGAAATATTAGACAGAGACCTACCAGTACTGCCCTCACAAGCCCCCTCATCAGTAGAGGAGCTGGAGGATCTTGTTACTACATTTACATCGGCGCTCTCAAATGCTCTAGGACAGGCTTGTCCAGTGCCAAAACCACGCGGTAAACACAGGCCACATTGGTGGTCCTACGATTTGGACTCGCTCCGAATATCATGCCGGAAACAATTTAACAAGGCCAAGAGCTTCGGCTCTGAGCCTCATTGGCATGAATATAAAGCTAAACTAAGGGCCTACAAAAAAGCTCTGAGACAGGCGAAGAGAACCTCGTGGAGAAATTTCTGCACTGGCGTCGAAAAGGTCGACGACACAGCGAGACTTAGACGAGTCCTCTCGAAAAGTCAAACAACCATCAGCTATTTGCGAAAGCCTAACGGATCCTGGACCAGCACGGAAGAGGAAACCCTTGAGCTGCTCTTGAATACACATTTTCCGGGGAATCTGCATGATGCACCACTAGCACCTGCAACAAACCTGGCAGTAAATATACCCATCACTGAGGAAAGAGTAAGGTGGGCAGTTAAGAGCTTTGAACCGTATAAGGCTGCCGGGCCGGACGGGATTATCCCCGCGCAACTTATAAACACGTTGGAGACATCAGCTAAATGGCTGGTATTTCTCTTCACAGCCTGCCTGGCTCTCAACCACATTCCGGGCTCCTGGAGAAGCGCCACGGTAGTGTTTATCCCTAAGGCTGGGAAGGCATCCCACTACGAGCCAAAAGATTACAGACCGATCAGTCTCTCGTCCTTTGTACTCAAAACCTTTGAGAGGATACTAAGCGACTACCTTTCAACGACTATTGATAGCAACCTTATCTCTAGCTATCAGCATGCATACACCAAGAGTAAATCAACAGAAACTGCTCTGCACAGCCTAGTATCTGTCATTGAGAAATCGCTGTGTGAAAAGGACTACTGTCTCGTGGCCTTCTTAGATATTGAGGGGGCTTTCAACAATATAAGCCCGGAGGCGATCAACTCCGCTCTAACTAATCTGGGCGTAGATAGACCTCTAACTGGTTTAATTGACCAACTTCTAAGAGGAAGGAAAATAGCTTCTTCACTTGGTACGGTCGAGTTATCACGCTATGTCACAAGGGGAACGCCCCAGGGTGGTGTTCTTTCCCCGCTTTTATGGAACCTCACAGTCAACTCGTTGCTACGTGACACAAGCTGGGGGGGCGGGAAGATAGTGGCATACGCAGACGATTTAGCTATTGCATTCAGAGGCAAGTTCCCACAAACTCTGTGTGACCTGATGCAAGTAGCACTGCGAGAGGTTTCGAGGTGGTCCTCTCGCTGCGGACTTAGTATCAACCCGGGGAAAGTGGAACTTGTCCTCTTCACCAACCGGTACAAAATACCGCCACTAAGCCTACCAGAACTAGATGGCACGCGCCTGGGCTTGTCGGATAAGGCCAAGTTTCTAGGCATAGTTCTGGACAGGAAACTGAATTGGAAGGAGAATGTTCTTCAGCGCCAGAAGAAAGCTTGCATCGCTCTTTACACATGCAAAAGAGCCATTGGCAAAAAATGGGGGCTCAGCCCTAGAGTATGCAGTTGGATCTACACGGCCATCATTCGCCCAATCATGCTGTATGGAGTCGTCGTATGGTGGCCGGCACTGAGCAAGACAACATACCTGAATCTGTTGCGGAAAGTCCATAGATCCAATATGATCTGTATAAGCGGTGCGCTAAGGACAACGCCCAACGAAGCCCTCCAGGCCATTCTGGGCATTTTGCCACTTGATCTGGAAGGGTTTCGGTCAGCGGCGGCATCAGCTCTGCGCCTAAGAGAAACCTCCAGTTGGGGTGCGGGTACTATTGGACACTCCAGTATTCTGGAATCTTACAGCTTTCTCCCTCTAAGCACAGATCGTTGTGCGACCACTACAGTCGGGGATAGCTGCTTCAAAATAAACATTCCCAGCAGAGAAGACTGGGAGAGGACGGATTGGTGTCCCGAAACAAATGGTGGCACTTCCATATACACCGACGGCTCGAAGTTGGACGGCAGAGTTGGAGGAGGGGTTTATTCAAGGGATTTGGACCTTGAACTCTCCTTCAGACTACCTGATCATTGTAGCGTCTTCCAGGCGGAAGTCTCGGCAATCCGGGACGCCGCGGCCTGGTTAAGCAAACGTGTTATCGGAGGAGATATCACTATTTTCAGCGATAGCCAGGCGGCAATCAAATCCCTTGGCTCATACACGTTCAACTCTGAACTGACGCTCAGCTGTCGTCGATCTCTTCAGGAGATGGCCCAACAGAACCGCGTAAACCTCATATGGGTCCCGGGACATAGGGACATTGAGGGAAACTGTAAGGCAGACGAGCTTGCCAGGCAGGGCACGACCAAGCAGGTTCTTCGGGATAAAGAGCGCTTAGGTATGCCGTTTGCCACATGCAAACTAATGCTGAAGGAGCACACACTCCGTCAAGCCAACGAAAGATGGCTGCAATCCCCAGGGTGTCGGATATCGAAACAAACCTGGCCAAAATGGGATCTTAAAAGGTCTAGACGCATTTATACCCTAACTAGGAGGGAAATCTGCATATTGATAGGGGCATTAACCGGTCACTGCCTCATTGGTAGGCATGCAGAAAGGCTAAGTGTGCCCTACCGACGATGCTGCAGGAGTTGCAAAGATGATGAGGAGGAGGAAACGGTGGAGCACCTCATCTGCAACTGTCCGGCTTTAAGCGGCGTGAGAACGCGCTTTTTGGGAGTTCCGTTCCTAGATAGTCTAAGCCAGATCGCGGAACTGGACATAAAGGACTTGATGGGCTTCATAAAGTCATCTAAGTGGTTCGAGGAGGAGTAACGGTGTCGGTTTAGGAGTGTCAGTCCCGGGATTCTGCTATGTGGAAAATCCCAACAACTCAGGGATTTTCCATATGGCTGGGTCCCGGGGCTGACTTTCCTTGTGTTGGTGGTATCACAACGGGCCTTCAAAACTGGCCTAAGTGTGCCTCTGCGGCAGCCACTTGAACCTACCTACCTAAAATAAAAAAACTACCAAATAAAAAAAAAATACCAAATTGGAAAAAGTAAAAAAAAACTACCAATTTTGATAGAAAACTACCAACTGTGGCAACCGTGCTCATAATACACAATGTGGTATCAAAGCATTTTCCATTGAGTCCTTATATTGGAATTTATATGTTCCACGTACATACTTTCATATTACCAGTATTAGGCCCCTAGAGTCAAAGAATACTCACTGACGATATTATAAATTGTAAATTGGTAAAAGTTAGTGGAAGCTAAAATTTTAGGTACTAATTAATAACTTTACGCGTATATTTTATATCTCATCTTTTTTATTATCATTTTTTCGATAACTAACTTCCTCATTACAAAATACATGGCCTTTTATGTCTTTTAAAATGTTTAACATGCATCTGCATGATTATGATGTGATTTATTATATTTTATTAACACCTTCGCCAGCTAAAAACTGACATAAGTAATATTATTCAAATTAACAAAGCATAATTTTGAAGTTTTTTTACATGCATAGATGATGTATTGGAACTTCATTAAATATGAGCATTAAAGCCGAAAATTGATGTAAACCTATGCGGAAGTGATTGTTTACAAGTTCTTTAACTATGCCCAATTAGAATAAGTCGAATTTTGGATGAAGGGCCAAAAACTCATACGAAAATTTTTTACATACAAACCTGAATTTTTTTTTACTTTTTCTTTCTTTCTTATTTCTTTTTATTTTGATTGTTTATTTTATTCTATTTCTTTTATTTTTGTAACTTTTTTTATTTTAATTTATCACATTTTATTTTTTTGTAAATTTTCATTATTTTTGTTGTTTATTTTTTCCTTCTACTTTTGTTTTTATTTTTTTGTATCTTTTTATTTTTATAGTTTATTTTAGTTTTTTTTTATTTTTATAAATAATTTTTTTATTTTATTCTGTTTTATTTTATTTTATTTTTTGTTTTGTCTTGTTTTTTTTCATTTTTTTTTTCAATTTTCATTTGTTTTATTTTATTTTAATTAATTTTATTTCTTTATCAATTTTTATTAAATTTTTTTTTTCATTTTATGTATTTTATTTGATTTTGTTTTATTTTATTTTTTATATATATTTTTTTTAATTTAATTTAATTTACTTTTTTATATCTATTTTTTATTTATTTTATTTTATGTTAGTAGTTTTGTTATTTTATGTTGGTAGTATGTTAGTAATATTACTTAATTTAATGTTTTTGATTTACTTTTTTAATTTTAACTTTTTTACCATTTTTTTTTTTTTTTTTTTCATTGCACTTGATGTTTTTTTTTTTTATTTTTTTTTATATTTTTTATCTATTTTTGTGTTTTTTTATTTAATTTAATTAATTTTTTCAACTTTTTTCTATTTTTTTTTATATATATGTATATTTTTTTATGTTAATAGTTTTGTTAATTTAATTAATATTTTTTATATTTTTTATCTATTTTTGTGTTTTTTTTATTTAATTTAATTATTTTTTTTTATATGTGTATATTTCTTTATGTTAGTAGTTTTTTTAATTTAATTTTTTTTTTTATTTTTTTTTATTTTTTTATGTTAGTAGTTTTGTTAAATCATGTTAGTAATTTTGTTTAATTAATTTTTTTTAAATCTTTGTTTGCTTTTGACTTGTAGATAGTCTATTGCTGTAAATACCGACGGTATTGTGACGCAATTTTCGGGATTGTATGAAAATGTGTTTTTTGAGAAAAAATTAACCCACGCACTTTTTTTGTTTTACTTTTTAAATTTTATTTTTTTTTTTATAAATTTTTTTTTTTTTTCATTTCACTTTATTTATTTAATTTGTTTTATTTTATTTTTTATGGGTTTTATCTATTTTTTATATATTTTTTATTTATTTTAATTTAATTTTTTTAAGTTTTTTTTATATATTTATTTTTTGTCATTAGTTTTTTTCTTTTGTATTAGTGGTATTTTAGTAATTGTATTTAATTTAATTTTTTTTTTGGTGTTTTACTTTTTTTAATTTAATTTTATATTTTTATCAATTTTTTTATATAATTAATATTTTATTTTTTTTTTTCATTTTGTTTTACTTTATTTTTTATTTATTTTTTTTTTTTTAATTTTTTATCTATTTTTTATTTAAGTTAATTTAATTTATTTTTTTTATACTTTTTATTATTATTTTTTTATTTTTTTTTCTTTAAGTTTGTAGTTTTCAAACTCAATGCATTGTTGTACTTTTCAAATCGTGCAGTATGCAGTGCAAAGTTTTTCTCCATCAACAATTCCATTCACGTCCCACTGCCGACACGTTAAACAGCATATTTATGTCCCTATTTTTTACACACAAATTGCAACAAGTGCAACAACCTACGGAGTTCCCAACAATAAACAGTCAATAAAACTAAAATACAAAAAAAGTTGCTCAGCTGCATGAAAAGCGGCAACAACAAAAATCAGCGATGTCATAAAAAAAGTTGACGATCGAACTAACTAACCAAACAATCAGCCCGTACTAAACACAATGGAGCTCAAGGCGTTGAGGCTGAATAAGTTGCGTGTTTTACATAATAAAATTAAGGCATTTAAAGAGTAAATCAGATACAAAAAAAGAGTAGCACCAACAATAAATAGTTAAAACAAAACAACAAAAAGCTTAAAACAATTGCATTTCATTTGCAACCGATACAACAACTGAAACGAACAAACAAAGCTTTATCTGCAATTGAGGTGATGCACAGTGGGACAGAGAAGGTTAAATTTTATATATATTTTTATGACAGTTTTGGCCATACGTAGAAACGAGTGGATATTCAAGGGATTTGAGTCACTTCGAGTCAACCCATATTTTACCTTTTCGTTTTCCCCTCAAGTCTTTCATGTTCCTAAGCTTTTAGAAGATCCTAGCTATGTTGTAATAAGTATCGTGATACTTTGAGGTCCTGATATCTCGTGCTCATCTCTACTTTTGAGTCTTCCAGTGTATCTATAAATTTTGACGGAGTTTGTTTGCAAAACCAGTCCCTAACGGAATTCATGGTATTGTTGAGAAAAACTTGACAACTTTCCATTTAGCAGGCCAACTGGTGCCTTGTAAATGGTTTGGTGGCTGTATTCTGTGATTGAGTACCGCAAGAAAGTGAGTAAATTTTTGAGACTAGAGATTTGAGGCAGCTTACTGAATACAAAGCAAAATGTTTGCATCTTTAAATCTTTTTGAAGCTCTTGCTTCCATAACAACTAGGTCTCTTAGCTCTGTCCCTAGCCCCTTTTGGGAATAATGCCGCGACAGCTAACCCCGTCGGACGCTAGCAGCGACAATCCCTCAACTGAGGACGGCCTGAATTCAGGGTTCTTGTAAGTACTCCTTGGTGAAGGAAACTTACCCCGCTCTTACTTCGGTTGCTAGACAGGCCACAGAGAAACACCGAAACCACATGTCCGAGCATGCCTCAAACCTGCTCCTTCAAAAGATTTGTCAGGTCTTCGCCAGGGGCAATTTGTTGAAAGCCCCTTCATTGAAGATCAAGGACTAGGTCATCTATCTGAGCCTTCTCATTGTTGTTGTTGTTGTAGCGAGGTGTAGCCTTGCCTAAATGTCAGACAGGGTCACCCCGAGTGTATTGCTCTTGGCCGGGTCGATATAATAAAACGGCCCGGGTCGTTTCGGCACGATGGGTGCAGCACAAGTACTGGAACCGTTCTCGTAGAACCGGCAATACAAGAAACTAGCCGTGTAGGCTATGTAGGTCATTTAGCGTTACCCAGGGTGCACCAACTGGGAGGCGACCTACTTTTACACCCCAAACCTTCTCATTCGTTAGTCATAGTTTTGCCCTCAGGCAGCCTTTTGATAAAAAAGAATCAGATTGTTATTGTTGTTGCAACGTAAGGTAGCCCTAGGAAGGTAGTCATAGGAAACTAGCAGTTTCTACAGGGTTGGGCCATCGGGAAATGGGAATTTAAAGAGTAGGCTTCGAAGAGCAGGTGATTAGATGGTTGGTGTTATGAGCAGACGAACTGCATGCTGGACATTCATTCGCCACATCGGGGTTCAGTCTGAAGTTTAATCTGCTACAATATCCAGAACGTAATTGAGCCAGAGTGAACCTTGTCTGTCGAGGAAGTGGACGTTCCTTGTCAGCAACCCGAGGAGGGGAGTATGCAAAACGGCGTTCGCCGGACAGAGCTCAAAATAGGAGCCAACAGACCGTGCTTCAGAGCATGCACAAGAACCTCTGGATCAAACGGCGATGTTGCAAGGTGCCGGGTCTCATCAAAATGTTTACGTAGATTAAGCACACATCTCCTCCTAGCAGGTTGCTTGTTAGGATGCTGCGGTTTGCAGAAATTTGTCAGGAACAGCATTTCCGTCTCGATTCGACTCCTTATGCTGGCAGGATGTCAATCAAGACTCCCAGTACGAGTTCTTTTCGTTCGACTGTTCCCTCTATTAGATTGACTATCGATTAGAAGTCGTTTCTGTAGAACTGTCCTTTCAATAGGCATAATGAGATCTCGCCAACCGCTGTCAAATAATTCTACCCTGCCAATCAGGCATTCCAACGTTTTTAAAAGTAGCGAGTACTGACTAAAGTCCTTTAAAAAGACGAGAGAGTTTTATCCCGCCTTTAGAGTAAAGTGGGAGCCAGACAGCTACAGGAAATTTCCATAGATCTCTGTAATGACCATCGATCCCCGAGAAGTTGAAGTGCTTATAAGAGCTCAAAAAAGTTTTTCTCCCAGGTGGTAGACTGGCAACCCAACAGAGGTAACAATAGATGGAAATGAGGGAGCGGACTGCTGCGAATACGGCATATTAGGAAACTTTAGAGATTTTTGGACGCTCATTGTCTAGCTTTCATCGACATTCTCCACTTACCCTGCCGAAACGGGACTTCTTTCTTCAGTCTTGTTTTCATTTTGAATCCACTTATCCCGACTTTAACCCACAGTGCTTGGGTAATGATGGTGCTACAAAAAGTTATATACAAAGCCAGCTTGAAAAAAACCTGCATTGGTAGTGGATTTTCGCAAAACTCCTTGGCACGATTATCACTAAAAAGCTGGCAGTTTGTTAGTTGCAGGCAAGTATTGGAGTTGTGGAGTGTGGCCAAAACGTGAACGCGCATCAAAATTGAAAGTGAAAAATTGTGAAAAGTAAATTTTCTACAAGGATTGTAAAAAAAAGTGTTTAAAACAAAGCGGAAGCAATTGGAACGAAACATTTTATACGAATAAAGTGTAGTGTTTTCCAATTAAGAGAATTACGTGCGCAATGCTCGCTGCCTAGTTCCCTTTTTGCTTGTTGGATCTTTGAGGTAATCTGTGTTGATTACATAAGGCACATTAGCCCACTCGTCGTGTAAGCACAAACACACACACACACGAACGAATGACCCACTGCCACAAAGCCATTCATTTGAGAAGCAACGTTCGTTATAAAGTTCGTGCAGCGAGTTAAACGCAGTCGTGTGCCACCCAAATAACCGGCTGACCGAGTGTGAAATTAGATATTGAAACGAAAAAACTAAAAAAAAACAACAACGCTTGTTAAGCGGAAAATTTTTCACGAGCGCGCACGCGTGTTGATCATCACAAAATTGAATACCGTTATTTTGATTACCGCTAACTTTGTCAATATGACTAAAAGCCGCGTTGTTGATTTTATTATTGTTGTTGTTGTTATTGCTGCTGCCAGTGGTCTAATTGTTTTTGCTGTTGCAAATCAGAATGCCAGTCGGCGTGTGCAACGTAACGCGCCCAACGAGCCACAAACAAATTTAACACAAATACCCGAGTCATTAATGTTGATCGGCACAACAATAAAATCGGTACCACAAGAGAACGATTTAACAACAAGTGAAACAACCGAATCCGGAAGTGCTGCAGCAACGAGTGTTTTAGTTACAACAACAACTAAAAGAAATACCCTTACAAATGATACAAATAATTTGCCGTTAATTGATAACTCTGTGGCAGCCCCGGTGTATGAGCAATCTAGAATTGTTACCGAAGAGCCAACGAACCTTAAAATTATAGCAGCAACAACAATTGAAACATTAATACCCGATTATATAACAATTGACGAACCAGCTGCAGCTGTCGCTATTATACCCACAATTATAACAACAAGACGAAAATTACGTAGATTGCGCGGTCAACCGGTAGCGAATGCTATCGCAGCGGCAGCAGCTCGCGCCGCAACCGGCTCAATTGAGGTGAATATTGCAGCGAGTAGTACCTAGTATGTGTGGTAGATTTAGGGGTCCATGCACTCACCAGCGTAGAATTGTTCATGTGTACTAGAGTTAGTCCAGTGGTTGAAATTTAAATGCTTGTATTGCTTCAAATAACTTTATTTCATACATAGTTGTATTGGGAAAGCAATTCCGATAGGTGGCGCGTGGGTCGCTATATTTTCAAAAATCGCATTTATAGCCCACTTGGCTGAAATTGGAAGCATGAAAAAAATATTTGCTCTAAAAAAAATTCCACTAGGTGGAGGTGAAATCGGCGTGAAAAAAACTGGCAATCCTAATTATGGACCGAATAAGCTGATATTTAGCGTTTATATGTATTACATAATTAATTTTCAAATGTTTAAAAAAGTTCGAGCCGGTAGTTGTAGAGCTTGTAAAAATCGAATAATCGAATTATTTCGATTTTCAAAAGTCGATTTTCACTCCTAAAAAGAAGAGCAATATTAAAACTAAAAAATAATTGAGATAGGTGGTAACCCTGTGATCCGCCCCAAGTGGCAACACCCACGCACATAATCTTAGAATGAATCATACTATCGATAATGCCAAACTTTATCCAAATCGGTCGAGCGGTTCCCGAGATATAGAGAAAAATATATAAAATGCGGTTAGGTGGCAACCCTAGGTAGCAACCCTGCTTGAGATTTACATATTTGGAATACGGTCGAAAATACCTTTCATTTGATACCAATATTGGCATATCTTGCTCAATATTTAAACAAAATTGAGATAAGTGGCAACCCAGTGAACTGCCCCAAGTGGCAACACCCACGCATATAATCTTAGAATGAATCATACTATTTATAATGCCACATTTCTACTATCTATCAAAATTTCATATCGCCGCCTAAGAAGTTAACTTAAAAAATTATAATTTTTTTTTTATTTTTTTTTTATTTTTAAATACTTCTGTGCGATAAAAATTCAAATTGGACCACTCTGATATATCTGTGAAAATTGCATTAAATTCTATACAACGGATTTTTGGTGATGTGCGAGCATACAGAAAGTTATTGAAACTGTTGTTTTGGCCATTTTTACTCTAGGCTTTAAATATTCATCTCTAAATATAAAAAAATTGTAACAGGTCGATGTCTGTACATGGCAGATATCAACAAAAAATTGATTGGGGGAAGCATTATTAAGCGAGTAGAATCCAAATCTGTTTGTGGCCGTATCACTCTGAAAGTAATGAATGGAATTGAATGAAACTTTTTTCGTTGGATTGCTCGACGCTCAACTTAAAATTTAAGATATTACTTTTTTCGATATCTCAACCGGTTTTGGAGTTATCGCCCAATGTGTGGACTATGTCTGTCTGTATGTCTGTATGTCTGTGGTCGTAACACTCTCAAAGTACTGAATGGAATTGAATCGTTGAATTGCTAGACGTTCAACTTAAAGTTTAAGATATTATTTTTAGCGATATCTCAACGGGTTTTGGGGTAATCGCCCAATATGTGGACCAGGGGGGACCAAAAATGTCTTAGTACAATATGGGTGTAAAACGAAAGGTGTCAATGAGTGCTATAATATGCGATGTGATTCATTGAAATATCTGAAATGGTTTGGGAGATATCTTGAAATTTCGATAGCTCGACCGGTTTCGGAGGTATCGACGAATATTTCCACAAAAATGTGTTAGTACAATACCTAAGCTCGCGGACACCAGCTAGGCTAATATATTAATTATAATCTTCTATGAAGTGTGTCGAGGCAAGTTTATTACTCTCACCGGCTGTTTTGTTATTTAAGATGATAATTTCATACCGGATAGATAATTTACATAACATCACAAATTATAAATGCAAATAACAAATTTCGTTATTTTATTTGGATTTTTATATATATTTTATTTTATTTATTTTTTAAGACATGCATAATGCAAATCGTCTACAAACAAAACTCGAAACCCCTAAAAATCCACTACAGTTGTATTGAACTCTGTGAGTTATGCTTGAAAAAAAACGGGCACACCCTCAACTTTTTAAAATATGCAGAAAAACTGTTATACGGATTTGAACAAATCGAGTTGTTGCCGAAAAGACACTTAAAATTTATCTTACTTGGCCCTAGTGATGTCTTCACTTTGATAATCTCGTCAACAAATTATGTACAAACAAACATTGTCTCAAACTTGCAGACCATTTAAGTTGAACTTGAAATTTTTAATTTGAATGTTATACAAAAGTGGAGACGATAAAATTACTGCATGCACAAAAGAAGTGCAAATTTGCGTGACTTGGCTATTGGGACAAATATTGCAATAAATAGTGCTCGACCGAATACCGAATGTTCGAGCGAAACTATTTTTATGTTCGATTATATATTCGACTGCTACCTAAATCTACCGATGCTGAACTCTTTCGCTTGATTTTCTGTTTATTTTAAACGCAAAACCAAATTACATATTTTGTGAATTGTCTATTTTTAGTACAGTCGCCCAACAATTTTATATATTAATTCGCTCGGTCAATATTTATTATACTTAGGACCATGCATATAAAAATGCTGAGGTTCACGAAAATGTTATATTTTACTTTTTGTGTGGATCGGTAAAGTCGAGGTCAAAATCGTAAAGTTCAAAGTGGAGGACCTCCTATTAAAATTAATTTTCGAAATGTCTCTAGCAATCAATTTTTCCAAGTAAAACTTCAAAAATAACACAATCGTTTTTTCTTAGATCACCCTAATGTACTTATTTACTTAAAAATGTAAAGTTATTAAGGGTAATAATTTAATGTTGTAAACTTATTGCATTTGTTGTAAACGTCGCGAAATAGCAAAGTCACAACTGAGCTGTCAATTTTTGTATGAAATTTGGTTTGCGACATAATGGCAACTATGCGAGCCTATTTGAGTAGCATTTGTAGCAATCGATAGCACAAATTTGGAATTTTTTGGGTTCATTTCGATACTTTTAGCGATAATTTCTAAACTTTTTCATTTCGCGATGGTTTCGGGATCATTTCTGGACTTTGTTCGGAACATTTCGGGATGGTTTTCGGGACTATTTTGGGACCATTTCTGGACTTTTTTCGGATAATTTCAATACTTTTTCGCGATATGTTTCGGACTTTTTTGGGATCATTTCGGGATGGTTTTCGGGACTATTTTGAGACCATTTCGGGACTATTTTGGGACCATTTCTGGATTTTGTTGGGATCATTTTGGGATGATTTTCGGAAATGTTTGGGACCATTTTAGGAATTTTTTGGGAGGATTCCAGTATTTTTTGGAATATGTTTCAGATTTGTTTGGTATCATTTCGGGCCTTTTTCGGGATCATTTCGGTATTTTTCGGGACCACTACGAAATGATTTTAGGGAAAATTTTGGGACTTTTTCGGGACCGATTTGGGAAAAATGGTCCCGAAAACACTAATATGCAAAATGGTCCCTAAAAATTATCTAAAAAAAAGTTGGGAAATGATCCCGAAAACGTCTGAACCATATCCCGAAAAAGTTCTAGAATTATCCCAAAATAGTTTCGAAAATCATCCCGAAATTGTCTAAAACAGTCCCAAAAACCATCCTGAAATTGTGCCGAAAAAGTTCCAAAATGATCCCAGAAAAGTTCAGAATGGCCCCGAAAATTTTGGGAACATATCTAACCCGAAATGGTACAGAAAAAGTCCAAAAATTATCTAAAAAAGTCCAGAAATTATCCAAAAAAAGTCCACAAGTGAAACAAAAATTTCGAGCCATGCTTTTGGCACTCATTTGACGGTAGTTGTAACTTCGCAATTATTGCATACACGCGAAGTTAAATGAATACCAGTAATAGGTATTTAATTGTAACAGCAGCACGTGTGATTCATTCAAAGAATTTGCAACATTTGAACTAAATGTTAAAGGTTACTCATACGCCGTGTGTACACTTTTTTTGCTTCATAGTAATTGACAAATTTAAGTAGCAATTACATACTTAAGATAGGGTTATGTCAAATGTGAATTTAAATTAAATCCAATAACTGTTATCATTCTTCAGATATGTTTTACAAAACAACGTTTTATTGCAATAATTTGTGGCGAATTTACTTTACTGTATTACAGCTTTAAATGTAATAATCAGGGCAACCAAAACTATGCAAAGGCATATTTTTTGTGTTACAAGCTGTGATGTAATAGATTGAATACGAATACGAATGCGATTTACATACAAAGAAAGAGTTTAAGCTACATTTGTTAGCGCATATTTTTGCATATTTCGGGTTCAATGAATATTGGATTTGATATGAAATTCATCACATTAGCAAAATTCATAATCAAATTATTGGTCATCGCTCATTGACTAATGGTTTATTAATTTTCTGTATATTTTTTTGTTGCAGGAATCTACAGCATGGAAGACACTCACAACACATCCCAATTCGTTGGTACAACTTTTTCCATCACGCGCCATGCGTGTCGTGCAAGAAGTGGTCAGATCATTGCGTGTAAGTAACTTACTTAGATTATAAATCAGCAATCCTGAACATTCGATGTTTTCGAAAAATTACTATAGTAATGTAATACCAACTAAAAACATTATTTTCAAATCAAATTTTAATGACTCTCTTTTCTCCCTCCCTATTCCTTCGATAGCGCGTAACTAAAGTTTGGAGATTAACTTCGAAAAAACGGGGGACGCCATTTTTTTTACTTATGTCTTAATCTCTTCAAAAAATTTGCTTTGGTCCCATACCCAGACGGCTGCTGTACAGTATCTATATATAAATGCGCAATGCTTAAAAGTTTTCTCCCTTTTTTGCAATAACCACAATTCTAAGGTATATAAAATTTGATATGTATCGATAGGTCTGGCCAAGCAGGGTGTGCGACAACAAACCAAAAATTAAAAAAAAAATTAATTATAATATGAAATACTAAACACGCATTCACCTTATAGAGCCGCTGTTATGTGTGTATGTAGGTATGACCACTTGCATTGTTGTGTTTGCATTCATTGCAGTTGGGGAGAGCCCGAGTGTGAGAACAAGAGTTGTTTTGTTGGCAGCAATAATAAAAATCAACTTTATTGAGCGTAGGTACAAACAGTGTTTACAAAAACAAAATCTGTGAGTGGGTATTCAGAGAAGCAAATGCTTGCTAAAAAAAAAGTAAAATAAGAAATAGAAAAGTGATTGAAAGTAAAAAAAGAAATTTGTTGGAAATGATAGGAAAGGAAATAATATAAAATAAATAAAAATAAAACAAAATGAAATAAATAAAAGCATAAAATAAAGGAAAGAATGGGAAAGGAAAGGAATGGATAAAAGGAAAATAAAGGTAAGTTAGGGCAAGGACGGAAAATATGAGAGAAAAATCAAAGGCAAGTAAAGGTAGGGAAAGGAAAGGAATGGAAAAGAAAAAAGGAAGGGAAAGAAATGAAATGTAATGTAAGTAAAGGAGTGGAAAAGAGAAGCAAATAGAGAAAGACAAATAAAGGGAAGAAAAGAAAAAGAAAGAAAAGAAAAGGTACGGAGGAGGAAGGCATGGAAAATCAATGAAAATAAAAAGAGAGAAAAAGAAAGGAAAGGAAGGTAATGAAAAGCGAAAAAATAAGTAAAGGAGATGAATGGAAAAGAATGAAAACTAAAGGAGTTACGAAAAGGAAAAGAAAGAAAGTAAGGAAACGGAAGGAAAGGAAAGGAGAGAAATCAAAGGTAAGGGAAGGAAAGATAAGGAAACGAAATGACAGGAAAAGAAACCTAAGGGAAAAAAGAAAGTGAAAAAGGTAAGCAAAAATATAAAAGAAAAGAAATTAAATGAAAAGAAAATGAAAGGAAACTAAGGGAAACGAAACGAAACTAAAGCAAAGGAAACGAAAGGAAAGGAAAGAAAAAGAAAATAAAAGGAAAAAGGAATGTAATGGAAATGAAAAGAAAGATCAGGTAAGCAAATAAAAGAAAGGAAAAGAAAGAAAAAGAAAAGAACAGAACAGAACAGAAAGAAAGAAAGAAAGGAAGAGAGGAAATAAAAATTAAATGAAAGAAGAGAAGAGGAAAGGAAAGGAAAAGAACGGAGAGGGAAGAAAAGGAAAGGAAAGAAGAGAAAAGGGAAGGAAAGGAAAGAAAAGCAAAAGAAATAAAATGAGTTGAAAGGAGAGGAAAGGAAAGGAAATAAAAGCAAATGAAAGCAAAGGAAAGAAAGGAAGAAATACGTATGAAGACGACCTAAGTAGAATAAATAATTATCAACATTGAAACTATACTACTGAATGGTGTAAAGAGAAAGGAAAAGGCAAAAAGAATAGGAATATATAGAAACGAAAAATATAAAAAATATGGAAAAGAAAGGAAAATTTAAGAAATAGCAAAAATGTTGGAAAATAAAATAAGGTTTTGTGTTTGAATTTCAACCACTGGGCAAACTCTAGTAATAATAATAATACATTAAAAAAAAAAAAACTTTAGACAAAAATTTTTCCGGAAAATATTCTCAAAAAGTTGCTGTTTTTGTTACCTCAATATTAAAATTGCCACGGAAATGCTCATATTTAAAATTTTAAAAATTTCCAAAAAAAAGAACACAAAAAAACCGTTGGTGTTAGCAAAAAAGATACAAAAATTCAGTGATTTAAAAATCACAATTTACTATTATATCTTGTAAAATCGCAAAGCAACCAGCAACTGCAATTTATAAACACCCGTTAGCCGTTCATGCAACATTCTACCGGCAGCAGCAGTGACCTTCGCAACTACTAATTAGTGACAATCAAAAAAACAACAACAAAATGTTTAACTACATAAATTAAGAGAAATCAATGCAACCAAATTGTTTGCTAAATTATTAAGTATTTTTGTTGTTTTATTTTCTTTGCTGAAAAAAAAATGTGTGTGGGGCAACTATCGAGCCGCAATCAATTGACCAAGCCTCCAACACACTTTACGGTGCCGTAATTTGGTGATTATCTTTTATTTCTTCATGACACACTTCTGAACTTCTTTGTTCTGAAAATCAATGGCTATGCATTGTATTTTACATCTTCGAGGTTATGAATGCGTTTACCAGGTGCAATGACGTATGACACTGTTTGAGTATGACATTTGAAGTCAATAAATTTGTATTTGTAACTGAGGCGTAACTTCAACTAAGACAAGTGCTTAACCAGACGGCGAGCTTGTTTATTTTATGCTTAGAAATGTAATAAAGCATTTTAGTTCTAGTAAAAAGCACGACAGCTCTTGGTAGCTTTGCCAGTTCATTTACACTGACTTTGACGGACAAATTAGTAAACGACTAAATGGTTTTTGACAGATGGTAATTAAAATTAGTAGTGGGTTGGCCACCTTACGCAAAATGTCATCTTCAATATATTATCACCTTTAGTTAGGTACCTTTTTTCATTAATGTGGTAAAAAAGTATGATGAAAAACGATAAGAACAAAAAATGTGTTTAAGTATGTATAATTAATAACAATAAAGATAAAAACTAAATATGTAATTAAAATTTTTGCAGTTAGCCTGACAGGCAGAAAACGCCTCTTAGTAATTTAGTTGCGAAAAATATGAACATCGTAAAATTCACAGTCATGCCTACGAGCAGAGCCGGATAACATCCCTCAACAAATTTTGAACAACTTTAGTTACCAAGAATTAAATAGACCTTACCTAAAGTAGAAATTCCGAAAATCACATCTTATTTCCTAGTTTCTGAGATATCTGTGAAAATATGAAAAAAAAATAAATTCTGAACTTTGCCATTTCATTCTATCGATTAAACCTTTGTATTATATGTTATCCTGATTCCCATCAGCATGTTTCACCTTTATCTCTATAAGAATCTTAAGTAGTTTGGCCACTTTGCCAAAAAAGTTTCAAAAAAGATTTTAATTTTTTACAAAATTTCAGATTTAACTGCCTTAAAAGCCGTGTCCTCGGCATTTGATAGATAATTCCTCTGCATAGTTTTCTTCTGATTCCGGATATGTTATCATTTGGTTTTAAGGTATAACTGTTTTCGAGATATCTTGAAATTTCAGTTTTTGAGATAAGAAAAAAGTAGGATTACTGATTTGTCGAAATCTCCGCCATTACTGTTTCGATTTTTATGTTATTTAATTTCGTTTCGGAAATTACAATCATAATAATGATTAAAATCGGGGTTAAGGTGATTACAAATTTTTTTTTTTAATTCAAATTTATATTGCTTTTTTGACCAACTGCTATACCAAGGACATTGGAACTAAGCTATCATAGGCAATTTTTTTTTGGTTCCTTCTTCGCGAAACACAAAATCTAACAAAACGGTGAAAACTATCAACTTTTAAACATATTTTTAACTTATCTCAAAAACTGAAATTTCAAAATATCTCGAAAACTATTATATATTTATATTATTGGAATTAAGCTATCATAGGCGACTTTTCTTGGTTTCTTCTTCGAGAAGCAAAAAATGTAACAAACCGTTGAAAACTATCAATCTTTACACATATTTTTAGCTTATCTCAAAAACTGAAATTTTAAAATATCTCGAAAACTATTATATTTTCAAACCAAATGCCATAAACAGAATTAGCAGAAAATTCTACATAGAAATTATGTAGCAAATGTGCAGAATATGGAAATTTTTGGAAAATTTGTTCGGTAAAAAAGAAATTTTTTGTTTGATGACCTTCAATATAGTGGCCAAACTACTTATAGAGATCAACTTAGAACATGTTGATCCATCCAAAGGTTAAACGGATAGAATCAGAAATATAAATTTCTAACGCATTTGTATAAAGCAATGTTTAGTGAAATTGGTTTTTTTTTTTCAAATTTTCACCGATATCTCAAAAACTATATCTGCCACAAGCAAATAAATAATATTCGGAATCAGGAGAAAATTTTACATTAAGACCATGTTATCTCTTTTTTGGTAATTATTTTTTTGTCGAGTGGTGTTATTGATAAGCCAAATTTTTTGTATTAAATTACTAGCTGGTGCCCGCGACTTCGTATGTGTATAATTTCTCTTTTTTTTGCCGCTGGGTTAGCAAAGAATAAAATCCAACAAAAAGACTGGAGTTCAGCACTTAAGGGTACCATAATGTACTAACACATTTTTGTGGAAATATTCGTCGATACCTCCGAAACCGGTCGAGCTATCGATATTTCAAGATATCTCCCAAACCATTTCAGATATTTCAATAAATCACATCGCATATTATAGCACTCATTAACACCTTTTGTTTGACACCCATACTGTACTAAGACATTTTTGGTCACCCCGGGTGCACATATTGGGCGATAACCCCAAAACCCGTTGAGATATCGCAAAAAATAATATCTTAAACTTTAAGTTGAGCGTCTAGCAATCCAACGATTCAATTCCATTCACTACTTTTAGAGTGTTACGACCACAAACATACAGACAGACATTGCCCACATATTGGGCGATAACTCCAAAACCGGTTGAGATATCGAAAAAAGTAATATCTTAAATTTTAAGTTGAGCGTCGAGCAATCCAACGAAAAAAGTTTCATTCAATTCCATTCATTACTTTCAGAGTGATACGACCACAAACATACGGACAGACAGACAGACACACAACAATTTTTAAAATGGTTGATTCGGATTCTACTCGCTTAATAATGCTTCTCCCAAACAATTTTTTGTTGATATCTGCCATGTACAATAATAATAATATTAAATACCATAAAAAAAATTTAATTAAATCAAATTAAATTAACTACAATAAAATAAAATAAAACAGAGTAAAAAAAAATTATGAATGAAAATAAAACCGAAAGCAAGAAAAGAAAACAATACACAATAAAACAAAATAATAAAATAAAAAGAAACAAAAAAATATTAAATAAAATAAAACTGAATGGCTTATCTGCCCCTGCCTGTGACAACCCACGACACGCGTCCATTCAACTTACACCTGTTCGCAAAATTTCTGAAACACCTACATACATACATGCATGCCGGATTTGACTTGCAGCATTCTAGAATCTAGACTCAAAAAAAAGTAGTGATTTAAGAATAATTGCACTCAAATGAAAAATAATCGCCGTTTAAGAATGCAAGCGTGTCAAGGTAAATGTCCAAGATTTGAAAATTTGAATTTGGAGAAAATCTTGAACAAGAATTTACAAAACTACAAGGTTAACTAGAATTTCAGGCATGTAATTTATAAAAAGAATATTTAATGTTTAGCATTTAGAGTATGTTAGCCGCTTGACAGTCAGGGGTATTTGGCTATTTTTTAAAAAAAATAAATGTTTAGACAGATGGTATGGTTAATCCGGATTAATTTGTTGATTCAGAATAAGTGCTGGTTTATCAGGATTAGTAGCAATGATACATGGCACCATTTTTGCTACTACTCAAATAAAAAAAAAAAATAGCGAATCAGAAAATATTAGCAAAGATAGCTCTAATGAAAACCGCTACTCTCTTTTTCAATATTCTACAATCCGCCTTCAAAGGGTTAAAATCCCCTCCCATATATTACAACTAAACCTAAAAGCTATTTGAAAGCCACCTAAACTTAAAGGGAACTCTTTTTTTTCAGAAAGACAAAAACGTTATAATTGAAACATCATTGGGTCAAATACGTGGACGGTTTCTCAAATACAGATCCGGTGAACCTGGTGGCTATTACAGTTTTAAGGGCATGCGCTATGGCGAAGCGCCAATAGGAGCTAGAAGGTATAGTATTTGTAGCTTAATATTGATACCAAACTCAAGAATATAACATTACAGATTCCGCTCTGCTGCTCCAGAGAAGCCATGGCTCGGCGTACGTGATGCTTCGCGTGAGGGTAATAGCTGTCCGCATAAGAATATGATATTGGACACATTTAAGGGTAGTGAAGATTGTCTGTTTTTGAATGTTTTCACAACGAAATTACCCAGCGAAAATGGGTGAGTTTACATTAAATTCGTCATCTTTATTATTTCCCCTTTATTCTTCTTTTAATTATTCTATAGTGGAAAACTAATGCCAGTTATGGTTTGGTTTCATGGAGGTGGCTATTCGTTTGGTTCAGGCAACGCTTTTATGTACGGACCCGATTACTTGGTTGCAGAGGATATTGTATTGGTGACGCTCAACTACCGATTGGGGCCTTTAGGTTTCTTAACAGCAGGTCCCGATGCCCCGGGTAATCAAGGTTTGAAGGTGAGTTTGCAAAATTTAAGATTCAAAGTTTACTGTCAAGATCAGTACGTTTTCTTACATTATATTTATTATGTAGGATCAAGTACTCGCCCTAAAATGGGTACGTGACAATATCGCCGCCTTTGGTGGTGATCCAAAACAAGTGACAATTTTCGGTGAATCAGCTGGTGCTTCATCCGTACAAATGCTTTTGCTATCACCTGTAGCTGATGGCCTCTTTCATCGCGCAATTTCACAAAGCGGTTCTGCGCTCAATCCTTGGGCAATGACCGAAAGTTCATCAGAGCGCGCCTTCCATTTAGCAGCAAATTTGGGTTATGTTGGCAGCAATGATACCAACGAAATATTAGAGTTTTTACGGCGTGTACCAGCTATGAAATTGGTAGAGGCAGCACCAACAACGCTAACAGCAGAAGATTCACGTAACAATATAGGCTTGCCATTTGTGCCGGTTGTGGAAGGGTATTGGAATGCGGCTGGTGGCAAGGAGATATACTATGAACAGCCTTTTATAACGCAGCACCCGAATGAGTTTTACAAACAACATAAATTCCATAGCAATGTACCCTACATGACGGGCTATAATACACATGAGGCGATGTTGTTCATACGAAGTGCGTATTGAAATTGTAAAATTAAAAAAAAAAAATCTTTAATAAACACGTTTTGTATTGTAGGACTGCGTAAACATCCACAACTATTAGACTTAATCGAAAATGATTTTTCGCGCATGGTGCCACACGATTTGAATGTCACCGATGATCTTAAAGGAGTTACGCGTGACATACGTCAATTCTATTTGGGTGCTAAACCTGTGGGCCCTGACTCTGTCGAAGAAATGATTTCCGTGCGTATTATTCCACTTCTGAGTTAAAGGAATTACATTTATAGACATGTTTATAGCAATATATCTGCTTACCTTTCTAGCTTTTGACTGATCTCATGTTTTTGCAAGGCATACGCAAAACTGCGCGCAATCATGCTAAATTCGGCAAAGCGCCCGTTTATATGTATCGTTTTTCATATGATGGCGCGCTGGGACTCTATAAACGTATGTTGGGCATAACAAGATCGGGTGTTTGTCATGGTGATGAGCTGGGTTATTTATTTAAATTTGGGTTCTTTAATTTGAATTTGGATCCACGCTCAACAGAGGTGTTAGTTAAGAATCGTATGGTGCGTATGTGGACGAATTTTGCCAAATATGGGTAAGACTGTTGATAGATATTTAAAAGGAATTATTTATTAAAATTGTTACTTTTATTATTTTTTAAAACTTGCCATTCTCATCAGCAATCCAACACCACAAAATGAAGCGGACTCGCTGTTAACCGCCAAATGGACGCCTGTTAATCCCCAGACTGTGATGGACGATATCAATTATTTAGATATTTCTGTTAATATGAAAATGCGCAGCAATCCCGAATCAGAGCGACAGCAATTTTGGGATTATATGTATAAGCGTTTTAATGGCGTTTCAATGTAGACGTCTTATCATAATAGTGCAAAAATGTTTCCCACAAATGTGCAGTTACATTTCTTATTCAAAATTTTATTTATAATGCCATAAACTTATACATAGTGATGTCACAAAAGCAACATGAGAAAAACTAGAGGTCGTTGTACAATATTTTAAATAGAAATGGAGCTCTAGATCTGGCGTACCTACTTATATAAGGTAACTTTAGTGTCTGTACCAGCTTTTTAAATTTATTTTAAATATCTGAAACGTTCAATTTCAGCCGTAGTTCTAGCGCTGCAATTCAAAATCTGACAACTGTTTCGCGAAGAGTTTATTGTGTCGTAGCAGACATCAGTATTGCTCAGAACTTAAGCATCCACACGATTCGAATGTCACAGGGGATCTCAAAGGTGTTGAACTTGTTACACGACTATTCTTTATGAGTGCTAAGCCTAGGGTCCACGACTCTGTGAATGATATGATTTCCATGCGAATTATTCCACTTCCGAGTTTTATAATAAACACATCTGCTTTTGACTTGTTGGCTCGATGGCTATGTGAAGATATTGAGCTGAGCTACAAAATATTCATTTCTCATGCTAGTTGAACTGCATGGAAAAAATGGATTCTTATCATTAATTGCTACTCATCGCGCATTAACAAAACAGTAATTTATATTATATGTATAGAGTTTTAAGTTAGTGCTATATGTTATTTGTTAGTTAAACATTTAAGAAATACTTTTTAGCATTTCATATGCCCGAAGCATTTATAATATTTATACACAAGCGACATATCGTCCCATTTCTTCGTTAACCTCGTATCTGCAAATGATAAGTATTTCAGAAAACTAAAGTTTTCGATACTGAAAATGAAGATATGAGGTAACTGATAGTAACTAAAACCTCGAAGGATTATTTATTTCACCAAACTAGTTTTTGCTTCGAATTTCCCGAAATCTTCACATAAAAAACGAGTTTTCTCAAAAAGTGTAGTTACGAGGTTAAGGCAAGAGTGAGACGATACTATTGCTAAAATTACAATTGTTCTTTTCTTCATTTGTAAATAGTCAAATTTCTAAACTTAGTTACTATTCACCTAAAAACACCTAATTTATCATTATTATGTTTAAGATTTCTTTTATATGTACAACTGCGTTTTTTATTATTAAAGTAAAAATTGTAAATTGTAAATTTTTATTTTGGAGTTTTATCTTTATTTCCAACTATCTGCGGTCCTTTTGAGTGATACAAATACATTTGTAATAGAAATATGCTATTATCTATTGTAAGTTCCGCTTTCGAAAGTGTTTTTATCCGTGATTTGACCTTTTCCAGAATTTCACGCTCGGGCGGTGTTAAAGTTTCAAGTATCTGCAATTATATGAAAAGTGTAAATTGAATTTTGATAAAAAAATTGTGTTTTAATAACGTCCAATCTCAGAAGATATTTTTAAAAAATGCTTTTTTGAAGAAATCCCTACACCAGCATTTCTTTCAAAATAGGCCTTATTTAAGCTGAACTTTTTATTAAATTGTTGTTGTTATAGGGTACTTTTAAAATTGAATTTTCAGATAGGGCGTTCTGGGAACAAATTCGGAAATAGAGCACTATTCTGAACTAGAGCATTTTTCGAACAAATTTTTAAATAGGGCTTTTATGAAAATTTTTCTTTCACACAGCCGCCAATATATGTATGTATACCTCCTCTATGTATTCCGCAGATTCACCACGCTCCTTCATTGTTGCAACAATCGTATCCAACTTTTGTGATTTATCAATCAATCTTTTGTGTTCAGACTTTTCAAAATTCGAACGCTCGATTGTGTTGTATAAAGCTTTATAGCAAATATTCAGTATCATCCTAACGCCCTGCGAAGATACAAAAAATTATAACAAAATGAAAACAGATTGCACCCCAAAACCTCTCCCTGCCTTACCTGCTTAGCTTTAAAGTGAAACAAAAAGAATGCTTTTGCTGGTCCAGTACCACCACCGCCTGTTTTCCGTATTGTCTTGATTTGTATAAATTGATCTTGAAAGAGATAATATGAGAGTAACTTTGCTTCGCGCGCTGGTATCATTGCCTCTTTTTGCAAATCTTCTTGCTCGATATACTTTTTCATGTGTACAATGCGAAAAATGCGTGCTGCTTTTGAGCCATAACGTTCTGTGATAACACGTCCAAACCAAGACAGGGTCAATTCTTCAAAAGCGCGACTCAAATCTATAACATATTGGCCACCACCCATTTCACCGATTTTTCGTATAAAACCCAATGGATCGTCAGCTAAAAGAGGGGAATAATGTTGAATTTAATAGTGCTTAGTGTAATAGGAATTGATTTTGCATAGTCAGCCATAGCAGCTTGGAGCAAAAAAGCGGAAGAGTTTACAAAGCTGCAACTTTGAGAACCTTTTTAGTGCGGGATATGATACCTTGTGGTGGTCTGTAGCCATAAGTAATACCTAAACCAAGTCAGAATGGGTTGCAAGGGCTGAGCCGAACGCTAGAAAAAATCTATCAGCCGGAAGCTTAGGCTTCAGGTGGGCCATTCTCATACCCCATATACAGCATCTCGTGGATTCAATGAATTTACTTATCATCGTTCTTCCGATTTTGATACATCGAAGAAAGCGGTTCACCGTGAGTAAACGACGGCCTTTTACTTAGAGCTAAATACTGATATAACAGATGATAACCACATTTTTCCTCTTCGAAACACCTGCAACTGCGACAGTAATTATAAAAATGACAAGTAAGCTTGGATGTCTTGCACGTTGAAAGAAATGGCCAGAGAACCTTTGTCCTATTTTTGGTGTTTGTGCTGGCATACAGATTAAAGGAGGACATATATAAATGCGGAACCATTTTCTATAAAGATATGAGCGGTAGTAAACAGTAGTACAGATCGTCTGATTTTAATATTCCGGTACCCGTGATAGCCATATAAGACTGATATTAAAGTAGTTCAGGGCCATGTAGTTGAGAGATCTACGGCTTTTGTTTACTCTTTTATGAAGTAATCTAATGCCAATATCTTTCCTTTACTATCTCAACGAAGCAACCTATATCGTGGGCATACAATAGAAAACGACAGGCTCCCAAATGGCAATAGCTTTTCCAAGTGTTTTACTCACCTATGAGTGAGACATATTGATCCAAATATTTAATCAGATCCAGATTATTCGATTTCTTCTCAACCATTTGTTTGATTTCGGCTAAAGTGAAAGGATTCGAGGTTTCCTAGAAAAAGAGAAAATAAGTTAATATAAAAGTATGCATACTATTAAGATAAAAAATCTGATTTACCTTCTGCCATGGATCTGTGCGCTCATACATTTGTTTCAGCATATACATAAAACATTCACTTGCACTAGCGCCCAACTTATGCTCGATTGCGTCCATCATTACAACATCGCGAAAATCCTGATGAAAACGACTAAAATTCACATACCATAAAATGCCCGCATCTAGAGCATGTTCCAATTTTTCTGTGCCTGCTTGCACTTTAGCTATGAATTGCAGATTTATATCTGGTGGCGCAAAATATTGATATGCTTCAATTTTCAACTTAGGCACCGCCTCCTCCTCCGTAGATATGAGCTGTGGCAAGCGTATAAAGTAATTATCGCTTATTAACAATAGGAATGTATCACGGTAGGTTTCTATTTTCTCTTTAGCTTCCGAATTGGCGATGCATTTGAGCAGCAAATTGGTTGCGGTTTGTGGACCGCCATGTAGCAGCTCCTCGGCAAGAGCAGCGCCAACAGTACCATATTTCGTATGCAACAATTGTATGTAGCTGTAAATATGTAGAAGGTAATGCACTTATTATGATTTATTCAAACATGTTTGCCTTCCCAGTTTTTCATTACCCTGGATAGCGTAGTATGTAGAAGATTTCTTCGCGTTTTAGCGCATATTCTGCGAGATATGGATTTGACTCGCACGGCATGAAAGCGACCAGCTGGTACTTCACCAGCACCGCCAGCGCCGTGGAAACCTAAAATTGCCAAAATTTTATAATTTGTATTCAGTCATAATCTGCCACAGGAATTTGGTCACATTACCTCCTTCCGCGTTAGTTTTGTTGTTTTCATAATTGCTGGCAACGTGCGCGACACCGCACAAAACAAACAATCAGCAACAGCTTGCACAGTCGCACCAAATACTTGCTTTACGACCACGGAACAAAGATTTGCATATTCGATAGACATTTTGTACAGTCCTTACAGTTAATAAATATTTTATTTACTTAGCACTCGCGGGGTAATTATTTTTCTGTTTCGTGTTATCAGCAAAGATGACGTTGTCAGGTTCATCATCTGTTTCTGAAATATCAATGTTGCCATACCGATGGAGCTTTAACTACATAGATGGATGCGCTACATTCGGTCTTGTATGATCTTTTGAAAAGTTATAATACATTTACACTGCACCAAATGCGTCGCTTTTATTTTCGAGAATGTTTGTCCGCAGAATGAATTTGTTTCCCAAATTAGACGAATTTAATTTAATTTGACCTAATTTGGTGATCAAATTCAATCTGCGCATAAACGGTCTCGAAAAAACTTGGCCAAAAGTGACGCATTTGGTGCAGTGAAAATGTAGCTTTAGAGAATGTTATTTTGTTTTATTATGGCCATTATCCAATTAAAGCGGGCTACTCACCTGACAAGAAATGTCAAACTCCATATAAAAAAACGCTCAAGAAATGGTCAAGAACTGTTTTCACACGTCAATGTTTCTTGAGCCAATACTCAGCTCATAAGAAAAAATACTACAATTTTCGATGGTTGGCAACGCCGGTTTACCTCAAGAAATAAATATGCTCGTATATATTTCTTGAGCTAAACGTTCAGATTCACGGCAAAGATGAGTATATACTTCGCTACACATGTTTTATACATTTTTATAATAGTAATCTTCAATAAAATGGAAAATGCCGTAAACGTCAAAATTTCTTGACCAGGGGGTGAATTCTGGTTCTATGAAATGATAAAATGAAAAGAATTTTCATACAAAATTTGTGAAAAGAAACTTCAAATTCATACAAATTTTTTTTCACGTTATCATATCATAGAACCAGAATTCACCCTCAGGTATAAGAAATATATGCTCGTTTTTTTCTTGAGGCGTTTCTTGGCAGGTGAGTAGCCCGCTTAATAGGGGATCTCGCATTTAAAAAATTTAAAAAAAAAAAAAATTGTCGATGAAAGTGTGAAGAGAAAAGTCAGTGAAGCTTTCAAATTAAATTACAAAGACACGGTTGTCGGAATGCGTCATCTGTAGGAATTGGTTCATGATTAAGGATGATTTACACGGGTCGATTTTCTGGTCGATTTTTGTCGTTCAACTGCGTTCTACCTTCAAGTACAAGGTGTGAATCGATCGAATTGCTATTTACACGGTGGAACAACAAAAATCGACCCGTGTAAATCAGCCTTTATGGTCCTATGCCAATGGGTTGAAAGATATAAATTTTGACATAAAGTAGAAAAATTCTGAAACTTACCGCGATGAATATGAACGTCAGAATATTTTCTAACGATTAAACGCGAAAAAGGTATTTGTTTCCTTGAGGGGTAAACTGCTAGAAAATTAACTAAAATTATGCTAGGGGGCTCAAAAGACGCGTTTTGGCCCCAGCATCACGAATCCGCTATTTTAATATTTTGTTTCAGTGAAAAGTTATGGTCAAAAACCCGGAAAATGAAGTTAGCGGTACAATAAACGACGCATTTTGGCACGAAAAATTTCACTCATTCAGTGCCATGTCATACACATACATATGTACGTCTTAGTACGATCAGTTATTTAGTTCAAAGCTCACACAATCAGGTCATCTCGCATTATATCACAACTAGAAATCAGATCATTTGCGATGCCAAATCAGATCACATGATCTCTAAAATTGAGTAATGAACAGATCAGGTGATATTAAGTCAGTTGATGCCATAATTGATGAACTTATCAGGTACTAAGATCACAGCTCATAAAATCAAACTATTTTGCTTTATATCACAACGCGTCAGAAGAGATCACATCACGTGATCAGAACATGTCAGATACAAAAAATAGATTTCTTTGGGCCAAAGTCATAGTCGAAATGAAGTAAAATAAAGTAGGACCCAAAATTAGCGCCAGATTTTTTTACAGATACAACTTTAGTACATACTTAATTCGACTAATATTGATTGTAATCAGCTTAACCACATCACATAATATCATATCACATTATCATCAGACTACTAAAACACGGGTTGAAAATAATCTAGGCATTTCTGTACTTAACTCTAGGCTGCCACAATAGGCAACTTTTTCTAGGGCGTGCTCTAGTATGAAGCCTAGTTTTTTTCAGTCCACAGCCAGACTAGTTTTTCCACGAATGTAACATAAAATTCAAGTTGTTTATTTGCCAAACAAATTTCATTCAGTGTAATAACTGAATGGATAGAGATGACGGCCGTAATGTGCCTAGGTTCAATGCTGGCTCAGGGGCAATGCTTTTTTTTTTATTTATTGTTGAGTGTATGTTACATTTTATTCAATTTGTTCATCAAGGGACATAGAAAACGAATGTGATGTAAAGGTGCCGGATACAATGCTGGCTCTTAAGCTGGAATTGCCTTGGAAAAACTAAGCAGAGGCTAGACTTATACTATCACGCAGGCTTATTATTAAGAAGCATTAATAAATAGGCTAGGGTCTGTGTAAACTTACCTTAATTTATATCACAACTACTTAAAATCGTATCGCGTCAAATGAGATCACATCACGTGATGGCAAAATCTGATCATACAATACCAATAAATTCAAAAAGTTTTTAGGCCCGATTTCACAGTGGCAATTTTATTTATTTAAGTTGTTTTTATTTGAATTTTTACTATATAAATTGTTAGTAGACGGCCTTCTGGAATCTGACCAGAGGTTAGGCAGTTAACTAAAAATGAAAATTGGAAAAATGTGGAACGTAAGTTAACTCGGCAAATTGGGCCTAAATAAAGTTAAAATTAGTTGCAATCAGCGTAACCACATCACATGATTAGGTAAGGCATAAGATCAGACTACCAACAATTTGCTTTTAATTTGGTCCACTCGACAATTGTTTAACCTCATTTTTTGCAAATTGTCATACAGTCTATGAGATAAATTCCCTGCAAAAATCGTTGGATTATGTGTTCCATTGTTTGATATTGGAGTACTCCAATAGTAATCCTTTGAATACCTCATCGGACCACCTTCAGCTTTTTGAAAGCCGATCATTGCTCCTGCCTTATCGACGAAAATCACGACACTATCGCTCTGACAGTATATACTCCAAGAAGTAACAACATTGGAGTACGAGTATATTGCGAAGTACTCTGACTGTAGGTACTCCATGAAGTAGCAGAAACAAAGCGAAGGTTGGAGTAGGTGGTCCAGTCCTAGGACATCGCAATGTTAATTGGAGCACAATTTTTATATGATACATTTGGAGTACTCTGAAGCTCCAATTGGAGTACTCTTTGGACAGGAAATAGAGTACTCTCGATTTTTGCAGGGATTTGATCTTCCAAACCAATCGAACGAATTTTAATTATATGGTATGGATAACTAATCACGCTCATTCAAAAAAATAACATAAATGATAATACTTTACATTAGGGCATGGATTCTCTAAATGTGTTTTTCGAAATTTACACTTTTTCCAAAGTAAAGATGTGTAAATCAAAATTTTCGTTTTTCGGGACTTTTTGATAAACATAAATAAGCGACTGGTGAGATTGTTCTCTAACTTTCAAATGATCAAAAGTTTGAACTCGTTTCCCAAAAAAAATTAAATTTTGAAATACATCTGTTTACTATAGAACGGTCGTATGGGAAAAAGTGTACATTTCAAAACTCACAATTAAAATACGTCGAAAAAATATATAGGAAATGATGACGTTTAACGTTCATGATGGATCATGTTTGAGGTATCAAAATGATCATCTAGAAAAAGGTTTAAACTAATTCTGGTAAAATTTTAAATTAAAAACGGCTGAAACGTGGGAAAAATCCTATAAAAGTCCACAAGCACATAATGGACTCTTTAAAAACTGATATGATGAAATAAAAAAAGAACACAAGATTGTCTATTTTTCTTCAAGTTTGGTATTTTGGGATTGCCCCTAACGAATCCGAAGTTTGATTTTTGAGATGCAACATGGGTGTAAGAGTAGGTCGCCTCCCCGTTGGTGTACCCTGGGTAACGCTAAATGACCTACATGGCCTACACGGCTAGTTTCTTGTATTGCCGGTTCTACGAGAACGTACAGTGCTGTACCCATCGTGCCGAAACGAGCCGGGCCGTTTTCTTATATCGACCCGGCCAAGAGCAATACACTCGGAGTGACCCTGTTTGACATTTAGGCAGGGCTACACCTCGTTACAACAACAACAACATGCAAGAAAGAAGACAAAATTTTTTGATTTTCTCAAGAAAACGTAAAAACGAACATTTCAAAGAAAAAATCATGCCGATTCTCATGATTTTGGACAAAGCAATTGTATGCTGATATGCATTGCATCAATATATGGGGGAAAAAAATTTTTAATATCCAAAAATTCATATCTCGAAAACAACGAATTTTGGCTAATAGGCATTTAGCCAAATTGAAATATAGACTGTTGACTCAATATAGAAAAAATTAAAAAAATAGCCTTTTTTGAGATATTAATTTTTGAAAAAAAGTCATAAATTTTCACTAAATACTGAAAAAAATAAATAAATTTTTAAACTATCAGGCAGGTTCTGAAATTCACTTCCGAATAAAATGTGTGAAAATTTTGTCAAATTACATAGGGATTTCAAGTGAATTACCAGAACCTGCCTGTATATGAAATGTAGCACTAAAATTTAAAAATGGCCACTATATTTTTTTCTGCTGAGAATGGAAAATAAGTCGACACCTATTTTTTTTTATTTCACCCATAGTGGTCAATTTTTGGAGTTATGAATTTTTGAATTTTAGACATTTTGAAAATTGAATTTTTTCATTATTTTCTAGATCGTGAACCAATTGACGGGATTGGATCAAATTTCAGGACTGGCCTATGGATGTTAGATCTATCTAAAAAAAACCCTAAAATTGAAAATTAATTTTTTTATTTAATATTTTACAAAATTTTTATAAACAATTTGTAATTGACGAAAAAGTGTATCTCTGAATTTCGTTTTTTTTTTTTATTTAATCATAAATTGGTCTTTTAATAATTTTCAGTAAAAATTTCAGAGTGGTGATTTAAATGGTTGTTGAGTTATACTAAGTTATGTATAAAGTTACCTGAACTACTGATCGCAGGGTAGGCCAAAATGTATTCAACAAAGCGTGCTTGAATCTGACGTTGCTCTCAATCGGAACCAGGGTATAATGTCAAACAGAAAAAATATTTTAACCCACTTGAAAACAATTTTTTTCGTTTATAAACTTTTTTTGTAACGTTATACATAACTTCGTATAACTCAACAACCGTTTAAATAAATTTTTACTGAAAATTATTAAAAGACCAATTTATGATTAAATAAAAAAAACGAAATTCACAGATACTCTTTTTCCTCAATTGCAAATTGTTTATAAAAATTTTGTAAAAAATTTAAAAAAAAATCAATTTTAGGTTTTTTTTAGATAGATCTAACATTCATTAGGCCAGTCCTACAATTTGATCCAATTCCGCCAATTGATTCACGAACTAGAAAATAATAAAAAAATTCAATTTTCAAAATGCCTAAAATTCAAAAATTCATAACTCCAAAAATTGACCACTATGGGTGAAACAAAAAAATATCTATTCTCAGCAGAAAAAAAATATAGTGGATATTTTTAAATTTTAGTGCTAAATTTCATATGGAATGACCCATATTCTTTTTTTTTTATAAATTTATATATAATAGTAATAACGAACATTAAAAAAAAATGGTAGAATCGGTTAATTTTTGAGAAAGTTATTGGCATTTGAAAAAATGGTCGAAAAAAATGTTCATTCCATTTTAACGATTTCAACTGCCGATAAATCCAAAAAAAAAAAAAAATTTTCAGGAAAGAAAAAGATACGTGATCAACATATTAAAATTTCATCAAAAGCAAAAATCATGTCCCGCGCGGACCGGTTGTCTTGAAATGGAAAGAGCCTTTAGTTAATTTTATTTACAAAAACCAGAGCCTGAATTCAGAAAAAGGGACATTTCAAACTTCACAGTTAAGGATTACAATTTGGACAAAGAAAAAAAAAATGCGCCGAAAAATTAAACACCCTAATCTACATTGCACATTGATTTTTTTTCTCTCCTCATTTCTGTGTAACTAATGTTAACTATTCTCTGACTCTTGGCTTAGACGCCTTCATACATAAATTAAATTGATATTGAGACCAATTTCTTTCGAATTCCCCACAGTGCAGCGGATACCAAAGCATTATGTCATGTGCACAGTGAGGCAAACAAATGGCAATTGTAAAATAGTTAATATATATATATATATACATATGTATCTGGGTACCTACTCCATATTTAAACGACAATTAATTTAATTAATTAAATATGGATTAGCAATAATTGCTTTTTTATTGAATTAAATTACTTTCGTATTGAATTAAATAAATATAGAAATTATTAAGTTAAAACTAAATAAAATCTCAAGAGCACGTGTACGCGTCCTACGGGGTTAAAGTCACCATAGAATTTGTTTCGGTTGACCCAACACGGTATTAGACGAGTTTATTTTAAATTAATATATCTGCGAGATCACGGTGTTGTAAATATTGAATCGATTTACCACCTCAAATGCGCAGAAGAACAATTATTTATATATCTATATTAAATTAACACATTTTAATAAAAGCAAAGAAATTAATATATGTATCAAGTGATATAGATATGTATGTATATTTTATTACAAAAAATGCCACGCTGTCGGCACATTCAAAATTTAAGAAGTAGGAAAAATTGCTTGGGTATCGCTTGATTGCCGAAAATGAAATGAACGAAGCAAATGTTGGTTGGCTGTAGGTGAGCGCTGTGAGCCATAAGCCAATGAATGGAAGAAAACCCAGTAGTGTTTAGTGATGTAAAATTATAAATTTCAAGAACCGGTTCTGTTAGATTCGGTTTCAAGGTGTACCTGGTTTTTGGGAACAGCAACCACGCAACTCGTTCTTAGACGGTCCTCGTTCCAAGGTTAGTTTACGGGTAGTTCAGGTACAGAAAAGCATGCACAGTTTTTAGCTCTAAGATTCTTTCTTGGATACTGGTTTGCCAGTTGGCTGCAAAGACCATCACCTAGTGATCCCCAGGGTTTCAAAATGGAAATTTTTTTCAATATTCGATTGGCCATAGATCGATTTAAGAGCTAACTTCGAAATAAAAAAAAACGTCTTCTATCCTTATGACTTGATCTGCTTAGGACATATTGCACACTAGGGTGGATCGGCAAAAAAAGTTTTTCTAGTTCACCCCTAGGATTAAAGATATTTTGATGTGATGTGATGATGTGAAACGAAATACCGACAGTCACTACTAGAATTCGAACTCGGAAAAAATGATTAAGGTAAGAATTGTGGCGGCTTCCAAGCCATGAACAACGGTGTACGGCTCATTAAAATCGGACTTTAAATGGCGACGTAGTGTCAAAAAAGTAAATACCCCATCGGGGGGACGTGGCAAAAAAAAATTTGTTTGGGATCGCCTTCAAAATATCTTTAATCTTAGGGGTGGACTGTAAAAACTTTGTTTTTTTTTTGTATGGGGACCGATCCGGGCTATTGCACACCTAGGTCTACAGCGAAAAACTCAAAAAATCAAATTTTTCTAAAAACTCGAAAATCTGGCCAGAAAATTTGTGTCTGACGAATGCTAACACTTTAATTTTGTGTCTGCAGAAAATGTACTATCTAAAAGTGTTAGTTTTTGTCAGACACAAAATGAAAGTGTTAGTTTTCATAAAAAAATTTAAAAAGGTGTTGGTTTCGTATGGAACGTCGATATGCCGATGGCATTTTAAATTTTCAACAGCCCTTTTCTCGGTAAGTAGTGAAGCTATTAGTTAATCGAGTATGCAGATGGGTGGTATGCTTAACTCAAAATTTGAGATTATTGAGTTAGCTCCCTTTAGATCTAGGCGTGCAATATTTTGAATTTGCCTTAAAGTATAGCTGACATCCAAACTGATACAAATCACTTTCTGACTCAATCTTCTTAAAAAACAATGACAAAATCAAATACGAGGCCGAAATCTAGATAAGGCATTAATTCATAGGCATGATACCAACAGCGAAAACCTTATAAGTGATGATTGTTTTCTAATCCGTAACTATTTTACATCAAATGAGACGCATGGTCGTCTGACATAAATCATTTATCAGTTTGGAACCTCTTTCTAGCCACTTGAAATAGACGACTGAGTCGAAGATCGCTCTTTTTCAAAATATTCGCAGAATGGCTACTTTTTGTCAAAACGAACTATTTAAAAATTTGTCTCAAAAACGCCTTATCTCAATGAAAAAATTAATAAATTGTCTGCCGAGAAAAGCAATTTTTGAAAACAATTTTAATATAGGTCATTATTGGAAATAAACCTAGATAGATCGTTCTTTAAAAATGTTTTGAAATATGGGTGTTTCCCAGAAAAAGTTAACCAAAATTTAAATATTGTATAAATACAGCTTTTCTTAACTTATTTTTATGTTTTTTTTTAAGAACTCATTACATTCATCTTTAACTTATACTTAAAGCTTTTTATCTTAATACTTCAAAATTGCAGAAAATTGCAAATTTACCAATTTCGATTACTTTAGAGTCTACAGTTTAGACCTGCTTTACCTTTCCCATAAGACCCGAAACAGTTATTCTACTAACCGACTCAGTACCCGAGATCCGGTTTTACAATTCAACACATCACTATTAGATTGTGAGATTATGCGCTTTAAATACTTATCTTTCCAGTGACAGCGACTCGTAGAGAAATCTTTTGTTCAGAAGAACCCTCTTTGGCGAGCTAGGTTATGAGTGCTCAATAGAGCGGAGTATACCTATCTACACAAATTGATTTCAAGAAATTCAACTTCCAGTTCAGGTAGCTGACCAAGTGATGCTTCCATTTACAGATACATATCTGCATTGGTATTTAGCGCTCATGCTTACAAATACTCTCTACCTAAAATTTATTTTGGAATTTTTTTGAATAGCAAAGTGTCTGACCGAATGTTCGGAAGTTTACTCGATTTTTTGTGAAGAACCGAATACTAAAATGAATACATGGGTCTTTCCTTTTGAAATGGTTGGCATCGACACCTTTCGGCTTGAAAGAATTGAGGTATACCAACAGGGCGTTCTTTCTTATCACAATACAAAGTTCTACCAAAATTTAATTTTTTCCAGAGTTATGCAAATTTAATATATATTTCACTTTTTTCTTGTTTTTTTTTAGTTTATTTTTTTTAAATTATTTTGAAGACTGATGTATTAAGAAAAAAATTTGGCATTAAAAAATGTTTAGAAAAATATTTTACAAACTTCCCATATTAAAAGTTTTTTAAAATTTTTTTAAATTTTTAAACGTAAGTAAACTTTTAATTTTGCCATTTATTTTTTTATGACATGTCTGACCAACATATCTGAAGGTATCCTTAAAATTTTGGCAGGGTTGCTATTTTTTTTTTTTTTCTAGAAAATGAATTTTTATAATTTACCCAAAAAATTTAATTTTAATTTTTTTTTCTAGTCGAGTTAAAGTCAAGGACTGTCTATGAATTTTTTTAATATCTTACTTCTATTAGTGGGCACATAGAAGACTGTCTGGCAAGGTGATTAAAGACACTTTTTTACATCAGCATCAAAAGGCTGAAAGAGCAAATTTGACTATAGTCGAATGAAGCCAGCGAAAGAAATTTAATAGATCCGAAAAAAAAGTTATGAAAATCCGGACCTATTTGCAAGCTAGTCAAATTTTTAAGCTATTGCATAGATTTTATCACAGGCCTTGGCGGTGGGAGTGAAATGAAAAAGATGTTAATGTTAAAAAAGTTCGTAATGCACTTTTTTCAATGTTAAAAGCATTGTTTATCCCTCTATAGTTTGGCAACTTCTTTTCTTCTTCTTACGAATTTGAGTGGAAGGCACTGGCTGAGTGACTCCAAATGAAATGGAATGAAGGAATAGTATGAAGCCCAATAAGCCATTTTGTTTGATATCAATCTGAGACGCATTTGAGATGAAACATTCAACGTCAATTCTCACTTTTTAAAAACTTAATATAAATTAATCAATCAATTAATTTTCGATTTAGTGATAAACTACCTGTAGCAGGTAAACTTTTTTGCTAAATGAGTATTAACTTGAGTTATAATTAAATATAAAAATTATAATATAAATGTCCGGCAGTTTCTACCTTCACAGTTTTTATACATACGACCCCCTATACAATTCCCTAAAATAAATTTTGTCCAAATCGTGGTACATTATTGACCCTCATTATTCACCAAACGTTTGAGAAAATATTTTTCTGTGCTTATGGGGAATATCCAGTGCGTGTGTAATAGTGTGTTTTTTGCGAGTTGCGCTACTATATAAGGTATACAATGGTTAAAAGTTTCGGCATTGGCAACATAACTTGACAAAAATAAATATAAGCGTTGCGTACATTTAGGCGTATGACGTTGTACTAATGTAAGCAGCAGGCCGATTACATAAAATTGGAGCTGTACATTACATTACATTAAAATTGGATCTGTAAGCGTTGCCTACATTTAGGCTATACTACTAACAGTATGTCGTTGTACTAATGTTAGCAACAGGCCGATTACATAAAATTGGAGCTGTACATTACATTACATTAAAATTGGATCTGTAAGCGTTGCCTACATTTAGGCTATACTACTAACAGTGTGACGTTGTACTGATATTAGCAGCAGGCCGATTACATAAAATTGGAGCTGTACATTACATTACATTAAAATTGGATCTGTAAGCGTTGCCTACATTTAGGCTATACTACTAACATTGTGACGTTGTACTGATATTAGCAGCAGGCCGATTACATAAAATTGGAGCTGTACATTACATTACATTAAAATTGGATCTGTAAGCGTCGCCTACATTTAGGCTATACTACTAACAGTGTGACGTTGTACTGATATTAGCAGCAGGCCGATTACATAAAATTGGAGCTGTATAGGCTATACTGTTAACAGGTTAAGGCTGTACTACTCTAAAGTCATAAATATGCTCATTGAGTTTTCATAAATATTATAATTGCATAAGTTGTTAAAAGTGATATGCAATAGCTTTACCGCGGCAGTCCCCGAGTGCTTTTTTTTTGGTTTCATACTCTGGTAAAAATACTAAATTTTCAGCACTGAACCATTTTTCTTTTACTATGGAATGTAAAAAATAAGAAAAAAAACATTTCTGAAAATTTAAGAATACCTTTAGATAGTTTTACTAAGCATAGTTATAATATAAAAGAGTTAGATTTTAAAATGTTTTTTTTTTTTAATAAAAAATTAACTTTAAAAACAGAAAAAAGGAAAAAAAAAAATAAATTTTTCAATTAATTAATTAATTGCGTTATTAAAAAAAAGTAATTTTTGACTTTGTCAGAATTTCATTTTCCAAAAAAGAAAATGTTTATTTAAATGGAAAAATTAAAAAAAATCCGCTACTCAAAAACACAATTTTTTTGTCGAAATTAAATTTGTTTTTCTTGCTAAAAAATATATCTAATAAAGATACGTGTAAATTCGCGTAAACAAATATTTATTTGTATCTACATACAAATTCGTATATGGCTAGAAAAATTAAAATTTCGCACGAATTTCACATTTGAACAACAACAGCAACATTTTCACGCATATTTTAAAGTATTTTTTTTTTTTAATGGAGGTCAACTTCTTTTTTTGCCATTTATATTACTATTTATTTGCTTTGAATAATTTTGCGAAATATTTACAGCAATTAAACACATTCTTGGCATAAGAAAAAAAAAAAAAAAATTTAATAAAAACAGTTGGAAAAAACGGAGAAACTAACAAAATAAATAAAAAATGGATAAAAAACTTGATAATGCTATAATTTAATTTGTGTGTGGCCAAACTGCTTCTGGGTAATTAGATTGAAAAAGATTGTGTTTTGTCGATTTTGTAAATTTTTTTTATTGTTTTTTTTTTTTTTTTGCATTATTTTATTTGAAAATTATTGGTTGTTTATGCTTTAATATGAACGTATAATAACTTATTGTAAATGTATCTAAGTATAAATGTATGTACATATGTAGCTCATATGTATGTGTGTATGTACTTATTTTTTATTTTAGTTATTTACATGTGCGTATATGTGTTTGTGCGTGTATGTAGGTATGTATGTAAATGTTTTTAATTGTTTTTAAAATATTCTTGCATATGAACTACATACATTTAATTATGTAGAAATGTATGAACATTAGGGCGGGTCAAATTTTCAGAATACAGGTTTTTGTTTTCAGAGAACGCTTCTCTACTTTTTTCGAATTGAAAGATTTTTTTTTTCTTATTTTTTAGGCCATTTCAAATTTAAAATTTTGTGAGTTTTCGGGAAAAAAGACCTTGAAATCCAAAAAAAATAAGAAAGCGGCCTCTGGGGGCCACAAATAGATTCCTCGACCGAAAACCTCCCAGATAGAATTTTTAGCTAGTTTTCAATACAGCAGGTTTTGCACCTTTTGGAAAAAACCTTGAAACTATCCAAATAATCATAATTGCGATGTGACTCTGTGAATTTTTTTGGGCCCATAAAATTCGCCGTGGTACATACATATTTTTCCATGGGGCATATACATTAGGGTGGGTCGATTTAATAACCCATAGCGTGCCATCGATTTTTCGATAGGTTTTGGGCTCAGGGAAAAAAGTTTCACTACGCATACCCAAAAAAATAACATTCGAGCCTGCGAAATTTCACTTTTTAGATTTTTTTTCCACTTTGATTTTTAAGGTTTTTTTCATGACCTACTAAAACAAATTTCATTTGATTATAAAATTTTCATTTATACCCTATCCGACTCAAAAATGTCCGCTAAAAACGTTGGTAAAAAAATTTACCCTTTCGTCATTGTTTTGTTTTAAGGGTTTTATCAGCACACATGTAAAAATGTTTTCGATGAAAACGAATTTGTCTCATATATCCTGACCCACTTAAAATTATGCGCTTAAAACGATGGCAATAACAGTTTTTGAAAAAAAAAGATTTATTTTCGGGTTTTGGTCGAAAAATCAAATTTTCAGGGGGTGGGGTGCCATCCAGTTCTGTTACGTGCTGTGACAAAATAAGAGCTGCCGAAAAGTTTAAAAATATAATTTTTAGCACTTTTTTAACGTAAATGAAGGGTTAAAAAATTAACAAAGGGGCACACTAATGCATACAACTACTTATATGTATGTAGTTGTTCAAAACAGACATAGATCGATATTCCTCGGATATGTAAAGATTCATAGTTATTAAAGTGTGATGTATGGTTTAAATATGGGGTCTGTCAGCTATTACGGCGGTGCTCTCGAAGAAAGAATAGTTTATGAGAGAATTCAATTGATTTCATCAAAATTTGGCAGCGAAATTCGTTACCGTCGATGAAATTGCTATCGACTCTGCCGAATTATTCTCGATTGGAGCTTCGCCTGAATAGCTGGGAGACCCCAATATGGTGTTGCTTATCTTAATTCTTAAATTTATATAAATGACATTTTTGGTGGCCAAAATAGCAATTAATACCTCTTACTTAAAAAATTTTACTTTTCATTTTGACTATGTAACAATTTCGATGCTTACAATTTAATTAATTGTTTTAGAATTTTTCACACACATATGTATGTATATGTGATAAACTTAAAATAAGGAAACATTTTTTTATAACTTTCACAGAACTTTTCAGACAAATTTCATTCACTTACAAAAAATAAGTTTTTCTTATAACAAATACATGTCGTCGTCTGAGTTGAAGATCGATTAGGCGGTACAACAAAATTGAAGTTTTTGAAAATCCCACCGGGTTTCTCAACGGTTTCTGAAGCTTTTGGGTATGTTGCATCCGAATCTGAGTTCAGATTTTTCGGATCACCCTAGGTTTTCTCTCCAAATGGTGGTTTATAAAAATATCGGTAGTTGTAAGAAAAACATTTTTTTTTTAATAATTAAAAAATTTTTTTGGCATCAAGGAACCATAATTTAATTTTAGTTTTTATATTTGGCGTCATACAGAGGTTCCATAGTGCAAAAAATTGGGGTATAGTAAACTTAACTACTTATTTTTTACTACTGCCGATCTTTGAACAAGCTACCCTCTGGAGAGAAAACCTAGGGTAACCCGAAAAATCTGACTTCATATTCGGATTCACCACAGCCAAAAGCTTTAGAAACCCCCTGGGGTTTTTTAGGTGTTGTACAGTGTTATCATTTTCCGGTTAAAGTTTTGATAATGAAAAGAAAATACACAAATCATACGGTCAAAGTCATAGTCAAAATTAAGTTTGTGTCATTCCTACCCAAATATTCAAGTGGCGAAAATCGACTTTTTCGAATGTCACACATTCAATTTTTATAAAAAGAGCTTTTGCAGCTTACCTAAACAAGACAATTGTCATAAATACAACAAAAGTCATTGAGGTGAATTTTTTTATGGTTCAAGAATGGGGCTGTAAATTTGAATCATACTTTATTTTAACACCGACTACGCCCCATAATTTTTACAAAGCAATTTAACTTTTGCTGGACAAAAATAATTTAAAAGAATTTTTCAGGCCTCCTTCTAGGTGATTTTTTACGTGCAAAAAATTGGGATATAGTTATTAGAAAAAAATTTAAAAACTTATTTTTTACTACTGCCGATCTTTGAACAAACTACCCTCTGGAGAGAAAACCCGAAAAATCTGACTTCAAATTCGGATTCACCACACCCAAAAGCCTTAAAATCGATGAGAAACCCCCTGACATCCATTGTGAGAAATTCGATAGGAAAAATATTGTGAAAGTAGTGAAAAAACCTTAGGCAATCAATGGATCAATACAATGAAGCTACGACCTAGATTTTGTTCTTAGATTGACAAAAGGTGAAAAAATATACAAATTATATAATAGTTATAAGATAACATTGGATATAAAAAATAAAAAAAATAAAATTATAGGGCTAATTCTAACTAATCTCTCGGAATATTTTCCCTCAGCTATTTTTCTCCATAAAAAATTGAACAATAGGAATGAGAGAGGGAGCAAAATCCGTGTGGAATTTTATTTAGAATTGGCCTCTATATTATGGGATCTGTACACAGTGCGTCTGACTCGCGAGTCATCTGTGTACGTGTCGACTCGCCGTCATTCTACAAAATATCAAACTCATTTTAATTTTCTTGAGTCATGTGGGTGTAACTACTACATACACATTTTTACTAACACACCTAAACTGACTCTTGACTCAGACGCATCGTGTATAGGCCCTATTACAATTCAACAAATAGAAAAAAAAAAAAATACATTTCAAATCATCAATCGCTCTGTAAAATTTCGCAACTTAACGCCTAAAAGTATGCTGTGGGAGGTTAACCTATGTCGGAAAATTTATTTGATTGCATACTTTTAGGCATTTGCTAGCATTGCTCCAAAGCTACTGTCATAATTCGTATACTATGCACCACAATTGCTCTCAAGCTTAAATAACTCCTGTCCTTATGAATGCACTTGCTCTTTTACCTACTCGCTTGCTCTTTCACTTTCTCGCTGACTCTTCGGAAGGTGGTCGCACCCAACCACCATACCTGCGCTCCATTTCACGTGCTACCGCCAAACAAAGATGATCTTGTCCCGGATTCGCCACCACTTGTATACCCATTGGTAAATTTCGACGATCCAAACCGATCATGCAATTAGTTACGGGCAATCCCAACGTATTAAATATCGCCATATACATTGGCTCTAACAACTTATGATAAATTTGATAATGTCGATGCGCTGTATTTGGAAATGTTGGATAAATGAAGACGCCATCCGTACCGAGTAGCTCTTTGAATTCAGTCTTGAGCGCCTCAATTATGGTGGCCAAATGTTTGTGGCGTGAATTCGGTATTATCTTCATGAAGTTTTGTAAATGTCCGAATATCACCGACGGCAGGATGCTATCCGAACAACCAAAGAAATACTTCACGGTCTCTGTACAAACGGTTTTGGGACGCTCACCTTCTTCAGTTTTATAATAGATGGTTTCAATGTTCTTCATGGTCAACATAGCCGATAGCGAGATGTCAAGTGAAAGTTTCATTTTTCGTATATTCACACGTTTTGCATTGAAGTCGGTGGCCACACGATTGATGGCCGCATGCAGATCGCGACTGAGTGGACGCATCATACCCGACGGACCATCGTTGTCCATAAAAAAGAAACGTATGCCCTGTATGCTAATCTCACGATCGAGTGTCAGTTTGGGTCCAGCTGGATCGAGCATACATTTGAGTAGCAATGGCATATCTTTAGCATAGCGCGTCATTGGTGCAATTGTAAAGAAGTCACCCCATTTGGGATAGTCACTAGTTGGATGATGACCTTTGAATGATACCGAATATGGTGTGGGCTTGTGACCCCATATACCACTGAACATAGCAGGCAAACGTGATGAACCACCAATATCGGAGGTAAGTCCCAAAAGTGAGGCACCACTGGCAAGCAAAGCCGCTTCACCACCAGAGGAACCACCTGGTGTGCGCTTCAAATCATATGGGTTCTTAGTCTGTCCGGTTACGTTATTATAGGTTTCCCATAACAGACACAACTCTGGCGTATTGGAGACGAGTAGCACAATGCCACCACAACGTTTGATCTGTTCGACGACTGGTGCATCCGACTTGGCTATTTGTGGCGTTTTGAAGACACGTCCCGCTTGATTGGTCAAACCCTTTACGGCGATACTCTCTTTCACCGTCACTGGTATGCCGAGCAATGGTCTATCCTCTTCCATCTCTTCGATGGTATGCAGGCCGGATGCGATAAGACGATCAGTTTCACGCGCTTCTTCGAGCGCCTCTTCAAAACGATCCTGTACGATGGCATTTATCAATGGATTTACCTGTTTACATCGCTCGATATACGCTTCAACCACCTCTTCGCTTTTGACCTGTGGAAGAGAAAGAAATTTCTGTTATTTATGGAGTGGTAGCAGAGATGAGAAATACTTGAATTAAAAATTATTTTACTTTAGCTCTTATATATATTTGTGTATACATTTCACAATGAGATCTTAGCTGTCTGAAGGATGTGGCACACCTCTGAGGTCTTTGTAGTAGTTTGCTGACAGCTAAGTTGGAAAAGAGACGAAGGTTGATGGAGGCGAACAGAGCATAGCCGTCTGCTGGTCAAATTAGTGATTCTGAACCTATAGATCATTTGTGTGATGAAAAGCAGCCGATGGGCTAAGATCTAACAGAGTTTGCCTACCATCCCGAAGTCAGAGTTGGAGCTTTGGAAAATGTATTCAATGCAAGAAGACCATCCTATCCTCGTCTTACGACCATATTTCATACAAGCTACCAGTTAGGTGTGTGGCTACCACCCCAGACGGGGGCCAGCCCAGGATCATATCGACTCGATGTTTTCACGTCGTATTTTTCCATACAGCTGTATCGGTCCACCGTGTGAATGAGGTGAGCTCTGTAGAATATGTCCGAGATAGGTATGCCTGTCGTAAGAGGCGACTAAATTCCACTTCGACCTCGACTACGGGGTCAACGAAATCGTTCCCAATACAGTTGGGCAAGTACTACAAGGTCCTATTCACCGTAACACACCGGATTCATATCCGGCAAAGGACTGTCAACATCAGTACAACCCTGTCTAGTCCGTCATGTACCTTTTTATAAGTGGATCTTCCGACTCGGCAGGGCGATTTACTGCTACAACAACAACAACAGAGCCGGTCAGAAGGACTTCAGCACCTAGCAGGACGAAGTGTCATCCTAATGCAGGCTTAGTTGGATCTAGTACGACCTGATCAGAAGTGAACTACATATGGCCAACTAAATTACAAAATCCATATAAGCAGCCACGTCTGGTACGTAAGAGGTCACTTGGGCGTGGAAATTTTCAGTTTTATCAATATGCCCCGGTACTTAGAAGATTTTATTTTTGAAGAATTTCGGCGCAACAGTATTTCCTATCAAATCGCGTGCCCGAGATTCTCGGCTTACTTCGAAAACTAAAAAAAATGTAAATTTAATTTTTTGTCAGAACTTTACTTTCTGATATAGGGAAGCTCACCACAAAAACTCATTCAAATCGGAAGGGATCGATTCCGAAAATTTGACCATTTGTCATGGAAAGACCCATCCAACATACGTTCTTGGTTATGCGCTTTTTAATTGTTTGTCAGTTAATTTAAATGAATTTGTTTATTACTCTATTTCATTGGGATTCATAATTAAAATTGACATGAACAACCCATTAATGGAGCTTTTTAGCGGGTTTTTACGCTAGTGAAGGTTGCGATACATGAAAGCTGGGATAGGAAGAATATGAATAATCTTGCAATTAAGGTGAGTCTCGTGAAGAATATAAATTATGGAATTAAACATATTTAGAAAGACTCGCCTTCCTTAAATAAGAGATCATAAATGTATTTCACTTTTTAGGAATAAATAAGAAAACAATAAAAAATAAATAAAAATAAAATCGACCCCTTTTCGCAAAATTATCATAATGATCTTTTTTCGAAATTCAATTTTTAATGTTTTACATCCCTCGGCACATTATCTAGTAAAACAGTATAGCTGAAATCTTTATAGTTGTTTGAAAAATGTGCGTTCTTTTTGTCGTATGAACAATTCATACTTATATTTTGTCCCTTGCGATAGTTTCACGGAAAGGGGTCGATACCTTTCGGCAGAACTGAGTCATGCAAAATTTTCTAATAGAAATTGTCACGCAAATTGATTTGGTATTTTTATACCCAGCGTACTAGTATTAATACAGGGGTATTATAATTTTGTCCACATAAGGGTACTACATAACGGCACAAAATAATCGACATAGATATAAAGTTCCATATATGAAAGTTCTTAGGTTGAAAAGAGGAGTTGATTACTTGAGTAAAAATTTAGATATTTGCATGAAGTTTTGTATACAGGTTACTTTCTGGCCAAGTTAGGTTGCTATTGTAAATGGGTGAAATCGGATGATAACCACTACCCCTTTTTCGATATCGAAAATTTCGGAAATCACATAAATTGACATATCTCGGTAGCTGAAAGGTCTAAAATGATATAATTCTATAATTATTTTTTAAGAAATTTTTGTAAGTGGGCGTGGCACCGCCTACTGTGAAGGGAGGCATTTTTGAAATTTCGACTGGTCGTTACTTTTAAACTGATCACGGTAGAACCATGAAATTTGGCACAAAGCATACTAGTATCGTTGGGAGTATACCTGACGAAATTGGATAAAAACGCCCTCCAACCACGCCCACTTTCGATATCGAAAAATTTCGAAAATCACCTAAATTGACATAATTCGGTAAGGGAAATGACTAAAATGATATAATTATAATAGACATTATATTATGATTTTTCGATAAATTTTTAAGAGTGGGCGCGACACCGCCTCTTTTTATGAGAGGCATTTTTGAAAATTCTGGGACAAGGTATAATTTCGAAAATCACATAAATGAACATATCTCGGTAGCTGAAAGGTCTAAAATGATATAATTCTATAATTATTTTTTAAGAAATTTTTGTAAGTGGGCGTGGCACCGCCTACTGTGAAGGGAGGCATATTTGAAAATTCGACTGGTCGTTACTTTTAAACTGATCACGGTAGAACGATGAAATTTGGCACAAAGCATACTAGTATCGTTGGGAGTATACCTGATGAAATTGGACGAAATCGCCTCCCGACCACGCTCACTTCCGATATGGAAAATTTCGAAAATTACATAAATTGGCATAATTCGGTAAGGGAAATGGCTAAAATTATATAATTTGGTATGATGAGCCCCCTAGACATTCTATTATGATTTTTTGAGAGGCATTTTTGAAAATTCCCGCACAAAGTATATACTAGCATTATAAGATGTATACCTGATAAAATCGCCCTCCAACCACGCCCACTTTCGATATCGAAAAATTTCGAAAATCATCTAAATTGACATAATTCGGTAAGGTAAATGCTAAAATAGTTAGTATAAATTGGTAAGAAAATCCTCAGTCAGTGGCACTTCAAAACGCCGACCACCAGGGATACGTCAGGCTTCGTTTGAAAAAAGTAAAATCAGGCAAGCTTTTGTTCTGCAGGAGCAGACTACAGTTGGCCAGCGGAACCTCAAATTCTCTACAGCCCACCAAAACCTTGACTTTTTCCTTTACCGTAATAGCAATGAATAGCATCCCATCCTCTATCCTTGGCCCCAGCACTTGCCAATGGGTCTAATCAGTCGTAAAGGGTAATCAAGGTCTTTCTAACAATATTTTACTCATTAAAAGCGCTGCCTATTAAGTATGGTTCCGAAAGACCTCACCCAATAAGACAGTACTATTGCTTCTCTCCAGTCGAGGCAATCTAAAAGCAGAGATCTTAAATCCTCTCTTGGAAAAAACGAACTCCGTTTTACCGAAATTTTCAGTCAGTCCACTAAACTCTGCACATCTAGCCAATGACAAGATAATCCTTCAAAATAACCCGCTAATTCCATACGAACTAATAAATGTCAAACAAAACGTAACAGAAGTGAAACTTCTTTCTAAAAATAAAAATATTACGTTAAAAATTTCCAAAGCACCGTGGACCCTTACATGACTAGCATACTTTATGATCTTTTCAACACGTCAGACAAACGATTCGATGCCGTAGCCTCCTTCATACATTAACTTCGAGTTAGGTTGACGAGCCCCAACTTGCTGTCGATTAAACACAAAACCACTCAACTGTCAATATAAAAGCTTGTCTCAATGCAGACATTTAGACGCTACTCAACTAAAAAAAGTTGATTTTTTCGTTTCAATTATGTTGCAAAATGTTACGCTATCGCGTCTGCTGTTGCCGCATTCGACCTCGAACGATATCAATATCATGAGAGAGCGGTGCCCTATGCTAGCGAAATAAACACGTACGTATATTAAAAAAAAAACATACATACATACAAATGTACGTGCATATTTCTTGTTATTTTGGCCAATGCTATCAATTAAACTAAAATGTATGTAACTTTACCTTTGACCGTGGTTTTTATTGTGCTGACTTACAGACATCCATTCAGACGCAGTATTTTTGTATGTGTCTTTGTTACTCATTTGTAACACATTTAAACTTAAATTATTACGCAATAAACAGCATCACCGCTGCCGTCTTCACTGGCAATCGTTTGTTATTAGATGAGTAACATATCTACTCATTCCATACAAATTTACATATCCAAATGTTACTCATTCGCCCGGGTGTCTGCATTTCATTCATTTGACCACGATCATTGGGTTTCGCTCTCGCTTGCCTACGATTTGCAAATTCGATTGCGGTCGCTGCCCTAGATCAACGTTTGAGGTCACTGAATAGCAATTCTTGTTAGTGATGAAGGTAGTGTGAGTGATGCATCTTGTAGTTTGATTTTTTGAAGTGAAACCTCTTTGGCACCGGTGAATAAAAAAGTAAAATAAAAACAAATAAAATAAAATAAAATAAAATGAAATAAAAATAAAATAAAATCGAAAGAAAACAAAATTAAATAACACAAAATAAAATAAAATAAAATAAAATAACATGAAATAAAATAAAATAAAATAAAATAAAATAAAATAAAATAAAATAAAATAAAATAAAATAAAATAAAATAAAATAAAATAAAATAAAATAAAATAAAATAAAATAAAATAAAATAAAATAAAATAAAATAAAATAAAATAAAATAAAATAAAATAAAATAAAATAAAATAAAATAAAATAAAATAAAATAAAATAAAATAAAATAAAATAAAATAAAATAAAATAAAATAAAATAAAATAAAATAAAATAAAATAAAATAAAATAAAATAAAATAAAATAAAATAAAATAAAATTAAATTAAATCAAATCAAATTAAATTAAATTAAATGAAATTAACTTAAACTAAATTAAATTTAATTTAATAAAATTAAGTAAAATAAAACAAAATAAAATCAAATGAAATAAATCAAAACAAAATAAAATAAAATAAAACAAAACAAAATTGATTTAAATGAAATAAAATTAATGAAATAAAATAAAATAAATTAAATAAAATAAAATAAAAGAAAAAAAATAAAAAAAATAAAAATAAAACAAATAAAAAAATAAAAAAAAAATAAAAAAAAATAAAATAAAACAAAATAAAATAAAATAAAATAAAATAAAATAAAAAAAATAAAAAATAAATAAATCAAAATGAAATAAAATTTAAAAAAAAAAAATAATAAAATAAAGTAAAATTAAATAAAACAAAATAAAATAAATTAAAATAAAATAAAATAATAGAAAAAAAAATCAAACAAATAAAATAAAATAAAATAAAAAAATAAAATAAAAATAAAATAAAAATAAAATAAAATAAAAACCAAAGGAAAATAAAATCAAAAGAAAACCAAATTAAATAACACAAAATAAAATAAAATAAAATAAAATAAAATAAAATAAAATAAAATAAAATAAAATAAAATAAAATAAAATAAAATAAAATAAAATAAAATAAAATAAAACAAAATAAAATAAAATAAAATAAAATAAAATAAAATAAAATAAAATAAAATAAAATAAAATAAAATAAAATAAAATAAAATAAAATAAAATAAAATAAAATAAAATAAAATAAAATAAAATAAAATAAAATAAAATAAAATAAAAGAAAGGAAAATAAAATAAAATACAATAAAATAAAATGAAATAAAATAAATAAAATTAAATTAAATCAAATAAAATAAAATAAAATGAAATAAATCATAACAAAATAAAATAAAACAAAACAAAATTGATTTAAATGAAAAAAAATTAATGAAATAAAGTAAAATAAAATAAAAAAAAAATAAAATTAAAAAAAAAATAAAATAAAGCAAAATAAAATAAAACCAAATAAAAAAAAAAAAAAAAAATAAAATAAAAAAAATAAAATAAAAATAAAAATAAAAATAAATTAAAATAAAATAAAATAAAATAAAATAAAATAAAATAAAATAAAATAAAATAAAATAAAATAAAATAAAATAAAATAAAATAAAATAAAATAAAATAAAATAAAATAAAATAAAATAAAATAAAATAAAATTAAATTAAATAAAATAAAATAAAATAAAATAAAGTAAAATAAAATAAAATAAAATAAAATAAAATAAAATAAAATAAAATAAAATAAAATAAAATAAAATAAAATAAAATAAAATAAAATAAAATAAAATAAAATAAAATAAAATAAAATAAAATAAAATAGAATGAAATAAAATAAAATAAAATAGAATGAAATAAATTAAAACAAAATAAAATAAAATAAAATAAAATAAATCAAAATAAAATAAAATTTAAAAAAATAAAATAAAGCAAAATAAAATAAAACAAAATAAAACAATTTAAAACAACAAATAAAAAAATTGCTGGAGGTCCATCTTGAGATATAAAATACTTGTTTTTTTTTTGCTGCAAAGACTCTAGCTCTAACAGTTTACCTAGATAAATTATTTGGAAACCATTTTCCGCAAAATAGCCCACAGTCCGGGGTCTTAGTAATGTACTTCTTTTATCTTTTTTTGGATGTTTTTGTTTACTTCGTTTGCTTATGATACAATAAAATTTTGTACGTGCACTTCACTTACATTTTATACAAACATACCTCTACATAAATACAGTATCTATCTAGCCATGTACATTCATATATTGCGCTGCCAGTTATTGCATTTGGCAATGAAGCTAGATTTGGTTTCGCTACAGTGATCGACCTGGCTTTATAGTAAGCAATAGAAGTATAAACAAACAAACAAAGATTTCTACATAATAAATAAAGGTATAGTCTTATATACCTCTTATACCTCACTGACATTCACACATACATACATACATTTGTATCTATGCGTTTAAGTTTATAAAATGTAAGTTGAAGAAACCACGTTCATATTCGTGCACTTCTATCAAAGTAGCTATCGTAGGCAAGTAAGTACATTAGTAGCTTTGAAAGAATAAGCAAATGCATGCACGCGCCTATAAACAATCAAAATCATTGAGCGTGGAGAGCAGCCCAATTATCCAAATATAAACATACGAGTGAATATACCCTCTAGGAAATTTAGCTAGCGATAAGAAAAGAGCATAAAACAGAAGGAAGAGGATTCAATGCGACTATTCGAAATTTCTCTTTATTGTAACAAAAACGAGCAAAGTCATTTTTAGACCTCATTTTTTATAACATTTTAAATTGAAATCCCTACAGGGTACATACGTTTTATATCTACTTTAAAGTAGAGGAAACGCCATATTTGCGACATAAAAAATTTTGCGATAAATATGTATTTAAGATCGCAATCCAAACTTAAGTCTGAGGAGCAACAAAACAAGAAACAATTTTTTTTTTTTTTTTTGAACCGATATTGATAAATGAAGTGCTAAGTATTACAAGCAATAATTTTTCTCAACTCATTTAATTTGCCATTTAATTATAGTTTATTAGAGTTTTTTTTTTATAATTTTGTCGTCTTATTAATTTTTAATTGCTAATCATTTAAAATACGAGCACTTTAGGTATTTTTTTTTTTTATGTTTCAATAAGCTCTTCACGGCATTAGAGGCGAGTGCTTAGCATTTATAAGTATTCTTACTTTTCACTTCTGAACAAGATTTATGTACAAATGTAACAAGGCTACACTTTTAAATGTTTCCGTTCAATTTTTTTTTTTTTTTTTTCAAAGTATTGGTATAAGAACATACTGTCTAACACTGGGCTACAACATTTAGGAATTAAGAAGGGTATTCCTGTTATGCCAATTATGAAAGTGAACAACTTTTGACTTTTACCATCTACCTACCGCTTTTTTCCTAAACTACATATACATTTTTTACAGTGTATTTACATTTTTTTAACTGTGTTTGGTGATTTTTCCAGTTTGTTTCAAAAATAAAACCACCTTTCAAATGAAAATTTGATTACAAATATTTTTTATGGATAATTTTAACCCTGCTAAAAACCAATTTTGGTTTTCATTTTAAAAAGTTATATAAAAGCTAAATTTATAGCGTTTTAAAAGAGTTAAGATATTAAAATAAGTCTCTCTCTGCTGGTTAAATTATCAATCTACTTCGGTAGCAAAATTTAAGCTTTTCAGATTTTTCAATATATGTAAGTCAAAGTTACACAAGGGTCTTTAATGGGTTAAAATATTTCACAAAATATTAAATTAAATTTTACATAGAACTATTAAAGACAAGAATGAGGGTAATGCAGTTTAAAATAAGTTTCTTCAATAAATAAGAAATAGAACCCAATAAGAATATACAATCATCATCATTTATTGGCGCTTAACCGCCTAAGCGATTTTGGCCGTTTGGTATCAAAGCACGCCAGTCATTCCTTTTTAGCGATAACGGACGCCAATTGGAAACCCCAAGGGAGTTCAAGTCATCCTCCACCTGTTGTTTCCATCTCAGTCGAGGCCTCCCCCTTCCTCTGCTGCCGAATTCAGGCGACGATAGGAAAACCTTCTGTGCTGGAGCTTCTTTGTCCATTCGCATAACATGGCCCAGCCAGCGGAGTCTTTGGGCTTTAATTCGCTGGACTATGGTCAGATCTGCGTAGAGCTCGTACAGCTCATCGTTAAATTTCCTTACAATACACTTAAAAAAATATAAGTGACCTTAAAGGGTTAAAATATAAAAAAAAAATTAATTTTCAGATTTTTCAAAATAAGTCAAAATTAAGCAAGGGTCTTTCATTGGGTTCAGTTCTCACAAAATCGTTACCAAACAATTTTTTATTATTTTACATTTTACAAAATAAGTCAAATTTACGCAAGTGTCTTTGACGGGTTAAAATGTTTCAAAAAATTATTAAATTAAATTTAACTTCGAGCAATTAGAGACAAGTATTTGGCCGCAACAAATTATTGAATTCAATTGTCCAATTCAAAAAGTGTTTCTTCTAGTACACAGAAAGAAATAGCGGTGGCAATAGGCGAACAAGCGTGAATGAAGCCGTTTTTTGGTTGTTGCACAGTGTAATTTGCGTTCACTTAAGCGCGACGAAATGAATATAGCATGAATTAAATGTAGATCTTGTTTAATTTAGAAGATTAATATTAATGAATGATTTCTGAAATATGGTGGTCATAATTTTTATTCAATTTACTGTAATGTTAAATATGACAGCAAATTTATAACCTAAAACAATCCAAATCCTCTAATTTTTTGTTCTACCAGCTTTTTTTTTTTTTTAAATAAAATCTGTCGAAGTTCTCTGGTTTTAGTCCCGGGTCAGGTACCTTTAGAAAATTTAAAACAGAAAGGGAACGACCCTTGGTAGTACTTAGCAATTCCTCCTTTCTGTGTTGCCCGCTTGTTTTTACTAGGCTGCCACCTATTTGAGATTATTTCAAGGTCTCACTGCCAACTAATGGCGGCGAAATACCAACAGGTTATCATAACCTCTAACGAGATTTTTAGCCGAGCTTCTCTTTCCAACTTGTGGTGTGTTGCTTTTGAGTTTTCCTACAAGTTGGCGGGACCTACAGTTTTTTGCCGACTCCGAACGGCACTTGCAAAGCAAATGAATTTTTTGCTGAGAAGCTTCTCATGGCAGAAATACACCCGCAGAGTTTGCCAAACTACTGCCGAGGGGCGACCCCGTTTAGAAAAATTCTTTTTCTAAATAATTTTTGATGTTACTTTTGTCGGGCATCGAACCGCCACGACTTGGTGTAGAAGGCCGAACACTTAACCGCTACACCACGGCGGCCGCCCTCTCACTGCCAACATCGGTATTAAAAAAGGGTATTTTTCGTAGGGCTCAATAAAAAAATATTTATAACTAGCAGACCCGGCAGACATTGTCTTGCCCAAACAGTAACTTGTTTTCATTTACAAAATTTGACTGGCCCTCTCATTTCAGCACCACAACCTTCTTCCCGTCCACCCCACCTTCATCCTTTTCATATGATTTTCTCTTTTCATATTGTTTTTCCAACTGTCATCCAGATCCCTATTCCTTTCTCAATCCCACTCCCAAAATGACTTAAAATGACACCCTTTTAAAACTCTCATCGGCACCTTTAATTTAGACGCATTTTTTACAAAAACCTTCTAGCTCCACTGATCAATATCTATATAGAAATCTTGGTCTTATATGGGAAAAATAATAAAACATCTTAAATCACTTGTCACCACCTTTCATTCAAAACTCATATCGCACTAACACCATCGAGCCTCCCCCCCTGGTTGACATTTTAATCAATATCTCGAAAACGGGGTCACATATTGAACTGAAAACTACACCATTTTAAAAAAATTATGAATACCTTTCATTTAAGCCCATATTGAACGAAGACTTAATAACGTTACGCTGGTCCACATTTTGGGCGATATCCCCAAAACCTTTTCAAATACATTTATTTTTTTTTATCGTATAATCATCTCGATCTGATACAAAATCTAGCTTCCAAATTTAATTTTATTATGTCCAGCCGTTATCAAAATATCGTTTGATACCAGTTCTATCCTAATATTAAAGAGTTTTTGCGCAACCACATTTCGACCGAAAAGGCTTTTATCGATAATTATATCGAAATGAACGGAAGTATAAGTAAAAGCTATGGTCTTTCCCTTTCGTTTGATACCAATTTTTTTCGAATATTCCAAGTTTTTCCCCGAAACCACATTTTGACCGATAACTCTGTTATCGATAAATATATCGAAAAGAACCAAAGTCAAAATGAAAGCTATGGTCTTCCCCTTTCGTTAGATATCAATTATGTCCGAGTATTCCAAAGTTTACCCGAAACCACATTTTGACCGATAACTCTGTTATCGATAAATATTTCGAAATGAACAATTCCAAAGGAAAGCTATGGTCTTCCCCTTTAGTTAGATACCAATTTTGTGCGAATATTTCAAAGTTTACGCGAAACCACATTTTGACCGATAACTCTGTTATCGATAAATATATCGAAATGAAACAAAGTCCAAATGAAAGCTGTGGTCTTCCCCTTTCGTTTGATACGAATTTTGTGCGAATATTCCAAAGTTTACGTAAAACTACCTTTTGACCGATAACTATGTTATCGATAAATATATCAAAATTTGAAGATACCTGTTGCAGACTTTATACCCCTAAGAGTTTGTCTGCAAAATTTCGTAAAGATCGGGGCATTGGTTCAGACGTTAAAGAGCCACAAACAGAGGTATATGTTTACAAGGTTGCCACCTATTTATGTTTCCTTTTTGCAATTTATGTGAGATATGTCAATGTGTGTATCAAAAGAAAAATGAAAACGAAATGTTTCTACAAATTTATTTTTAAGCAGGGTTACTACCTAGAGTTGCCACCTAATCCCAGTATGTATATATCTACTTTTTTTCAAAATCCGCTACTATCTCAAAAATGATTTGAAATATTTTCTTGAAATTTTGTATACAGGTTATCGGCTACAATTTAAACTCGCTTACATAAGTATTGCCGCTGAGAAAGTCTTAACAAGGTTGCCACATAACTGAAATTATTTAAAATCACAACGAAATACGGCGATATGGGTATCAAACGAAAGGTATTTTATGTCGGAATACTATAAACTAATCTTGAGTAGTTTTTGAACTAAAGAACTAAATCTTTTAATTGGATACGACACAATTAAATTTTTTGAAACTAAATTTTTCTTTGGTTGTTATTACAAAACAAAGTGAAAGTGGTTTTAAATAATATAAATAGCTTTTCTCAACTAATATTAAGTTAGGTTGCTGTTACAATTGTAACTATTGAAATAGTTCATTTGGATAAACTATCGTTCAATCAGGTGATCCAACTAAGATGCAAAAGAACTAGTTCATTTTTTTTTTTTTTTGTATGAAGTAGAAGCGAATTCAAACACTGAAGATGGCGGATCGCCGAAACCGGTTTATTACAAAACAAAAATTGACAAGGGATGACGAAAAATCGTGCCAATATACAATATTTAGTTACAATATTTAGTATACATCTATTTAGTTTAACTAGAAAACCCCAAAAAATAAAACTCAAAAAAACTCACCTTTCCAGTGCGAATCAGTTTAGCCAAATCGACAGCGGGTATTTCCAGCAGATGACTCCGTATGGGCGGCAATTTTTTACGACTCACTTTGATGTTCGTGAAACGACTGTAGGGTACAACGAACCAACTGAAGACGATCATAGCCGACCGCAGAAAGCGCCGCATGATGTACCCCATAATCCTGGAACAAAGTAGCACAGCAATTTTGGCGATTTTTATATAACACAGTTATACACAGCGAAAAATATTATGTGGAATGTGGTTTGTTGATTGTAAAATGGGTCACATACAACACGCAATGAAATGTGCGCATGTGTGATGAGAGCTGTTTTTTTTTACTTTACTAATAAAAACCACAAAATGAAATTTTTAAAATTTTTTTTTTTTCTTAATTTTTTTTTTTTTTTTAATATTTCGCTTTTAAGTTTGACTCTTTTTCATTTGTATTTTATTGTAATGAATTACAATTACAAAACTAACACACACAAAAACACTCTTAGTGCTAATTATTTTTGCAGATATCGGTTTCTATGTATGTATGATACACACATGTGATATTTTATGACTGTACACAAATACAGTTGCATTGACATAGATACACCAACACTATATTACATATAGAGAGATATATGTTTTTGTATATATTTAAGTAGTTACAGCTTAATATGATTACAACAACAATAATAGCTCCCTCATAGTTAAAAATGCAGCAATCTGAGCTTACAGACAGAGAGGCTTAGCGCAGGCGCAATTGCCTAGTGCTGCTTGAAGTGATTTAGCCGAGCTTGCTGGCTCACCACACGTCGTCGTCGTCCTCGTTGTTGTTGTTGCTGTTGGAGTGGTCGTGATCGCAGGATTGTGCAATATGCCGAGACACATGCGCAGACGCAACAACATATACGCCACACCGGGGGCAAATCGAAGTGCAAAACGCAGCACGAATGAATTGAATATTGCGAATATTTTTATTTATTTGTTTGTCTGTAGCCAAATATGTATAATTCTTAACCAGTGGTCGGTAGTCGTGGTATTTGTTGTTGATATTGTTTACATTGCCTTTTGCAGTATTTTTCTTAATTTTTTCAGTTTTTTATTTAATTTTTTTTTTTTTTTTTTTTTTGTAAAATGTTGTTGCACAATCAGCTAAACAGTGGCATGCAGCACAAAGTTCCTTGTGCTTTTTTTTTTTTTGACTGACTGCCTTCTAGCTGCTACAAACTCGTATTTGTATGATTAACGGTAGTGAGAGGTGTGGCGGTGTTGCTGGTTGGCGGTAGTAGCAGTTGGAGCATTGACCAGCTCGTTGAAGGCTTTATGGAAATTCACTTGTTGGCTGCTTGCAATATTTTTTTCTGCAATTGAATTTTTGTTTGTCCGACCAGATGTTAACTAGAATTTATTTTTTCTTTTTTTTTCAAAGTACGGTGCAGACTTTGCGCTAAGAAATGCGTAAAATGTTGCTATGCATTTTTTAATTTAATTTTTTTTTTTAATTTATATAGTTAGTAAACATATCTAGATACTTTTAATTGTTTCTTCGCCATGCAACAAATTTTCTTGTAAAATTTATTTTTCTGAAAATAGTTGAATTTTATTTAATATGCCTTAGAGCGTAATGTTTTAAGGGTCATTCCATAAGAAATTGACCATGCTTCGAGAATCAGATACTTTTAAGCATGGGTATTTTTTGAGCTAACGAACTATTGAACTAGTTCGTTCAGTAAAGTGAAGTAAACTTTTCTGTAGCTACTTTAAAGTGAGGGTTCATGTAAGTTATATATTAGCAGCTCAACACGTTATCATATACCGAAAACGCGCTAAGAGCAATCAATTTTATTTTTTGAAATTAAATTTTACTTTGGTTGTCATTACGAAGCAAAATGAAATTCCCTTCAAATAAGTTAAGTTGCTCTACCCAACCAATATTAAGCTATATAGCTTGCTATTACGAACTACTGAGCTGTGACTGAACTAAGATCCCAAAGAACTAGTTCAATTCCAGCTCTACTTTAAAGTGTTTTTGTTTAAGGGCCATTCTATAACAAATCCATCATGCTTGGAATCGGTCTCTTTCGTTGATGTTGGTTCTGTTCAAAACGCTTCTGTCATCATACTAATAACTAAATTCCGCAAAACGAAAAAGTTTACCTTTAATGAAATATTTAAGTTTTAAAATCTTAAAAAAACTAGTTTCGAAAATCTGAATTTTTGATATTTATTTCATAAAATATCTTGAAGAATGTGTCACTCAACAAATCAGAGGGAATTTTTTTTAATTTCAAATAATCCCCGAAACCTTGAAATCAAAAATATAAATTTTTAAAATTTTTTATCGATTTTTTTTTTTTTTACTTTTCCATTTTTTTTTTTTCATAAAGTATGTATATTATTATTTCCTTTTAATCATCAATCATATTGAAAAATATGCCACTCAACAAAATCATGAGAATTTTTTCTCAAATTTTTTCTCTTCAAGAATCTCAGAAACCGAAGTTTGAACATTTTATACAGAGTTAGACTTTTCTAATTTTTTTAGAATTTCAAATAATCCCAAAAACCTTGAAATCAAAATATGAAAATTTTTCATAAACTTTTTTATTTAGATTTTTTTCAGTTTTAAATAAACTCAAAAACTTTGATATAACATTTTCTTTTTTTAATTTTGTATCGATTGTTTTCTGTAGACTTTTGAAACTTTATCTATCTTCAAATAATTCCAGGCACTTATAAATTACTAATAAAAATATAAAATTTTTTATAAAATTTTCAGAAATTTTTGAAATTTTTTGGTTTAACAATTTTTGAAAACAAAAACAAAAATTTTTAAATTCTTTTTAGATTTTTTTATTGCAGTTTTTTAGTTATTTTACTTTCAAATAAACCCAGATACAAATGAAAAAAATAATTTTAAATTTGTTTTAGATTTTTTTTAATTTTGAAATTTTTTTTCAGCTTTAATTAATCCAAGCCACCTTGCAATCACAAATTTTTGAAAACTTTATTTATTTTCAAATAATTCCAGGAACTTTTAAATTACTAATAAAAATATAAAATTTTCAGAATTTTTTTAAATTTTTTTGGTTTAACAATTTTTGAAAACAAAAATAAAAATTGTTTAATTCTTTTTAGATTTTTTTTTTGCAGTTTTTTTAGTTATATAAATTAAATAAACCCAGATGCAATTGCAAAAAATAATTTTAAATTTGTTATAGATTTTTTTTTTTTTAATTTTGAACATTTAATTTGACTTTATTAATCAAAGACACCTTGCAATCAAAAATTTTTGTTAAATAATAATAATAATTTTAGTTTCGAATAATCCCCGACACATTAAAACTGAAAAAGTTTAAATTTAAAAATTTTTAATAGTTTTTTTTATCAAAATGTTATTGAATGGTTTTTAAAAATACAATTTTAAATTAAAAAAATTGATTTTCAATCAACTTTGAAAAGCATATTTTCGAAACTTTTAGAAAATTAGATAGCCGTTTTTTTAAGGTACGATCCTCCACGCTTTGAGCTTGAATTCAAAGTAGAAACTTATTTTTAGAACATTTTATATAAACTCGTAAGAACTCGATTCCAAATATTAGTCTCTTTGACATGGAATGCCCCTTATTAATTTTTTTTTTTTGTTTTTTTTTTTTTGTTTTAGTCAAGTCAAAATAAAGAGTTTTTGCAAGTATTCAACTCGAACAAATATACCGTTTAAAGCATTTTTTTAACATAAACTTTGTTGTTGATGTAGTTTCGCTAGTTGTTTTTGTTGTCGTAGCAGCTTATTACATATTTATCTGTAAATTCTGTATTTACTTCAATTCATTCACAATTCACTTTAATCACTGCAGTTGGCTTCAAAGCACATTCTTGCAACACTTTTTCACACAAACGCGCTTGCGCTTGCATCTGTAGAAACTGAAACTTGTTTTTTATTTTGTGTTGAAATATTTTTTTTTTATTTTTTTTTTTTTTTGTTGCAAATATGCGTAAAATGTATTGATTTTTGTTACTTCTGTTATTGAATCTCTCTACGTTGTAGCCAACAACTTTTACTATTTTCTATTTTGTTTATGCTGCGCATGCGCCACAGCTATAGCAAGCTAGTCTATAATGTACTTTAAGCAGCAGCGAGTTCGTTGCTTGAGTCTTTCGTTCAATATATTTGTATAGCTTTAATTTAAATGATTTCTTGCATTTTTTTCTTTTCTCTATTTTAAATTTATTTTTATATTCAATTAAGAATTGTAACAGAATATTCACAATTGTAATGCGGTTACACACACAAATACGCGCTCACACTTGGTAATAAACTCCAAAATACGCACAGTCACCACGACTTATTGAAGTAAACGCCCTCGTTTTGCTCTATTTCGTTGCACTTATTTAGACGCGTTGCGCGTAATCCAAAAACTCACAACTTAAATGCTCGAAATACGTTGAGCAAATAATATCTGCAGACCCATGACAATATCATTTAAGCTCAAAATCGTTCTCTCTTCACAAGCAAACAAACAAACAAGATTCAGCTACACCACAAGCAACAGCGGCTTGCCGGCTATTTTCAAGCTGAGATCAACGAATATTGAGCGCAGTGCAGCTTTAAATGGCTTTTAATACAGCTTTGAGCTTGGTGTGTTGTTTGTATGGTTGCCGTTTTTTTTTTTTAAATACCATACACGTTTTTTAAGTGAACTTTTTCATTTATCAGAACTATCAACTGTGTTTGTCTTGCACAGAAAATTAAACTTTTTCATAACTCAAAATTAATATAAGATTATCAATAACAAGCCGCGATATGATGTTGTATCATATGTATTAGCTTGATCTGATGCGATATGATGCATTAACGCCTGAAGATGTTGTGACACTTCTTCTAATTGGACTAATAATATCTACCAGAAATTTAGTGATCTCATTTCAATGGATCAGATCTTATCAATGTTTATCTGATTCTGTTAACAAACAATCTATCATCAAGGCAAAAACCTAAAAGGCTATTGGATGCGATATTATTTGACCAATAATATATAGCTGATATTAAGTGATGTAAACAACAAACAATTATTTGACAAACAATATTTTCAGATTAAATGATCTGATATCAAACGATCCATACTACACTGAATTAGTGTACAAGTATTGCGTTTTGGTTTGGAGCTCCTCATATCATCAACGAAATTGCTATATTTATTGATCTGATATCAATCGAGCAAACGATCAGATATCACCAAATGGTATCCGACTTGCTCGGAAAAAAAATATGATGATGTGATATTTGATCTAAACTAAGAGAAGATTGAATCTGAGGTAGTTGTAAATTCTATCTCTAATCTTGGTAACAAGTGATGCTATCTAATGTGAGCTCCTTTACTATGATATGATTTTAATAGGTCAGATATGATGATAAAATGTTATTATCTAATTTGATTTAGCTAGAAATTTAATATTGAAATTTAAATATTCTGTTGTGATTCAGATTTTATTATCTGAATAACTCTTTTTTCATTCATGCGACGAAGCCTTAACTGGTCATGTGATATGATATTATATCATTGGTAGCGAATTAATTGATATTTTTTAGATGTGATGTCATCAATTGTCAATTTTGTATTATAAAATGAGCAGTTTAAAGCACAATTGGTATAAGTCCAGGTTTAGTTTTTTTTTAAGCTATTGCATAGATTTTATCGCAGGCCTTGGTGGTGGGAGTGAAATGAAAAAAATGTTAATGTTAAAACAGTTCGTAGTAACGGACTTTTTTCAATGTTAAAAGTTTCGGCATTAGCAACATAACTTGACAAAAATAAATATAAGCGTTGCCTACATTTAGGCGTATGACGTTGTACTAATGATAGCAATAGGCCGATTACAAAAAATTGGAGCTATACATTACATTACATTAAAATTGGATCTGTAAGCGTTACCTACATTTATAATACATTTACACTGCACCAAATGCGTGGCTTTTGGCGAAGTTATTTCGAGAATGTTTGTCCCCAGTATGAATTTGTTTGCCAAATTAGACGAATTTAATTTAATTTGACATAATTTGGTGATCAAATTCAATCTGCGGATGAACGGTCTCGGAAAAAAAAGTGACCAATTTGGTGCAGTGTAAATGTAGCTTTAGGCTATACTACTAACATTGTGACTAAACTAATGGCGGCGATATACCAACAGGTTATCATAACCTCTAACGAGATTTTTAGCCGAGCTTCTCTTTCCAACTTGTGGTGTGTTGCTTTTTTTCCTACAAGTTGGCGGGACCTACAGTTTTTTGACGACTCCGAACGGCACTTGCAAAGCAAATGAATTTTTTGCTGAGAAGCTTCTCATGGCAGAAATACACCCGGAGAGTTTGCCAAACTACTGCCGAGGGGCGACCCCGTTTAGAAAAATTCTTTTTCTAAATAATTTTTGATGTTACTTTTGCCGGGCATCGAACCTCCACGACTTGGTGTAGAAGGCCGAACACTTAACCGCTACACCACGGCGGCCGCCCAACATTGTGACGTTGTACATAAAATTGGAGCCTGTTAACAGGTTAAGGCTGTAAGTGATATGCAATAGCTTTACCGCGGCAGTCCCCGAGCGCCACACGTCCTTTTTTAGTTAGTCATGACGTTATGTAGGGGAAAATGTGTTCTATATAACACGCTAACGGTGTAACTCCTATCTTCAATAGAAACCCAATAAATAGCAAAACTAACTTGTGAAATCAAGCGTACCCCCTATTTGTTGACAACACAAAACCTTCAATATCTCAATTCGAGTAAAGATGGACCTATACCACTTGCGCTCATATGATAGGTCAACAGGTCATATGTGATGATCCTAATCACATTGGACATTGACTTAGTTAAAAATGAAGCAACTAAATATGATATGATGTGAATGTTAAGATAGGATCACTTAGACGTGACTATATCCTAACCAACTTTTAAAGAGCAGACAAAACAAATAAAGTATTTAGAGTATTTTACTGAAATATGATATATAACATCATATGATATTACTTGTCCTAAAAGATTTCACATCATCCAATATGTTTATTTAATGATATGATGTGATATTACATGCTTTATGATATGATCTTTTTTTGTGCGATAGTCACATCATTTCTCACAAGAATTTTGGTAACTAGCCATTGAACGAGAAAACAAGATATGCACCAAATTTAGTAAAATTAGTAAATTTTATAGGCAACCATGGTTTTCTGTAGTCAGCTTTGTAGAAATAAAAGAAGTTTGCTTGTAAAAATGAGTGAATTAAAACCAGGGATGGGCAAAATTTTATTTTTGAGTGACGAGTGACGAAAAAAAAATAAAAATTAAAAATTATTCATTATTTTAAAAATTTTGAGTGATGAGTTACCGGTTATTTTTATTCAAAAAAAAAAGTGATAAATAATAAGTTATTTTTATTTCAAGCGATTCTTGAAAAAAATGACTTGTTATTCATCACGCGGTATTTTTATTTATGGAATTCTTGAAAAACGATAAAACTTCATTTTTAATCAGTTATTAACAAATGAAAAATTTGTCCATCGAGACCCCGGAAAATTATACCCATATGCGCAATACATTCGGCGTAACCTTGGGACCATTTTCTGGATCGTTTCGGGACTGTTTCGGGATCGTTTCGGGACCATTTTCGGGATAATTACGGTGTCATATCATACGATGTCATATCATCATATATGACATCATGTGATATGACATCATATGATATGACATCATATGATATGACATCGTATGATATGACATCGTATGATATGACATCATATGAAATGACATCATATGATATGACATCATATCATATGACATCATATGATATGACATCATATCATATGACATCGTATGATATGACAACGTATGATATGACATCATATGATATGACATAATATGATATGACATCGTATGATATGACATAATATGATATGACACCGAAATGATCCCAAACCATCCCGAAGCAGTCCCGAAACGATCCAGAAAATGGTCCCGAGGTTACGCCGAATATATATGAGTATAATTTGCCGGGGTCTCGATGGACAAATTTTTCATTTGTAAATAACTGATTAAAAATGAAGTTTTATCGTTATCCAAGAATTCCATATATAAAAATAACGCGTTATCATCACTCAACATTTCTTTAGTGATGAATAACAAGTCATTTTATTCAAGAATCGCTTGAAATAACAATAACTTATTATTTATCAATTTGATTTTTATGAATTAAAATAACCGGTCACTCATCACTCAAAATTTTTAAAATAATGAATAATTTTTTATTTTTTATTTGAATAATTTTTCACTCGAAATGGCCCAACCCTGATCAAAACGATTACTTCTGAGTGTAATTGTGAGCAATAATGTTTATATTTATTATTATTGTGAATGAGTGATAAGTACGACCGTTGCACTATCTGTAGAGGGTATATATAACGAAATTGAGCGAGTTCAGTAATTCAGCGCGCTTCTCTCATAACTCAGAAAATTACTCATCATTCTTTTTGTTTGCTCACTTGAGTTTTTTCACTCAGTTTCATATTGAGTTTAATATTTTGATAGTCCTCACCGTACATATGCACATTCATATTGTTGTTTTGCACACCAAGAATGATAAGTTATGTATTATCTCTCGTTCAACTCCGGGCAAGTACCTCTTGGTTGGCCGGCTGTTTTCATCAAAAAGTCGCTGGGAAGCTGAGAGGGTTTCTTTCTTTTTGTGTGGTTTTTATACCCGGCTATCTATTTTTATTGTTTATGTTTATGGTTTTTCCTCTATTTTTCAAGATGTAATATATTTATGAGCCGTATTTTGACATTGTTATAGTCATATCATAGTTTTATTTTTTTATACATTTTTTTTTTTTTTTTTTCAAATGTGTATATTTTGTAGTTTCACGAGCTTAAGGTCAGTTGGTAGTAATTTTTACTTTATTATTATTTAATTTTTTTAAAGGAAAACTTGCAAAGCAACGTTCAGATATTTTAAAGATAATCAAAATTTCTCGTCACAATAATTAAAATTTTTTTCTACTTGTTTTAGAAAATCTTATGGGGACTCGAAGCATAAATACCAGATTATTTTGTATGCACTTAGCTCAACAAATTAAAGCGTTTTTTAGCCACCTGGTGCCTAAAGATTGCTACTACATGTCTGCATATAAATGAAATGCTACAATAATTACATTTTAAACAGAGAGAATGTGAATGAAATTGCAAATAAAAGAATGTTGTACTGATTTGATTATTAAAATGTAATTATCAACATTGCACACAGTGAACAGAAACTGTTTCAAAAACACTTGACTGACGGAAACACTGAATTTACATTGATTCATATGTGTTGTGTGAAAGATAATTGCCTTGTCATCATAAGACTATACAACTTTCTGCTTATATTTATCATCTCTATAGAGTCTAGTTTCAGTTCTTGGATATTTAGTTTACGTTGATATTAGGGGGGAGACCACGCCCATTTATAAAAAAAGGACGAGTGGCACTCGTGGACTGCCGCGGTAAAGCTATTGCATATTATCAACTTATGCCAGGCCCGTACGCAGCGGTGGGGGTTTTGAATTTCAAAATCCTCCCCTGCGCACGGGCCTGTATCTAATTATTACCAGTTACGGGTTTTTTTTATTCAATCGCCACGGTCAAAGCCCGCGATAAAATCTATGCAATAGCTCACAATTTTTTAAAATATTTAACTTCACCTTTATCTTTAATTTCAACTTCAACTTCAATTTTAATTTCAACTTCAACTTCGATTTGAACTTCAACTTCAACTTTAATTTCAACTTCAACTTCAACACTTCAACTTCAACTGTAATTTCAACTTCAATTTCAACTTCAACTTCAACTTAAATTTAAACTTCAACTTCAACTTCAACTTCAACTTCAAATTCAAATTCAACTTCAACTTCAACTTCAACTACAACTTCAATTTCAACTTCAACTTCAACTTCAACTTCAATTTCAACTTCAACTTCAACTTCAACTTCAATTTCAATTTCAACTTCAACTTCTACTTCAACTTCAACTTCAACTTCAACTTCAACTTCAAATTCAACTTCAACTTCAACTACAACTTCAACTTCAATTTCAACTTCAACTTCAATTTCAATTTCAATTTCAACTTCAACTTCAACTTCAACTTCAACTTCAACTTCAACTTCAACTTCAATTTCAACTTCAACTTCAACTTCAAAGTTATAGTCAAAGTCAAAGTCAAAGTCCAAGTCAAAGCCCAATTCAAAGTCAAAGTCCAAGTCAAAGTCAAAGCCCAATTCAAAGTCAAAGTTAAAGTTAAGGTTAAAGTTAAGGTTAACTTTAACATTAACTTTATGATAGAGATCTAATTTTATGTATTCTGCCTGTTGCTAACACCTTTCGAACCTTTTTTCACAAATATCCGTTCCGTTTTTTTTTTATTTAGCGTGGTCCTTGCCCAATAGCGTCCCTTTTTTTGCAATAAATTCATTTTATACAACACATTTGGTTTTTATATTCATTCAAAATATTCGGTTGCGGTTTATTTCTGCAATTTATGCTATTCGGCTTCGATTCTATCTTCGGTTCCCGCATTTTTACATTTTTTCGGATTTTGTGAGCGGTTCTTTGTTTTTCGAAATATTTATTCGGATTTCAATTCCGGTTTCGGTATCTATCCGTTGTTTTTTTTTTTACTCAATGTTGGAACTTCGAATATGGTTTATTTTCACTTGTTGGGACTTAGGTTCCGATTCCTGTCTCATTAAAATTTTTTTCGGAATTAGGTCCAGTTTCTATTTTTATTTCAATTGTGCACTCGGATTTCGGTTCCGGTCCCTTTTTTAATGTTTATTCGGACTTTGGTTTCTTTTTCAAGTTTTGTTCGGGTTTCTTTTTACATTTTGGTTCGGTTTTCCGGTTCCGTGTGTTTTTTTATTTGTTCTCATTTTGACTAAGTTTTTTTTTTTTAATTTTTGCTCTGAGTTTCGTTCCAGTTTCTTTTTAAATGTTTGCTAGGATCCCGTTTTTGTTTGAATTTCGGTTTGGGTTTCTCTTTTCTCCAATTGTAATTGGGTTTCGTTTCCGGTTCAATTTTTTTTAATTTTTATTCGGACTTCGGTTTTTTTCAAGTTTTGATCGGGTTTCTTTTTTAATTTTAGTTCGGTTTTCCGGTTCCGGGGTTTTTATTTTTGCTGTCATTTCGACCCCGTTTTTCAATTTTTCTGAGTTCTGTTTCGGTTTCTATTTAAACATCTGCTGGGATTTCGATCCCGTTTTTTTTTATCAAATTTTTGTTTGGTTTTCGGGTTGCGTTTCTTTTTTCTGCAATTGTTATTGGGTTGTTTCTTATTGGAGCTTAGCTCGAAAATTGTTTATACCTGCTGTACTTTTTACTAGTATTAGGGTATTCTAATTTTTGATGTTACGAAATTTTTATGAATTTTGATACTTAGAGAAAATTGACAAAGATTTACATGGGTTTCGTTTTCGGTTCCGGTTTCTTTTAGATTTTTATTTGCACTTCGGTTCCGGATTGTTTTAAATTTTTGTTCGGTTTTCGGTTCAGGGTCGATATCCACTCTTTGTTTGCAGATTTTTTGTCGAATTTTTTGTCGGATTTCGATAGGGTCTCTATTTTATGTATTTTTTTCAACTTGTGTCGGATTTCAGTCACGTTTCTTTTTTAAAATTCTTTTTAAATTTTTGTTCGATTTTCGCTTCCACATTCCTTTAAAGTTTGTATTCCGGTGTCAGAGGTATCGTTTTCCAGGATTTTCGCATCTTTTTTTTAGGATTTCGTTCCAAGTTCTTTTAAAATTGAACGAAATCGGTTCCGGTTTCTTTTTTTAATTTTTGTTCAGATTTCGGTTCCGGTCTCGATTTCCGAGTTCTGCATAACTTTTGTTCGAATTCACAACTTTTTTTAGGTTTTGTTCAAAGTTCTTTTAAAATTGAACGAAATCGGTTCCGGTTTCTTTTTTTTAATTTTTGTTCAGATTTCGGTTCCGGTCTCGATTTCCGAGTTCTGCATAACTTTTGTTCGAATTCACAACTTTTTTTAGGTTTTGTTCAAAGTTCTTTTAAAATTGAACGAAATCGGTTCCGGTTTCTTTTTTTAATTTTTGTTCAGATTTCGGTTCCGGTCTCGATTTCCGAGTTCTGCATAACTTTTGTTCGAATTCACAACTTTTTTTAGGTTTTGTTCAAAGTTCTTTTAAAATTGAACGAAATCGGTTCCGGTTTCTTTTTTTAATTTTTCTTCAGATTTCGGTTCCGGTCTCGATTTCCGAGTTCTGCATAACTTTTGTTCGAATTCCGGCCCCGCTTTTTTTTTCTTTTTGTTCGAATTTGGATTCTTCTTTTAATTTTTCTACATTTGTAGATATTTTTATCGGTTTCCATTTTATATTCGGGTTTTTCATAAAATTTGGTCAGATTTCGGTACCGGTTTCGATTTCAATTTTTGCGTTCCGGCTTCGGTTTAAATTTGTTTACAAATCTGTTTCGGTTTCTGGGCTTTTCGCATATTTTTTCGGAGCTCGTTTCGGTATCGTTTTTCCCAATTTTTGTTTGGATTTCGGTGCCGGTTTCATTTCCGGCTTCAAGTTCGATTTCCGGGTTTTTCGCAATTTGTTTAATTGTTTTTTTTTTTTATTTAAGTACCGGTTTCCTTTTCAATTGTTCGTGGATTTCCTAAATTTGTGGTTGAAATTCGATTCCATTAAAGAGTAAAATAGACAATAATAAGCATCAACAAAAAATTAAAAAAAAAATTCCATTCTTTCCCATTTCAAAAACCGCATGCGTAACTACCATACGTGGTACACACAAACATACATAAAAATATCTTGAGCAACGCTTGATTTAATGGGAGAATGCAATTTTTAATGGTTTTTCCACTTGAGTTAACCAAACAAGAATTAAAGCAACTCAATGAGAAATCCCAGTTGCAATTTTTAAGTGGATTTTTAGAAATATCAAAGGAAGCCATTTTATAATTTTGCGTAAGCTTACGAAAACCACAACACAATCAATAAAGAGTGGCGTAGTTAGTTTATAAGTCGTTGGTTTTATCGTTATTCCATCTTAAATGGTCATTGTGTGCTGAGTAAAAATAGTTGGGTATACCAACTGATTTGAAATATAGATTATGGATTTCCTTACCTCCTTTTCTTGACAAAAAAAAGTTCAGAAGTTTATTTACATCGACCGAGTGTTGTTCTTAGGAACTGTTGGGATATCGGAGCTATCTTGGACTTGCGTTTATTCTCACCACACTTCACTCTTTTATATAGCATTTTTTTGGAACTAGCATCAAGAGACTTTAACTACCTAATAATATAGTTTTGGGAACTTTTTCCATGTTCCATGGTCCAGTTAAAATTTTATTTTAGTATTTAATTATTTATTAGATAAATATGTAGGTAATACTTTAACTGGGTAAAGGTCATTATTTGAAACTACTAACCTTTTTCATAAGAGTCTGCAAGACTTTTATATGTACTGTATGTTTAAGACATACTTACTACTGCCATACAGGGTGCTCTGTTACCAACTTTAAATTATTGGCGAAAAAAAACCTCAAATGGATTGAGTAAAGGTTCAATTCGCTATTACAGAATCATTATGACTCGAGGGAGAGTTATATGAATAGGAATGACAAGTAAGGAAGTCTAAATTCGGGTAAACCGAACATTAAATACCCAGCTGCAGTTTTCAGAACGCTCAATTTATGTGATTTGAAATTTTCCATATGGAAAGTGGGCGTGGTCGGGAAGCGATTTCATCCAACTTCATCAGGTATACTCCCAATAATGCTAGTATGCCTTGTACCAAATTACATGAATCTACCGTAATCAGTTTAAAAGTTACGACCAGTCGAATTTTCAAAAATGTCTCCCTTAAAAAAGAGGGGTTCCACTCCCGCTTAAAAAATTAGTCAAAAAATCATAACAGAATAACTAGGTTGTTCATCCTACCAAACTATGTCAGTTTAGCCATTTTCGTTACCGAATTATGTAGATTTTGGTGATTTTCGAAATCGAAAGATTCGATATCGAAAGTAGGCGTGGTTGGAGGGCGATTTTATCCAATTTCATCAGGTATACTCCAAACGATACTAGTATGCTTTGTAGCAAATTTCACCATTCTACCGTAATCAGTTTAAAAGGAACGAGCAGTCGAGTTTTCAAAAATGCCTTCCTTAAAAGTGGGCGGTGCCACGCCTACTTTGAAAAATTGATCAAAAAATGAAAATAGAATGACCAGGGGCATTTACCTATAAAATTATATCATTTTAGCCATTTCAGCTATAGAGATATGTCAATTTAAGTGATTTTCGAAAATTTCGATATCGAAAAACAGGTTATCATCCGATTTCGCCCATTTTCAATACCTTGGCCAGAAAGTAACCTGTATACAAAATTTCATGCATACATATGTATATCTTAATTTTTACTCAAGTTATCGTGTACACGGACAGACTAACCGACATGGCTTAATCAACTGCTCTTTTCAACCTAATCACTTGCATATGTGGAACTCTACATATATCTATCTCGATTATTTTGTGCCGTTACGTAGTACCGTTATGCAGACAAAATTATAATACTAGTACGCTGGGTATAATAAAGGTAAAGGTAAAATGGAAAAAAGGTATATGAAGAGGAAGAAGGGGATGTGAGGTAGGAAGAAAAGGAGAAAACGGAAAAAGGTCATTAGGAAAACGAAATGATAGACGAGAAAAAGCGAGACATGAGAAGAGGAAAGGGTATAATCGTAACACTTTGTATCTAGTGTAGGAACTCTAGTTATTTTTTTTTTTAAGTAACACCCTGTATCCATATAGTATATTAGTATTGTTAATTTGTGACATTTTTAATGTGCTTCATACTCATCTAATCCAAATATAATTCGCTTAATAATTTCGGTTTTAGCATTTATGTACGCAGTGCTACCGACTATGGTTTTAATGTGCAAAACTTTAAACCAGTTTACTTATTTAACCGCAAAAACAAAAATTTTAATTAATGACTTACAAAATACTGTGTATGATATGCATGAATATGTACATACATATGTATATTAATTTAAATAAATCACCTAATAAAAACATAAAAAACTTTGTACATTAGGCTGCCACGCATTAGGCGTTGGAACTTTTTGGTTTAAATTTAAATTCTAAATATCAGATGTAAATATCTCAACCCCAGCGCCACCTAGTGGCAAGATTTTTTTGTGGAGATATTTGTTTTCATGTCATTTGCCACCTTTGTTTTTAATATGATCCAAATCGGAACTTAAATGCGAATTTTGTTAATATCGCGACAGCAGCGCCACCTATCGGATATTTATTTTAAACACACTTCACATTCGTTATGGGAAATATATATATGTATATATTTATTTAGAGTTTATGCTAAACAACACTAAATTCAGCCCATCGTGCAATGATCTCAAATAACAGATCTATGTGGAGGAATAAACTGTTGCGATATCATAAAGCAAATATTTTAGTTATAATATTTTCTAATATTCCGATGGAAAAAGCGGAACTCTTTTTGGTGAGGCACCCTAATTCGTAAATAGTCATGTACTATGTTTATAATTCTTACGAAATTTTGGTACATAGTATCATTGTACACATATTTTTTAACCACATTTGTGGCAGTTTTAACCTTTGAGCTAAGGTGTGATATAACTACATAGAATCTAATATACAACTATGGTGAACTGAGTATACGAGTACCTATGAATGCTTTTGAATGGATTCGAAAAAATTTCTTTCTTGACGCTCCTACAAAAAACACAGATTCCATAATATCTCTTCAATTTTTCCATTTTCAATGGCAGGTACATATCAAAATCCGAGTGAAAGATCACCCTATTTCAAAATATTTAAAAAAGAAAATGCAAAATGCAATCTAAGCTAGAAAGGGCGGTTTGAAGTGTTCTTCCAATTAGACGTCAATATTTACTTGACAAGTGTTCAAAGATAATGTTTTTTAAGGTGTCATAATAGATCCTTCCGTTTTCTTACTAACACTTTACAATTTTTAGAGAGGGTTTATTTTAGTATAGTCCACTTATGAAAAAGGTAATTTCGAAAAATATATCAGTTAGGGCCTTTATGAAATAAGGTGAACATATTTTTAGAAGAATAACAAAGCAAAATGTAATTATTCCGCTTGGTGTCGCAACTATCGTATTATTCGTCCATTTACATATATAAAGGTACCCTTCAGGCAAATAATGACAATTGCCTCCAAAGGGGCGGATGAACTAGCGAAAACGGAGCCACCACTAGAACGACCTATTGTGATGCAGAGGGTGTGAATTTGCTCCATCTGCATCAGTAAAAGTCATCCTAGTAGTAGGTCCGTATTCGCTACTTCAGCTGTCCCGGGGGACATATAATGAAATGCTCCGATTTTAGTCGTTAAGCATGTTCCTGCATTTTCGATAATGAGCTAGGCCTTTCAACCAATACTCCAACCCATCACAGGTTGTCCCCTCCAATGACATCCCCATGTTAAAGTTTCCGATCGTTTTTATACAACTGAACCTGAAATATGATAGGGAAATTCTATTTGTGCCCAGTTTTTGATATGTCACGTACGTTCTTTTGCCCGCAAGGTAGTTCAAAGATTTTGTTTATTATCTTTTTATCAATTTGAGGCATATGTCAACTCTACCTGGTGGTTGTATCGGGAACAGCAAAAAAAATGGGGCAGTTCTAAATATTTTTTTACGTTGCGAATTTTCTCACTCTCATATAATTTGTGATATATCTATATATGAAAAGGTCAAACGGTTCGCCGTGAAAAACTATTTAGAATTGGACTGACAAGTACCAGTATGGTAGAGCTTGGGGATAAGGAGAGGCGAAAAGAGCGTGAGTGCAGAGAGTTTGATGTGCTAGTTAATAGAAATATCGTTGTAAAATTCCATAAAAAAATTCGACTAATGTATCAAACGTATTCGATTTTTCCTACCAGGAAAATAATTTCCGGCCAGTAGTTTAAATCCGGACCGGATAGTTTCACACTGTGCGACGGTAAGCAACACTATCACCTTAGTTACAGTTGCTAAAGATGTTATTGTTCTAGCAGCACTTCGGACGGGACAGATGGGGTTGTAGTGATGTTGACACTCCTTTCTCGGAAATGGTACGTTCTGGTGAATAGGACGTTGTGGTACTAGCCCGGCTGTCTTGCGAACAATTTGGCTGACCCTGTTGCTAGGTTTGAAGTGGATTTTAGTCGCCTCTCACGACAGGCATACCTACCTCGGGCATATTCTAAACCCCTAACCCGAAGGGATGAGCTGCAAAGGATCTTTCCCACGAATGAGTGTGATGAGTTTAAATCTTAGTGGTCAAGGAATAGTGTTCGATTAAAGAAAGTAAATTTTAATGGTAATAAAATTGAATTTCGACCCAAAATCAACAAAAAAGTTTGAGTGGTAATAAAAATGAATTTCCACTACAATTTTAGTTACAATGGAAATGCAATTTCACTACCAGTAAACCTTGAGTGGTTAATAAAGTCTTTACTGATGTCAAATTTTAAAGCAATCTACCCTTGCCTGGTTGAGGTAGACTTTCACTGGGAATAAGAGACCAGCGGACCTAACCAACGCAAAAGAGGCCAAATGTGGGCAAATTTTTTTATTAGATTCGCTGTTGCTATAAAACGAATACAAATCGCGATGCATATCAAAGCTAAAGAGATGAGCATAAGCAAATACAAACCACAATCAGAATATCTAACAAGCAAATAGTTAAGTAGATATTGAGAGTTGATAAGATTTTCCCACTGTCATAAACCGGCAGACAAACTACTCGTGAGCTCATATGAGTTCAGTTATACCAAAAGCTTGGAGAGGAGTAGTTATGGATACACTCTGCGTCTGTGCAAAAGCAGAGAAATCATAGAACACAAACAAACGAATGAACAATAAATCAAGTGAGACGACCAGCTGAGCTAGAGAACCACTACATAAAGAGCTCGTAAGTACATTCGCACTTGTTTATATTTAATTTTATTGAAACTAATAGAAATTTGAATAATTTAGCAAAAATATTAGCGCAGATACAACGAAAATTCCACCGAGCACTACCATGCGGCTAACGTACGCCTTGCGAGTTTTATTTAGGCGACAAGATAGCTTTAAAGCTATCGGACGTCATTGTTTTGCGACGAGCAGCAACGATATTGGCTCAACTGCAACGGTTAATGGCGCTCACCCGCTCAGCGGAGTGCGAATACTCGATATGACACGCATCATTTCAGGGCCCTACTGTACAATGGTATTGGCCGATATGGGCGCGGAGGTAATCAAAATTGAACGTCCATTTTATGGTGGCGATGAAGCACGCAAATGGGGCCCACCGTTTTTGGAGGAGAGTAAAGATTCCACTTACTTTTTAGCGGTAAATCGTAATAAGAAGAGTGTTGTCATCGATTTGAAACGGGGCAAAGAAGTCATCTATGAGTTGGCTAAGCAGTGTGATGTGCTTGTGGAAAACTATGTACCTGGCAAGTTAGCTGAGTACGGTTTGGATTATGAGCAGTTACGTAAAATTGCACCACAGCTCATTTATTGCTCCATGACCGGTTATGGTTCGGTGGGTCCTTATGCTAAACGTCCCGGTTATGATGTGATAGCTTCATCCATGGGTGGTTTACTGCACATAACAGGCGAACGTGATGGTCCACCATGTAAAGCGGGCGTGGCTGTGACTGATATTGCTACCGGTTTGTATGCGCATGGTGCCATTTTAGCCGCTCTTCTACAGCGTCAGCGTACAGGCCTTGGTCAAAAGATCGATGTGAATTTGCTCTCAACTGGTATATCGCTACTAATCAATGTGGCCTCGAACTATTTGAATGCTGGTGTTGAGGCGCAACGTTGGGGTACAGCGCATTCGAGTATTGTGCCTTATCAGAGTTTTAAAACTGCGGATGGCTATGTAACGCTCGGCACAGGCAGTGATGCGCAATTCAAGGAGCTTTGTAAACTGTTACAAATACCGCATATAGCCGAGGATGCGAAATTTAAAACCAATAGAGATCGTGTTACAAATCGTGCTGAACTCTTGGAGCTGCTTCAGGGTATATTAGGTGAAAAAAGTTCCAAAAATTGGATGGAACAATTTGAGGGTGCCTCATTTCCTGTTGGTCCAGTTAATAATATACGTGAAGTATTTGAGGATGAACATGTACAGGCAATTGGTTTGGTTAAGACGTTGGAGCATCCAAAAGATGGTAGCGTCAAAGTCGTGGGTCCACCTGTTGTCTACAGTGAGTCTAAAAATGATGCACGCACAGCGCCACCTTTTTTGGGCCAGCATACCGAAGAAGTGTTAACGGAACTACTCGGGTATAGCGCGGACAAGATTGCGCAGCTTCGCGATAAGAAAGTAATAGAGTAATCAGATAGCGAGAGGTATTCGAGATTTCAGTAAAGTGCATTTATGTTTAATAAAAGTTAGTTTTATTCTTGAGCTTGCAATAAATTTGTGTATGATTAGAAACTTGAATTTAGTTATTAAGAAATGATCAATATGCCATTCTAATTTTTGAGCCATTTTACTTTTCTATTCCCCAAACCCTATTTGCGCACATTGTAACATTCTCTAAGTCGAATTCTTTAAGCAGCTACTCCAGTTTTTGCTCATGTTGTTGTTGTTGTTGTTGTTGTTGTTGTTGACGACAAAAATGCTCCCCGAAGGTTTTGGGGAGTGATGTCGAAATAGATACTCCTTGGCCGAATATGAGCCCGGTACGCTCCGGTACTTCCTTGCGGTACTACCAGACTGTCTCGGGAGCGATTTGATATGGCCAGTGGTGCCTTCTAGGTCATGTCACCATCGAGTTAGCACGTCATTACCTATCCAACAAGCTATACTTGAGCTAAAATTGCTCAATGGTGCAAAATATTTACCAAGGACTGAAACCATAACCGTAACGGCTATTTGATCTGAAAAAGAACGAAACCTAAACCGTTTCAAAGACCGGAACCGATTCCAATCGGTTTTGAATTTTTTAATGTTTTACTTCTTTTATGGGTACTAACCGGACACTGCCTTATTGGTAGGCACGCAGAAAGGCTAGGTGTGCCCTACCGACGATGCTGTAGGAGTTGCAAAGATGATGAGCAGGAGGAAACGGTGAAGCTACTCACCTGCAACTGCACGGCTTTAAGCGGCGCAAGAATGCGCTGGGAGTTTCCTTCCAGGATAGCCTACGCCAGGTCGCGGAGCTGGATTTAAAGGACCTAATGGCCTTCATCAAGTCATCTTAATGGTTCGAGGAGGAGTAACGGTGTCGGTTTAGGAGCGTCAGTTCTCCACATAGTAGAATCCCGAAAACACAGGGATTTTTCATATGGTCGCGTCCCGGAACTGACTTTCTTAAGCTGGAAACATAATCAGTCCGCCAATAAGTCAGTTGCGTGACGTATGTCAATTTTAAAGCAAATTCTATTTTGACGTATCCATCGTATCTGGCGTTACGCATACAAACACCCGCAGTCTACTTTACCATCAGTTATTTCGACGTACTGACAGACTGATTCTGCTGAACGCATTAGTGTTGGTGGTATCACAACGGGCCTTTTAATACTAGCCTAGGTGTGCTTCTGCGGCAGCCACTTGAACCTAACCTTACCTTTAGTGGGCACATATGTAGGTAGGTATCTTCTTTTATAAAAAGATACGCTGAGCAATTTCTATTCAAAATTATCGAGCAAGATAAAAAATAAACGTTTTGATATCAGTATCAAAATTCTAAAAGAGGAAATTTGGCTATAGTTAAATGAAGTCATCGAAAAAAATTTTCTAGATGCGAAGCTACATACATACTTGAGTTTTTTGTAGTAAAATTTGTTTGTGTTCGTATTTTTATTTGAAAACCGAAGCCGGAACGAAACCGTAACAGAAACCGAAATAAATGTTGAGGAACGAAACCGGAACCGGAACCGAAACACGTTACAAAACCGAAACTGAAACGAACGTTATTTTAATCGGTTTCATAACTTGGTTAAAAGCACATGGCTTAAATTAAAGTTGGACATTAGAGATTAAGCAAGATCGTTTCGGAATAATTTCGGGACTGTTTCCGGAAAATTTCAGAAATGGTTTGGGACCACTTCTGGACCATTTTCGGGATCATTTCGAAGCTGTTTTTGGGATCATTTTGGTAACATGTTATTTTCGAAAAAAAAAAAAAACCTGTCACTTCTCTGCAGCGAAACCTCAACCTAGTCAGAAAAATACTAGTAGACAACTATAATTTTCTGGCAGAACTTATACTAGTCAGGAAATATCCATTTCATACTAGTATACAACTATTTTCTGGATGAAATCATACCAGTTCAAAAACACAAAATTTATTCATTTCGTTTGCTTCTTTTTTCTCTTATAATTCACAGATGCTTTTTCGTGATACGGTAAATACAAATAGTCGCTGCTTTCTTAAGAATAAACATGAAAATAAAGGCAAATGATAAAATAAAGGGAAACTCATGAAAATTCTGGTTGAAATCATACTAATGCAGGTTAAATGCTTTTTGGACTAGTATGGTACTAGTATATTTCATACTAATCCTTTTTGGGATAGTATGTGGACTAGTTCATTTTTTGGAAATCATACTAATCCAGATTGAACTAGTATGGGACTGGTGTTTTACTACTAGTATAATTCTAATATATCATGACTAGTAGATGACTGGTATGTTCTGGTCGAAATCTGACAATTGCCATTTCGTAGGACATCAACACGTAAAAAATACCAGTCGCTTATATGGAAAAAAGAGAAAACACTGATTAGTTGGGCCCGGTGCACCAACTAGTTGTAAAGTAGTTTTGAACTAGTTGCTTTCGCTGCAGGGTTATCACCCAAAATTTTATAAATGATGAATAATTGTTTATTTTTTCTTTGAATAGTTTTTTATTCGAAGTGGCCCAACCCTACTTCAGCTCTACCTTTTTTCCGATTCATTTTGAGGCAATATTTTTTCAAGGCTGTCGATAGGTTTGTTTACTGACCAAAAAAAAAGTTCAGAGCAGGTTAGAGCAGAGCAGAGCAGGGCAGCTGTCAAAATAGAAATAGAGCAACTCAGAGCAGAAATGCCATGAAACACTTGAATCTCGATAGTTTCTTTTTATTTGGGTTTTTTGTTTAAATCTTCAAAATTAATGCACATTCACGTATACAAAAACATTGATTTTCTTGCATTTTTTTCCTGATTGACAATGCTTCTCTGCTCTAACTTACTCCATAAAAAAAGCTAGAGCAGAAATTTGTGATCTGGATTACTCTAGTATTGTTTTGAGCGTACTCATGAAACAAAAGATAGAGCAGCCTAGAGCAAGAAAAGTGTTCGTTAAACACAATTTTGTGAAATATCTCAATCTGGCGTAAGCTAGAGCAGCCCAATAAACAAACCTGATATTTTTAAGAAAATTGTAGAAAAACTTGAACAAATCAAAATACATAGATGAATCTAGGAAAAACATGAAAAATTTAGGAACAAATATTCCAACAATTTTCAATTTAAAATTCATTATTAGGTTGCAAGTTTTGCCACCAGCTTAGCTGGTATATAACCATTTGTGCAAGACTGCGTTGCAATCGACTTAAATGTAAAGATTGGAGGTATCATCCTCTCAAATATTTTTAGTTAACGCGAGAACCACACACTTTTAATTCATACAAGAAAGCACCAGGAAATATAAATTCAATTTTTTTTTTTTTATAAATAATCACTACTTACGAATAGAAAATTTCGTGCAACTGTTGCCTGACGTTGGCAGCTATCGATTTTTTCGGATGCACTGATAACGCAATTATTTTGATGCAATCATGTTGTTGTTTTTGTAATTTTGTACCAAAGTTGTGAACGTTTAGAAAATGCCAACAAAGAAGAGAAGGACACAAACAAAAAGAGAGATAAACAAAATTTAAATAAATAAAAATCTATGAGCAAAAATTCATACAGAATTTTACTAAAACTTACTTTTAATAATTTTTTCTTTTTACTTTTTACTTTAACAAAGGTACACAATTCGGTAAGAATAAAACAAATTTAAAACGCGCCTTATACTTAAAATAGCAGATGTAACTAAAATGCTCAAGACGTCCGCTGATGACAGCCTCAGCCGAAAGCGAAATGAATCTAAATAATTGCACATTCAAAATAATATTGGCAAATTCATCTAAACATCCACATGTGTAACTTTGTATTTACTCGTATGTGCCGCACATGTGCACCTTCACTTAACCGGCAGCAGCGGCTCCAAGTCGGAGGCATCAGTGAAATCGCGCACACCCAACAGCAAATTCAATGACGTTCACACCGAGAGCGTCGTTACATACAAATATGCAACTATTAGTTATAACAAATAGAAAACAACAACAACACTACTACTTAGATACCGGAGCGTAGGAAAATCTTAGATATGAGCAATGTTGTCTTGAAAAGTACCTACTGCGGTCACCTAACTATTTACTTAACTATAAAGTACATACCCTGCATAGAAACCTCAAACTAGTAAGAAAAATACTAGTATAGAACTAGAATTTTCTGGCTGAACCCATACTAGTCAGGAAATATCCATTCCATACTAGTATACAACTAAATTTTTCTGGATGAAATCATACCAGTTAAAAAATTCAAAATTCATTCGTTTCGTTTGCTTATTTTTTTCTTATAATTCACAGATGCTTTTCCGTGATAGGGTAAATACAAATAGTCGCTGCTTTCTTAAGAATACACATGAAAATAAAGGCAAATGATAAAATAAAAGGTAAGTCATGAAAATCATACTAGTCCAGGTTCAAAGCCTTTTGGACTAGTATGGGACTAGTATATTTCATACTAGTCCTTTTTGGACTAGTATGGGGACTATTTAGTTTTATGGAAATCATACTTGTCCAGGTTCAATACTTTTTGGACTAGTATGGGACTAGTATATTTCACACTAGTCCTTTGTGGACTAGTACGGAGACTAGTTCATTTTATGGAAATCATTTGCCCGGTGCACCAATTACTAGTTGTAAAGTAGTTTTTAACTATGTAGTTGCTTTCGCTGCAAGGTAGTTACATATGTACATATTTACGTAGTAAATTTATTTATTATTTATTTACATATTTTTTGATTTATTTTTCTTTTCAACGCTCAAATGTCAAAAATGCAAGTACAAGTATATTTCACCCATCGCTTGCAACGCATCTAACACCCCCACCAAACTCACTTACCGATCAATTTACAAACGACCAAGTGTAAACACACTATTAAGGGTTGAATACATAAAGCTTTGTTAACCTCACCTGACATTTGCTACCTCAAAACTTTGCGTCCAACTTCAGAGGTATGCTACAATGAACGCCTTGACGCTTCTCTTTTATACAATTGTTTTTGTTATTTTTTTCTCTGCATTCGTAGTGTTTTATTTAATTTATTAATTTAATATAGAAAAAATGAATTAATTATTATTTCCTCCAACTTTTTATTCTTTAATTAAAGCAAAGTCATCACGATCTGATTTTCAAAGCAAGCAAAGCAAGCAAAATTTGAGAGTTTGCCAAATTCTAACCTTGCTTCTACTTTGAGGTCTCCAATTTGCCATGCTTCGTTTAAATACGTATACTGAACTTTTCTGTCAAAGTCAAAGTTTGAGGTAAAGTCAAAATAAAGCTTTATGTAACTGACCCTTTACACCGCACTATGGGGCAGCATACCTACTCCTTTTTTACTACTTTCTTATTTTTTTAACTTGACCGAACTAATTTCTTGTTGTTTTGTAATACACTCAGAAAAAAAGGCGTGTGTACCAAGTACTCGTGAAGTGTGATGTGTAAACATGTGTATTCTGCACAAAACTTCATTTTACGATATGTATTTTTTTGATACTTTTCCCTGTCCTTTCTTCTCATGAATAAGTCATTTATGACTCTTCCATTTATCACCCATAATTCATCTATGAGCCACATATGACTCATCCATGTCATTAATGATTCATCCATGAGTCATTTATGACTCATCCAACATACACCATCTTTATTTCCGGTTAAGATGGAAAGTTCTTAAAGTATTATTAATGTTGATTTATATTTACTTAAGACTAGTATCGCTTGTGATCGAAAATTCGACCAATAAAATCTTTCGGAGGTCGTAGGGTCGCTAGCCCCGTACCCTCCATCCTTAAATTTTGTGGCCGCCCCTGAAAATATACCGCGTATACCTCAGTTTTTTCAATTTCCTTTCCATCGGTGCATATTTCATTCAAATCCTAAAGTTTTTCATGTGGCGTATTTATATATACATAGATAGATATGTAAATATGTGTTCTTATAATAAAATTTTGCAATGCGTTTTTTCTTTAAGTGTAGCGACAAAACCACTCCACAAAGATTTCAGGGGCTGTTGTCGATAGTGACAGTGCTTTGTTGGATATGGATCCGGTACGCTCCGATACTCTCACCTTGCGTTACTTGCCCGACCATTGCGGAAGCGATTTGTTATGACCAGTGGCGCCTTCTAAGTCGTCTCACGAGAGAGGTGAGAGATATCATATTCGTAGGTCAACCATCAATTTGCACATCATTACATTTTGTGGCTCTTTCGATGGGTATGCCTTACCGCGGGTTCGTTCTTCATGCTTATTGAAGGCAGTTAGAGATACGAGAGCCCTCTTCATTGGATTCCGCATTGCACCATGGACCTTACCTAACATATTTCAAGCCTCAGCGACTTCCATTAAACTCGATAATCGTCCCAAATATGTATAACAAGAAGTACCATACATCTTTCGAGGAAATTTTCTGTCAATTTTTATTTTTTTTTTTCAGGATAGTTGTAAATTTCCAATCCAAAGATAAGGGCGTCGGTGGTAGTCCACCAAATGTCGTGAGGCCAATCTTTCAGGCTTGGGCGGCAATTATTTTCCTGGGAAGAAAAATTTAATGCTTTACATACATAGTGAATCCTCTCTACCGTGCCGGTATTTGCTCTTAAGAAAGTTAGTACCAATGAATACCTTTCGTACATAGTGAAATATATAGCTGCTCCCAACTAGTCCCTTGTGATAAACTTGTTTGTGTAGAATACATTCAGGAGTAGAAAGTGGACCTGCCCGACAGCACCCGCTCAGAGGGACATGCTCAGCAAGTATAAAGAGATCAGCACTGACATTAATCGCATGCTCCTTTGCGACTCACCTCGGATCCACCTCATACTAATCGCAGTTTTTGCAGGTAAAAGACTTTAAGATCATGATTTGTTCTACATCGAGCATTGGCTTACTTCTTAATAGCGTTCGCATTCCAAAGTGGTATCACTCATCGTACCATTCAATCTTTACAGCAGCTTGAAATATGCTCCTTATTTTAAAGTAAATCGTATAGGGTGAGCGGCTTCCCAAAGGTTATCTTCAGTTTTCTTTTCCTTTTCATTCGTTCTCCCAGTGCTCAACACCCAACTCGCACTAATCAGCTCAATCGTATAGTTTCTGCTAACTATTTCTTGTTTTATCAGACTAGCCCCATAGTGCATAATATCGAACGCCAGAGCCAGTCACAGTCAGAGTTAACTACTAATTACAAGTACAAGGCGATGTCAACAATGTTTTTATTTGCTGATTGTTATGAATGTTTATCCAAAGATACTTACGACAAGGACTGCTGGCAAGGGCGAGGGCGAATGGGGATTTTTTTTTTTTTTTTAAGCTCATAGTGTGTCACTAAAGCCGTAGATTGAGCGTTGGGTTTTCTTCACACAGTTGCGTAGAAAGCATCATCCACGCGATGTAAAGGGAAAATGAGAACAGCGAGGAGAGTGGTAGCTCAAAATTAGCAGTTTGTTGTGAAGTGAACCAGAGATACCATTTCTTTCGATAGGATTTCTGCCCTGCAAAATTTGATATTAGTCTAGAATGCATACGTGATGAGTTGCAAAGGAACCGCGGAACGAGTACTATAGAACCAATCCTCTTGCTGTTCCAAAGGATACGCTCTTATGTCACTGTCCCGGAGATAAGTCACACGATTATTTTCAGCATGTAAAGAGCTTTAAAAATATACGGCAAGCAGTGCTCTACTCTAGGTTTCCTACATTTTTGGTAAGGAGCGAGGAAGGCTTCTAAATCAGCAGCTCAAGCCTAGGAAATCCAAATAACTATATAGTTGGCAACTCTAAATTGAAATGAACTAACCATTTGTGTAGTACAAACTATGTCGTGAGATTTATATTATGTCAGAGTGACTCTAAGAGCATACAAGATTTGGATAACAAAATGTACGCGTGTGTGTGTGAGTTGCAAATGATTGTTTTATACACAATTGGTTAATTGAGTGTTATTGCGAAGATAAATCAACATCAGTGGGTCTCAATAAATACACTTAATGGGATGTATCATTTTGCTTAAGTCGCATACCATGCTTTAGAAAACATACCAATTTCTATAACTAAAGTAGAGGGCCCTTCTCACGTTTCTCGGCCCAAATATTCACTCTCCTGCATCTGAAAGGATCGACTGATCTTTGCACATCAATGGTTTCCTTTTCTAGCTCCTCCTTTCCGTTTTTTCGGAATGTGAATATAAACCACAAAAAAATTACATTAATATTCGGCCCAAGTCCAATAGTCCATGGGGCATCTCATCTCGTTTATTATAATGGGTATGATAAGTTATAGAGAGCATGATAGTTGGGTGCGAGAGGTCTTTGGAAAGGTTTGAAGAGGTCAATTGGAAAGTAGCCCTCCGAAACAGAGTTGCCGCTGAAAATTTTCAAAAAGTGTCCAAAAAAAATTTCACTTCCAAACACCCATAAAAAGAGCACGTGTCGCGTCACCAGATGATCTATAAGTCACCTCACTCGGCGAGCAGGATGTTATATAATTTCTTACACATCTGGCCGACCAGGTGATGTCATTTCGTCGGATAATTTGCTTACGAATAAGTCCTGAGCACCAGATGCCCATAAAAAATAACAGGTTGTGCATCACCAGGTGATCTACATGTCACATCACCTGGCGACCAAAATGATAATTTGCCTACGAATTAATCCAAGGCAGCAGATGCCATAAAAAAATAGCAGATGATGTGACATATAGATCACCAGGTGATATGGGTTGATTTACTTATAGCAAATGACTGCTGTAACATCACCTAGTGAGTCGGATTTGTAAGAAATGATATGTTATCTTCCTCGCCAAGTGATGTGACATATAGATCAGCAGGTGATGAGACACCTTCTATTTTTTATTGGCGCCTGGTGCTCAGGATTTATTTCTAGGCAAAGTATCCGACAAAATGACTGATGTCACATCACCTGGTAAGCCGGATTTGTAAGAAATGATGTGAAATCTTGCTCGCCAATTGATGTGACATATGGATCACCAAGTGATGCGATAGCTCTTTTTTATGGGCTCAGGATTTATTTGTAGGCAAATTATCCGACGGAATGACTGTTTGTAAGAAATGATGTGACATCTGGAAAACTACGTAGCATTAAACAAGTATACAGTTTTTAACGGGGTACCGAATACTACCGATTGTAGTAACAAACAGAGCTGCACCAAACCAAAACTCTTATTTTGTTGACTTGTGTAATTTTTATTTTGAAGTAATTGGACGTTCACTGTCATCGATCGACCGTTGCCGGCACTCAGCGCTTGATCGTCGTAGTGTATGCTGAACTCCTTGACAGCGAATGCGCTGGACAACATCCCATCCACCGCAACCTTGATGCCGACAGCCTCTGGTTGGAAAACTGACAGAAAAAAATTATCTAGCCTTAACTTTAAAAAAAAAAAAATATTAAGGGACTCCCTAATGCGAATATACCCAAGTAAGTATACATATGTATACAAATATTACACTTAAAAATCCTATATGTACAAGGTGTGACATTTCCTCTACGAAATACATATATGTATGTTTCTAGATAAAGGTGGGTGTGTCGAATATAGGTAATGCCAATATACATTCGTCTTACTGAACAATGCGAAATTAATTGCAAACCTCTAACTTTCTCCAATGTTACTTTCGAACGTGGTGAAGGATTGGTTTTCAATTCGAGAAATAAGCCATTATCCAACAATATGCAAGCTTGGATAGCCAAGTTTTTTCCATTCGATATTCAACAAATTTTCGAAGGGAAATATGAGCGATTCTTTTCTCTCAAAAAATTTGAGTCTGAAAAATTAAACAAACCAAAAATGCATCAGTTGACAGGGCACACAAAATTAAAATATTTTCTCTCGGGTAAATTTTTTCTCGACATTTTTGAGGTTTTTCGAAAGTTTCTCCAATTTGCTGCTGTATTGATTTTCAAAGCTCACAATATCGAAAAATTGGGTGTGACCAGTATCCGTATTCATATCATTGTACAGCAGCCGGCTGGGTATGAAACCAAACCAACTTTTTCGAAGTTAGCCTCCAAAATTTAGTTACGGGCTTTCGAAGTTCGATGTTCGAAAGTGGTTTTCTAATTGCTTTGTTTAATAAATTTAAAAAGGCAAAATGTGCGCGTGGCCTGCTTGCCTCTCTTATTTCATTGGTGTCCTTTTTCTATTTAAAATTGTATGTAGAAGTGCTATACAGGGCCAAAATGAGATATTCGAAAAAATTAAAAGACGCATATTTTTAATTATATACTACTTCTTCATACATATACTTTAAAATATAAAAGACTTCATCAATTAATTGAGAGCAAAAAGGCCACGCCCACATTTAACCCTTTTCAATTAAACCAAACAATTAGAAACCTAAATTTTCGAAGGGTGCAACTTCGAACTTCGAAAGGTCGTAACTAAATTTTAGAGTCTAATTTCGAAAAACGGGGAACGACAATTTTTCATTTGTTCCCATACCCAGAAATAAGTTGATTTTGTCGTTTAGTGTATTGCTCTAAACAGCTCCGTGTGGATTTTTTATTTATTTTCAAACGCCTAATCTAAAAATATGAGTTTTTCTTAAAAATTTTGTAGTCGACCCTAATGTGTGTTTTTCACATATCCATCTACACGCCTATACGAGTAAGAATGTAATTTAACCGATCGCCAAAGTAAATATTTACACCACAGTGTGACGCCAACTTACTCTTGAAAACCCCCACTACATTTATATGAATCAGCACAGATGCATTAGTTATACTACAAGATAAATACGGAATTTTATGCGGCATCATCTTCTCCATGTACTTACCGGGATTCTTGAAGCTAAAGGCTCTCTGAATGGATTACATAATCACCCTATATAAGCAAAAATTTAATACATTTTCAGATGATTCAGGGATTTTGAATGAAATGCTGAGATTGGGCATTTTTTTTTTAATATTTTGAAACAGGGAGACATCATCTTTAAAGGCAGATTTACACGGGTCGATTTTCTGGTCGGTTTTTTAATCAATTTTCAAATACATGGTGTGAACCGAGCGAATTACTGTTTACACGGTGGAACTACAAAAAAATTGACCCGTGTAAAGCAGCCTTAACTCAGCCGCCGAAATAGAAATAAAATATAAACACATTTGGGTACATTTTAATTTTTCTTAACGTTTATTGGTAATATATATATATATATATATATATATAATTGTAGTTGGTCACATCATAGTCAATTTGACAATGAACCACTTATATAATAAACGTCAATTACATACATTTACATCACTGTAAGAATTTTGTTGGTTTTTATTTTGTGTGTGTTGTTTGTTTTGCTGTAAATAAATTTTGAGAGTTACATTTAATTCGCCACAAAAATGTAATATTTTTTGCATTTGCATTTGTATACGATGTATGTACGTAAATAAGTATGTGCACTTGTGCAATATGATGGGATTTTTTTTTTTATAAATAAATTTCAGTTTCTTTTGCTACTTCGATGTACATTTGTTTATTCATTTTTTATTTAAATTATTATATATAACTAATTTATGTACACATGAACAATATATGTATGACTTTATTTGTTGCACAATGTGTATACAACAGTAGTGCAGATGCTAGTGGTACATTTAAAATATATATGTATGTATATATTTGTAGTTATACATTCAAATACATGTGTATTTTAGTGTTAAAAAATGTGTTTAAAAAACATTCAATATTCATTGCATGGAAAAATAGCTTTTGGTATGCATAAAATGTTTTTATTATGCATAAATAAATATATATAAAAAAACAACAATATGTATGTATGCAGCTTTTTGCTACCGCTACTACTCTCTCTCTCTCTCTCGGGTCCATTTCGTTCTAAACGCACTTCAGCTTCAATTATTGTATGTAGTTGTTGTATTATATATCTTCTGTTAAATCATCAGACTTCTTAAGATGCCACCAAACATTCACCTTCACACTGCGACTCATGTCTCTTGGTTTGTTGCTTATTGTAGTAAAATCTGGCAACATTAGTTATGCATTCTAATCTTATACAGACATTTACATATATGCATATTACAAAAACACAATTTTTTTAGTTGCTTAAAGGCTAAACAGTTTGTGTAAATAGCTCTCAATTTTATAAGATTTAACATTTTTTGTTTTTTTTTTTAATTTTACTTTTCCTCATCGTTTTTATCAGAAACATTTGTTTGTACATACATACATAAATATTTGTGTATAGAAATTGTTTTTGTAAATTTACTTCGAAAAAAATTTGTTTTGAAAAAAATTATTGCCTATCATTAAGCATTCCAAGTAATTTCGAACCCAACTTACGACTTTTTTATGCTATAATTTATAGCACTTTGTACACAAACACACACAGTTAGCGTCATCAATAAACAATTTTTTCAGATTTATCATATTTTTTTATTTAAGGTTTCATTTAACTGCGTAATTCCGGAAAAAAAAATTTAACAAGTTTTCGAATAAAAAAATATCTATATCAAAAAAATCTAATTTCCAAAATAAAAATGAAAGATCGAAAAAAATAACTTCGAAAAATTTTAGTCTCGAATATTAAGTGTTACTTTTACTTCGTATTTTCGTAGAGATTTTTGAAAAAAATTTAGTTTTGAAAAAATGTATCCAAGAAAAAATCGAATTTCGAAAAAAATTAAGCTTCGAAAAAAATTTATTTCGAAAAAATTTATTTCGAAAAAAAATTGTTTCGATAAAAATTATTTCCTATCATTAAGCATTCCAAGTAATTTCGAAACCAACTTAGAAAATCGTCAGAAGTTTTCACATTTCACGCCTGCTTAAAAAGGGTTTTTCGAATATATAGAAAAAAAATGCTTATACATTTTTGTTCATTGTAAACACGAAAGTTTAGGTTTTATCTGAAACAGATAGAATTAGGTTTAGTTTCGAAAATAATTCAAAAATCCAAAAATAAAAAAAAAAAACAGAAATAAAAAAAAAACAGAATTAAAAAAAACAGAAATAACAAAAGTTCAACTTCGAAAAATATTTAAACTTCACAACAATTCGAATTTAAGAAAAAAAATATTTTAAATTCGAAAATGAACGAAACGAAATACATAGTTTGAAGTAATTTCAAATTCTTCAAAGAAAATTTAATAAGCTTAACTCCGATAATATTTCAAAGTTCGAAAGTGAAAGTTTTGCTTCATTGTTGAACTTGAAAACGATTTTGAAGAAACTTCGAAAAATATCTTTTCGAAATCAATATTTTCTATATTTTAAAAACCATTGAAAAAAAAAGTTTAAATTTTTTTAACTACCAAATACATCTTAACAACCAAGAACAACAACAACTGTTTTCAATTTTAATTCGCTTTTTTTAATTTCCTTTTCACAACTTGGCTATTAGTGACACTAACTTTGTAGGCAAATCCGCACATGTATTTTATTTACGTATATAATTTTTTCGCTTAATTAATTTTCTAACCTTAAATATAAGACTTTTTATTTGACTTCACAAAACAACAGCGTGAATTAAATACCATCATTTTACACATTTAATGCAAATATTTTCACTCTTTTTTCGAAACCAAAAACCGCAACACGAATAATACAAAAAATATATATGTATATGCCTAGCTAAGTTTTTTATCATAAAAATGAAATGGAAGCCAATAATTTAAGCGATTCAAAAAAAAAAAAAAAATAAACGAATCCTTATTTAGAAATATCTAATCTAAAAAATGAAAGTAAAAATGAAATTAAAATAACTAAAAAATTTAAAACACCTTTTTTCAATCTTATCATCTTTTCTTTTCAATATGGAAATATTAAAACCAAAAATAAATAAAATTACAAAAAATATAATTTTTATAGCCTATTCGTTTTTAACTCTAAAAAATATTACATAAAATTTTTTAAAAGCTTTCAACATAAATTTAATGCACATTTCGGTTTAGTTAAAGTATAATCTATTCTTTTTTACCATGGTTTGACTCGAATGAAATTTCATGAACGTAATGATTGATGAGTGGGCTACATATACATACAGATATGTATGTTCACTGACAAATGAACAAAAAAAAAAATTATAAAGCCTAATAAACACTTTTTACATCAAATATTTATTCGTATACTTTGAAAAAGTAGTTAACTTGTTTTAAAATTATTCAAAAAAAAATTAGAACTAAAAAAATTTATATATTGAACTCAAAGAACGATAACAAAAATTAACATAAATTGTAAACTTTGTTAAAGTAAAAGCTTTGTTATAAAAGGCACAAATTATGTACGTAACTGCAAATAATGCGAACTTTGGAACATATAAATATTTTGACTTCGAAAACATCTAGAACTATTACACTATACAGCAAAATCAAATCAGATTGGGAAATAGATAAAAAAAAACTACGTACCCCGTTTTTCGAAGTTAGCCTCCAAAGTTTAGTTATGGGCTTTCGAAGTTCGAAATTAGACGCTTTTAATCTTGCTTTTCCAATAGCTATAATTGAAAAATTGAAAAAGGAAAAATGTGGGCGTGGTCTGCTTGACTTCCTTGTTCGATTGGTATATTTTTTTTTCAACGGCATGAAGTTTTTCGAAATCACTTGAAAAAATTTTAAAACATACGGCTTTTAATTTTTTAAATTGAAAAAGCAAAATTAAAAGTGACTAATTTCGAAATTCGAAAGCACATCACTAAATTTTGCAGGTTAACTTCGAAAAACGGGATATGTAGTTTTTTAAGTATGTCTCAATCTCTTCAAAAAAGTTGGCTAGATTCCATTACCAGCCGGCTGCTGTACAGTGTTATTATTATATTCAGTATTTTTTATTGAAACATTTGGAATTTCGAAAACAAAAAGTTACTTCGAAAACATTTCACAATTTTCGCTATAAACACAAAATATAGCTGGGCTCTGATCATATAAGGCTTTCCGGGAATTTATTATGAATATTTTCTTTTGAATTTCATTTACATATTTCGATCATTGAAAATAGTAAGTGCTTTCAACTTTGAAATTCGAAAATGTTCGAAACATGGTTCTACATTCAAATTGATTCGAATTTAAATTTGTTTCCAAATTATGGAAGAAAGTCAAGTATGTAGAACAACATTAAGAACTATAATTAAAAGTACATTTCGAAAAAAAAAAAGAATCAAGGATACCGAACAAAAGCCAAACGAAAGTAATGAATATAGCACCCAAAGCAAAATATTAAAACTCGCACAATTTCAGCGTCCGACTGAAGAACCCATCTTTTTTAGAATTTGCATCAAAACGCCCTATCTTAATTAAAAGTCAATACGTTCTTAACTGAGGTAGGGCGCTCTTTATTTAATTGAATCAAAAGGTAGAAACTAAGGACCTTGTTGCTTAGGACGTTGTAGAACGCGTTCAAACTCAATTTTGATTTTAAAAAAAAACGGATTTAGTGTTTGATTTACTTTTTAAGCCGACTAAAATTAAAGTTACTTAAAATGTTATTACACTTAAATTAAGTATACACAATTATCATCAAACATTTAATATTTTTTTCGTTGACTGGCTTATGGTCAATATAAGTAGTTTATGTTTCTCATTACATTGCAGTCGTATTTAATAATCATACATATAGTTCTTTTCTTTTTTTTGCTCCCTACACTTTACATATCGTCGGAAAAAGTACATAACCGCACATCGCAATTCTGCAAAACCGCTCATACGTAGCCGCACAAATTTTACAGGAGACACTGAAAAATGGATTAACTTTTGTACGAGGCACTATGTGGTGGGTTAAATTCAAATGTCGTTTTTTTTTTGACATTCTTTTGCACAAACCCCTACTTTTTTGTTACTAATGAATGGATCCGGATACCCAGAAGCGTTGGTAGGCAAATCTCATTTTTGACAGAAATGTCGAATGTGCGGTTTTGTACTTTTCCCGCCGATATATTCCACTGATTTTTCAACAATTCATTTACACAATCTGACTGTTAGGAAAGCCTAAGCTCTCTGTTGTGTATATGGCATGCATAACACATTTGCATATGTAAATTATATATTACAAAAAAAAAAAAATCATTCTTTGTTTAGTTTAACACAACAACACAACAAATATTAGCAATAAAGTATGTCATATGTTTGTATGTAATTTCTTACATATACATATATGCAACAAATATACCAAATTATTTACTATACTAAATTTAAATTAAATACAAAAAAAAAAAATATTTAAAACCATAAAAAGGAGAAATTAAAATTTGTATTTCATCTACATATATGTATGTATATATAAGGCAACGACGAGTATAAAAATAGTACACTTACTTTAAAAACTATAAATTACTTGTTTAAAACTATTATAAACAAAAATAGAGTGTGCATATTTGAAAGGGATCTAATAACGGTGGTTTACAATGAAACATAAAAACTAAGACACTTAACTTAACATAGTATACATATTGATTTCAAGTTGGCACAGCATGCAGAACGAAACTGGTTTTTGTGTGTATTTCGTATTGGTATACAGCAATCGGTTTTTAAAGAAGAAAACTCTGAAAGTAAAAATTTAAAAAAAAAAAGAAAATTTAAATTACATGTTTTAAAAACTTGTATCAACAAAACTTAACAAAAAATACTTTTTAGAGTTACTAAATCAAACACGCTTTGATAAAGATTTTCCTTTGTAGCTTCCCTTAATAAATTTAATTCGTATTCATATGTTCAAACATTTATACATGTATGTTTGCGTGTTTGTGTGGTTGTGTATATATTTTATTTGACCTAATTTAAACATCTAAAAAATTTGTTTAATTAACAGTATTTACTACATTTAGCTAGATATATTTGGTTTAAGTTAAAATGCACGTGTATATAATATAACATTTATTTTCAAATTTGCAGAGCGCTTGGCTAAATTCGTTTGTGTAAATTTTTTTTATTGTAAATTCGTAGTATATTTTTTATTTATTTATTTATTTTTTTTCAGTATGTTTTTAAAGACAACCACGACTTGAACTTGAGGTTCAGAGAAATTCTTCAATTTTTTTTGCACCGATTCGGTTTGAAACTATGTGTTTTGTTGTAGAAATATATTCGCATACAACTATGAAATGTTGCTGTGAATTTTCCTCTTTTTAATTGTATATAATAAGCAGTAAAACATCCAATTCTTATTTAGAAAATATTTTTTAACGAAACCTTATCATCTTTATTCATTTTACGAGAGCTGCATTTAATTCCAAGCAAGTAGGTTTGTGTGAAGCGCTAACCAGTAAAATAAAAACTGTAGTGCTGAATGGAATATAGTTACACTAAAAAAGTGCTGAGTGATAATGCTTTTTTTATTAATTAAAAAATTTGTGATGGTTGCCTCACCTTTCAATGCTGATTATGAGTGGACATTCACTTTCTTTAGCATTTAAAATTATTTTTAGTGGAACTTCATCTCAATTACCATTCAGGTTTAAATTTAGTGGAGTTTTGTTTTCTCTTCCATTCAAATTATTTTTAATGATTTAAATTCAAACCCGTTCTAACCATTAAAATGGAGTTTAAATGGAAATGTGTGTAACTTTCCACTTATGCTAATGCAGCCGAATCCAGTTCTGCTTATAAGGACCCGTACAACTTATAACTCATAATAACTTTGACTCCAAACAAATCGTTAGCGAAATCGAAATTTGAGTGATTTTAATTAATTAGAACTTTCGAACTCGAAATTACCGCTACCTAGCAACCTTTCAACTCTTTTCTGATATGTTCTCTCCTAACATCAAGTAACTGTTTCTGATTTCGCCTATCCTTTTTAATCCTCACAGCCTCATCTATGTACTTTCCTTTCTTTCTGCCAAAAAAAAAAAAAAAATATATTCATATTCGCCGCTTTCAACGCAATTCAAAATAAGCATATAAATATATGGACGATGGCTTACTATTTTTTAAATTTTTTTTTTTTTTCTTTCAATTTACTTTTATTTCAACCACTTCACTTCATTCTTCAATATTATTTATATAATTTTTTTTTTTTACTAAAATCTGCACAGCATTTACAGCCCTGTTACTACTAATTTATTTTACTACAACATTATATGCACCTTGCAGAATAATTTTTTTAAGAGGTTTTATTTTGCAGCTTCGAAACCATTCGAATATTGATAAATAATTTTTGCTAATTTTATATGAATATATATGTCAATATGTAATGCAAACAATTAAGAGTACTGTACTTGAAAGTACATAACTAGCCCAATACTTCTTTCAATATAAAATTTCCAATTTTTTAACATATTCTAATTTCCAATAGTGTAGAGAAAAAAAATATACTTTTTTATAGCTTGCACAAAATTGTAAGACAATAATGGTTTCGCATGTTCTATAACTGATCCCAACTGGTCCCTTATGGGATAAGTCATTTGTGTAGCATATCCTAAGGGTGGGAAAGTGAATCTGATTGTATCTTTTATGCCTGAGCGTGTACTGTTGCACCAGTCCACTTTCCACGCCTAAAAGTATGCTACACAAATTAAAATTCATTAATATTCTCTCACATGCATTATATATTGACATATATTCTTATAAAGAATTTTGCAAAGTGCATTAAATTGTTTGTATGTGTGTGCTTTAGTGTAAATAGTTTGTGCACTTAATCTAAAATGTATTTTAAATTCTACATTTATACGTACCATAAACCCGCTAAATGACAAAGTCAGTCAGATGCACGTATCCTTTCCTTAGCTTACTGCAAGTGCTTCATTTAAAGCCAAATGAAAAATAAAATAATATTTAAAAATAACAAAAAAAAAAAAACTCCCACGAAATGCTCAGCATCCTTATTGTTTGAAAATTCCATGCGGCCATTTTATGATGCACAATGTATGTATTTGTGTCACTTAGCTGATTTTTTTTGTATTAGATTGATAAGACTTTTTTGTAAGTAAGTGCATAAATTAAAAGTAGTTACGCTGCTCTTTCATATTTTATTAGTTATGATTTTTTAGTTGACTGGTAGTATTTAAAAATAAATTTCATATTTATTTTTATTAATGGCTTTGGACTTTTTTTGTTTTTAATTTATTTAGTGTAAATAATTGTATTTCCATTTGTTTGTTTTTTTTTTTTTGTTTGTTTATTTATTTAGTTTGGTTGCCTTTTGTGTGTGTCCGCATTCACTCATCAATATAAAAATGAATCAAATTCAGAAATAATATTGTCACTAAAAATGAGAAAGAGAAAAGAAAAAAAATTTGGCATAAATATAAAATAAAAAATCAATAAACATTTACATGCTTATTTAAAATATACAATTTATATCTAGTAAATATTTAAAATGCTAAAGTAAATCAAATACATAGTTCTGCCATGAATACTTTTGCATGCAATAATAATGATAATTACAGATTAATCAAAATTAAATCCCGATTAATTAAAAAGCAATTAACGATAAATCAAATTTTGATTAATATTTGATTAGTTAATAATCAGGGAATAATATTTACCGATTAAACAAATTAGTTCACGATTAATTAAAATTTATTACCGAATAATTAGAATTAATTCCCGATTAATTAAAATTTATTCCCGATTCATCGGTTACTCAAAATCTAAGTTATCATCAGTTGGTTTAATCTTTTATTATTAAATAAAAATTGCCGATTAATTTAAAGTAATTCCAGATAAATAAAAATTGACTCCATATTAATCACATTTTGAATAATCTTTATCTGTTCAATGACATTTAATAATCAACCAATAGAACATGAAAATGACTCTAAATTTGATTAGTTAATAATCAAGGAATGCAAATTACCTTTTTAATAAAAATTATTCCCGTTTAAGTAAAATTTATTCTCGATTAATTAAAATTAATTCCCGATTAATCAAATTTTTTAGCGATTTATTTATTACCGGTTCAATGACTCAAAATCTGAGTAATCATCAGTTGATTACATCTTTTATTATTAAAGTTTTATTTAAAAAATTATAAATAAAAATTTAATTAAACAAAATTAATTCTCGATTAATGAAAATCAATTACCGATTAATTTAAACTAATTTCAGATAAATCAATAATAATTCCTGATTAATCACATTTTTAATAATCTTTATCTGTTTAATAGCAGTTATTAATCTTTTAATCAAACATGCCAATGATTCCAAATTTAACTACTTAATAATCAGTGAATAATAATTACCGATTAATTCTCGATTACATAATACAAATTAACTCCCGCTTAATCAATATTTGCACCCGAATTTTTTCTGTGATTACTCGAAAACTGGTAGTAATTAGTTAGTTCAATCTTTTATTATTATTATTCACAAAAAGATTGAATTTTTTTGATCGAATATTCGCTATTCACTGAATATCACGAGTCGAAATTTATATTCGAAAATATTTTTCAAAACAATTTATCCGAAGATAATCCGACTGGAATATACCCAGAAAAGGTAGCCAAAAAAAACTTGAAACAAGCATGATGGCAAAAATCTTCAACAAAACTATTCATCTTATACGGCTGATACATTAGCGCAAATTCCGAATTAACTCCGCTTTTGGGAGTTAACTTGAGCATACTCTTAATTATAAACGCCAAAAAATGAAGAAGATTTAAGCAGATATCAGGAAACAAAATAACGATTTGACCACTACCGTCATAGATAAATAAACAAAAATAGCAAGGACAACTACCAAAATTACGATTTTACCGCTACTGGACACTAGAGTCACCAAAAAATATACACAATCCTCAGCGACATCTAGTTTTAAATCGGAAGTAATACAACCAAAGCACTAGATTGGATTTGATTAAAGAAGATTTATTGGAGCTAATCTCCGTGTGTGTATCCATAGCATTAGTAAAATATATAGAAAATATTGAATTTGGAAATAAATTCGAAATTTTTCTTTAATCGAAATTAAGTCAAATTAGTTCAATCTTTTATTAAACTATATAATAGCCTGCTGGGTATAGGACCAAACCAACATTTTTGAAGAGATTAAGACCTTTCCTTTTTCAATGTTTTAAACAAAACAATTGCAAAACCAAATCTTCGAAGAGTCCAACTTCGAAAGCCCATAAATAAGTTTTGGAGGCTTACTTCGAAGCACGGGGGAACGCTATTTGGTTACTTATGTCTTGATCTCTTAAAAAAAATTTGTTTGCTTTAATACTTAGAGCTGACTGCTGTACAGTGTTTGTATTGAAATAAATTCGAAATTTCTGTTTTGAAAGAAAATTAAAACAAGTTTTAATAAATTAAAAATTTGAAATCATTAAAATACTCATGGCAGTACTTAAGGTATACATAACTTTCTACATTATCAAATAAATGATGGCGATTAGTTATTTCGTTAAATGTATGAGCAACTAAACTAAAGACAGAAGTATTCATTCTAGGTACATATGAAACAAAAAATAGTGTATAATTTTATATAATTTTTTTTTGAACACTTTCAAGTGTAAATTTTCCATACCTAATAAATACTTAAAATGAAAAAGTTGTGTGTGGATGCATAAATAATCAAGCAGCAGGCAATAACACCATTTGGCATGCAAACATTTAAAACAGCACACACAGACGACGGGAACCATAGAACATTCAGCATTCATATAAAGATTTTAATTAAAATTGTATTTTTTTTTTTTTCAAACGTACACTTTTGTTTGTAAAAATATGTGCTTTAACGGTGCAAAGTACATTTTTCAAATATTTTATATTTTTGACACTAAAAAACATCAACAAGTATTGGCACATTGAATTATTTTTTTATACCATAAAATTGTACTTAATTTTTTAGTATTTTTTTGTGTAATAAGTACGCCCATAGAAACAGCCAATAGCGGTGGTATCACTTACATGTGTCGCACCCTTAATTATTATTCTTTTGTTCTTTTTTTTTTATTTATGTCTTTTTTTTTTGCTCTCAGCTTTTAAATTTTTTTTTTTTTTTTTGGTTTTCAATTTTCTCATTATTAATAAAGATTTCCCAGTGCTTGCTAAGTACATAAGTTACTGCAGATACTTTTTAGGTTCCCTTTTTTTTTATTATTATATCTTGAAGTCAAATCATTTTACATGTAATTGAATTGTTTTTTTTTTTTTTTTTTTTTCAATAAATACATAGTTCGGCTTGAATTTGGGTTTGATTTGACTAGTAGATTGTTTTTGTATGTGTGCGCACTCAAAGATGCATTAAGGTGCTACCCCGCGATCTAAATAAATGTAAGCAAAGTGTATCAATAATTTAATTAGTCTTAATTTTAAAGTTTTAATTTTCAATAGTACTCGTTATGCAAATATGTATGTAGTAGAAATTAACTCCCATAGCTCAATAAGCTAGGCAGCTTATTTAAAAAAAAGTATAAATATGTATGTAAAGATGAAGATAATTAGTTAAATGACTATAGATGGCAATACTTTTTAATTAATCAGCAATCAATTAATTATTATTGTACGCAACTAAAGTAATGAAATTGACAATAAGGTCATTAATGTGTATGATGAAAGCGAAGGTGAATACATTAAAATATGACGACGATGTATCGTTCCAACCAATAGGTGACGACATGTTAAAGATTTTAGAAAAAAAAAAAGAAATAGCGGAGACATGAGACACATTATCCTCCAATTACTACATATACATATGTATATAAGACAAAAACATAAATTTCACTATACAGCAAAATCAACTGTCTTTCTGGGTATGGCATCTAACTAACTTTTTTTAAGAGATTGAGACATACATAAAAAACCACGTACTCCATTTTTCGAAGTAAGCCCTCAAAATCTAGTTATGGGTTTTCGAAGTTCGAAATTAGATCCTTTAAGACTTGCTTTTCCAATTGCTGTATTTAAAAAATTAAAAAAGGAAAAATGTGGGCGTGGTCTGGGTGACTTTCTTGTTCGATTGGTATACTCTTTCTTACAACGGCATGAAGTTTTTCGAAATCAGTTGAAACAATTTTTAAACATACGCCTTTTAATTTTTTTGAAGATCTAGCTTTTGACAACTTTTAAAACAAAAAGTGGATACCAATCGAACAAGAAAGACAAGCAGACCACGCACACATTTTTTCTTTTTTTCATTTTTTAAATACAGCAATTGGAAAAGCAAAATTAAAAGGGTATAATTTCGAACTTCGAAAGTCCATAAAAAAATTTTGGAAGCTAACTTCGAAAAACATACCCCGTTTTTATGTATGTCTCAATCTCTTCAAAAAAAAAAAGAAGCTAGATCCCATACCCAGCAGAACAAAAGTTATTGAAAGTAAAAACATTTCTATTACTTCGCCAAGGCTACTCGAATTTATATCAATAATTTTTTACGAGTTAGAGAACAAGAACGGCTTTTCAATACCAAAAAATTGCTAATTTCCAAAACCAAAACAGGGCTGTTAATTTTTTTTTGTAGCTTTTGCGTTTCCACTTAAGTTCAAAATGATGAATACAACTGCGAAAATACTTTCAAAATATTATTTATTTTCGAATGCGTAGTATTGTGGAAGTTATTAGAATAAAGAATTTATTTGTCATACATACATGAATGTTGTTCCATTGATTTTCGAAATCTTCGCTCAAAGCTTCGAATAATTTTCTGAATTTCAATTATTACATATATTTTTCTTTAGATGTGGCAGTAAACGTGTAGCATAGAATTCGGTTTTTTAAAAATTATTAGAATAGTTCGAATATTCGTAGCTTCGATTGTCGATTTTTGGGTACTAAAAATACTTCCATATTCGATGAACTGCGAATATTCCATGTTTACCGGGCATTAAGACGCACGATTGTTCGAATATTGGTATTCAAAGTCTACTATGCAAATACTGCCTTGTTCGAACAGTTCAAGTATTCGAATATCAAAATTAATAATAGAAACTCATACGGAAGTTGAAGAACTAATCAGGACAATTTTTTTCGAAATCTTCTATTGAACTTCAAAGTTTAACGAGATTTCAGTTACACAAAATTTTTGAGCATGGTTGATAATTCTCTTGGTGCTTTTGCTGTTGCTATATTCACAATAAAGAAAACAACTTTGAAAATCCTTAATACCAATTTTCCCATTTTGGAGCTTAGCTTTAATTTTTGAAAATTTTCGATTTTTGAAAAATACAAAGTTCCAAAGATTTTTTTTGAGTAGAAGTTGAAAAAAAACTCTTGCAATTAGAAGGAAATTTTTAGTCCGGAAAATTTAAAAATTTCTCTCAGCTTTCAGCCCAAAACCCGTAGTCTTTAGTTTATTCACAATGAAGAATACAACTTCGAAAATCTTTCGAATTTCGGAAATCCAAACAATATCAAAGGACATAAGAAGGTAATGTTACATTAATACTGTTACATTAATACCACACTTTTCACCTATTCGAATTTATCCTTAAAAAAATTTTGAATATTTTTCGAAATTTGAAAACTACAAAGTTACCTCTTATTTTTTTATCGAGATCAAGTTGAAGAAAAAATGTTCGAAATTCAAGAAATATTTCAGTACCCAATCTTCGAAAAAATTTCGAAAATTGAAAACTATAAAGTTTTTATTTGTTTTTCTTATTGAGTTCAAGTTGAAGAAAAAAATCTTTGAAAACTGGGGTGAGTTACGTATGGTAATTTAGGGCCGTTATCACGACTAGCTGTCAACTTTAACGCACACTATAAATAAGTCGGCCACTATAAATTAGTGTTAAAATAAACGGCAAATTGACAGTGAATTGACACTGAACTTTGACATGCGAAAAAAAAACCGCCCTTATTTCGAAAAAAAAAATAAATTTCGAAAAAAAACTAGAACAATTACACTTGCAAAACTATTAGTGAAAACTAAATGGGAGTATGATTGAAGAAATGAAAATTGATTAGTAGAGGAGAGAGAAAAGAAATGTAGGATTACGTATTTTATTATTTGTGATTTGCATTGATTGGTTACTGATGGTGGTTGGTGGCTTGGTGTCTGTGGTATTGCTCGCTTCAATTTTGCTTTTTTAGTGATCAATATGAAAATTTGTTAAGAAAAAATATGAAATCACGGCACAATATAGCGCATTGCAAATAGTAGTGAAGCATGTCAAATTTTGAAAAAAAAACTTAATAACGAAATTTAAAAAAAGAAAAAACCAAAATACCTGCAAAACAGTCTTGAGCACACACATGAACATATCGCACGTCACCACGTAGCAAATTGATCACTGTAGCAATTACATGTTTTTTATATAATTTTTGCCTTCTTCTTTCTACAGACCCTCCACACTTCAGACCATAACGTTACTCCAATCGATATCATCAAGACCCTCGATATAGCTACACATATAGATTTTTTTTATAAAAATTTGTTGTGGTTTTTTGTTTGTTTTTAATTTTTTTTTTTTGCGCATATAGGGGGGATGTGAGGGTGGTGGTTGTGGGCGAATAGAGTGGTAAGAAATAGCATTTTACAGTTGATTTAAATTGTAGACGAAAGTAGTACGTAGTAGTTGTTGGATAGCCGAGAAGAATCGGTGATGAAATAAAAAAAAAGACAAAAAGAGTGTTCAGTTATATTTTTGATAATTAATCACGTACACTCAGTTTTTGTTTTAAGCTTCGTTATTTTCTGTTAAACATATCAACAATTTCCAAAATCGGCACAGTCGTTTAGGTTATAACTGTGCTGACTGACCTCATTTAGTTTAGTGATTTGAATAAACATTTGTAGAAGAAGCAAACCCAATGCATATGCGCCATTAGTGAATTACGCTATAAGCTTGATTTTCAACATTGTTACAAAATGAAAAAACCAAAAATCCAATATATTTTGAAAACTCAACAGTTAGTTACTGCTCTCTTTTTTGTTTGTTTCAAAGTATTGCGATCTAGTTCTTAAATATATAGCAAAAAGCAAGGTTCGTTTATAGGGATTATGTTAAATGGTTTAAGCAAAATACAAATATCGAAATAAAAAAAAAAAATGTTAATAAATGAAATGCTTAAGTGAAAACTGAAACAAATCAAAATATTCTATAATAACTGCAATTGGCGCAAAATAGTGATAACGATATTGTTTTTGACAGGTCATATGGTTTTAGGTTTGCATAATAAAGTATTCAGAGCATAGCATTATTAATAGCCTTAAAAAATAGTAAGCAATTTATTTGAACTAACCCGAATATTATCCGAAACTGAATTGTTAACTCATAGCAGAAAATAAAACAAGACAAAAGCGTGTTGGGAGCTTACAATATAGCCGCGGTAAGAAATTTATTTCGTAAGAAGCGACAAAAACCCACGACATGAATGTACACTGGTGGCCATATCATTTGCAACCGGTTATAACGGAACCATTCATCATCATTTATTGGCGCTTAACCGCCTAAGCGATTTTGGCCGTCGCCTATCAAAGCACGCCAGTCATTCCTTTTTAGCGATAACTGACGCCAATTGGAAACCCCAAGGGAGTTCAAGTCATCCTCCACCTGTTGTTTCCATCTCAGTCGAGGCCTCCCCCTTCCTCTGCTGCCGAATTCGGGTGACGATTGGAAAACCTTCTGGGCTGGAGCTTCTTTGTCCATTCGCATGACGTGACCCAGCCAGCGGAGCCTTTGGGCTTTAATTCGCTGGACTATGGTCAGATCTGCGTAAAGCTCGTACAGCTCATCGTTAAATCTCCTTCGATACTCGCCGTCGGCATCACGGGAAGGACCATAAATCTTCCGGAGAACTTTTCTCTCAAATACTCCAAGGGCCATCTCATCTTCTATTGACATTGTCCATGAATCTGAGCCATACATCAGGACAGGTATGATGAGAGACTTATAGAGCGTGATCTTTGTTCTTCGAGAGAGGACTTTACTTCTCAATTGCCTACTCAGTCCAAAGTAGCACTTGTTCGCAAGAGTGATTCTCCGTTGGATTTCTAGACTGATATTATTTTCGGTGTTAATGCTGGTTCCCAAATAGACGAAGTCCCTCACAGTTTCAAATTTGTAACTATCAACAGTGACGTGGCTGCCAAGGCGCAGGTGCGCCGATTCTTTCTTTGATGACAGCAAATACTTCGTCTTGTCCTCGTTGACCGCAAGACCCACTTTTTTCGCTTCTTTATCCAGTCCAGAGAAGGCAGCGCTTACGGCGCGGTTGTTAAGGCCAATGATATCAATATCATCGGCATACGCCAGCAATTGCACGCTCTTGTAATAGATTGTACCATTGCGGTTTAGCTCTGCTGCTCGAATTATCTTCTCCAGCATCAGGTTGAAGAAATCGCACGAAAGGGAGTCGCCCTGTCTGAAGCCTCGTTTGGTTTCAAATGGCTCAGAGAGGTCCTTCCCGACTCTGACGGAGCTGTTAGTATTGCTCAACGTCATTTGGCAAAGCCGTATAAGCTTTGCAGGGAAGTCAAATTCAGACATGGCGGCATACAGGCAACTCCTTTTTGCGCTGTCAAAAGCGGCTTTGAAATCGACAAAGAGATGGTGTGTGTCGATTCTTTTATCATGGGTCTTCTCCAGGATTTGGCGTATCGTGAAAATCTGGTCGATGGTAGACTTACCAGGTCTAAAGCCACACTGATAAGGTCCAATCAGCTTGTCTACGATGGGCTTCAGTCTTTCAAACAATACGCTAGAAAGAACCTTATATGCGATATTAAGAAGGCTGATTCCGCGGTAGTTGGTGCGGTTAGCGGGATCGCCTTTCTTGTGGATTGGGCAGAGCACACTTAAATTCCAATCTGGAGGCATGCACTCGTCTGACCATATTCTGCATAAGAGCTGATGCATGCTTTTTACCAGCTCTTCGCCTCCGTGTTTGAACAGCTCGGCGGGTAGTCCGTCTTTTCCAGGCGCTTTGTTGTTTTTGAGCCGGGATATAGCTATCCTCACTTCATCATAGTCAGGTGGTGGGACGACTTTTCCATCGTCAGGGATTGGGGTATCGGGTTCGACGTCTCCCTCGCAATTTAGCAGTGAGGAGAAGTGCTCCCTCCATAATTTAAGTACACTCTGTACGTCGGTTACCAGGTCGCCATTATTGTCCTTACAGGAACTTGCCCCGGTCTTAAAACCTTCCGTCATCCGCCGGATCTTTTCATAGAATTTTCGGGCATCATTCCTGTCAGCCAGCATCTCAAGCTCCTCACACTCACGCCTTTCGGCCTCACGTTTCTTTTTTCTGAAAAGGCGTCTCTCTTCCTTCTTTGCCTCACGATAGCGTTGCCATACACTGCGGGTTGCGCCCGTTCGCAACGTCTCCCTGTAGGCAGCGTCCTTTTTGTCCGAGGCAGTGCTGCATTCCTCATCGTACCAGTTGTTTTTGCGGGCTCGCTGGAACCCTATAGTGGCCTCAGCGGCAGTACGTAATGAGTGAGAGATATACTTCCATTGCTCGGTTGCATCGTTAGGTCGAGGATTGCTCTCCGATAGCAGGTGTGAGAGTCGAGTGGAGAAATTGTCAGCTGTCTGTGTCGTGCGCAGCTTCTCGACGTCAAACTTTCCTTCCGTTACTGTGCGCACTTTCTTTGCTACACAGAGGCGTGTGCGTATCTTGGCTGCAACAAGATAATGGTCCGAGTCGATATTGGGACCACGAAGGGTACGCACGTCCAGAACGGTGGAGCTATGTCTGCCGTCGATCATGACATGATCAATCTGGTTTCTTGTTCTTTGATCAGGAGACAGCCATGTGGCTTGGTGTATTCGTTTATGCTGGAACCTGGTACTACTGATGACCATATTGCGAGCAGCGGCGAAATCAATCAACCTAGTGCCGTTGGGGGATGTTATATCATGGAGACTAAATTTTCCAACTGTTGGACCAAAGACTCCTTCCTTGCCCACCTTCGCATTAAAGTCGCCGAGCACGATTTTGATATCATGTTGGGGGCAGCGATCATAAGTCTGTTCAAGTTTATCGTAGAAGGAGTCCTTCTCTGCGTCGTCCGTCTCCTCAGTCGGCGCATAGGCGCAGATAAATGTTATGTTGAAAAATTTCGCTTTGATGCGGATCGCAGCGAGACGCTCGTCCACGGGGGTGAACGCTAGTACTTGGCGGCGAAGTCTCTTTCCCACCACGAATCCTACACCACGCGCTTTGCCGCGTGTCTGGCCACTGTAGTATACGTCACAAGGTCCGATGGTCGTCTTTCCCTGTCCCGTCCATCGCATTTCCTGCAGGGCGGTGATGTCAGCCTTTGCGTTAACGAGGACATCAACCAGTCGGGCAGCGGTACCATCCCTTGAAAGGGTCCGGACATTCCAGGTACATGCCCTAATATCCTTCTCGTAGTCCTTATTTCGTTTTGCCGGGTCGTCAACATTAAAGGGGGTTCTCATCCGAGGCTTTTCTTTGCTTTTCATTGGAATAAAGTTTTTCCGTGGCGGGTCCCAAACCCAGCGCACAACCCGTCTCCGGGATTTTGATAAAAATATTCACACATTTATATAGCGAGCCGCTTGCTACAAGACAGACACCCGCTTGCAGCCGCACCATGTGGTGAACAGACGCTGCGAAAAAGACCTCGGTGAGCCCTTAAACCAAGTATGTCAGAGTGGCCCCACGGAACGGAACCATTGGTGTCTTTCATATTACATTTTGCATAATTTTGTTTACAAATACCACTCATGTTGTAACTAATGCCATTCAAGTGGCTTTTTAACGCTTTACACAAAATTCATAAAAACTCTGCAAACTTAGGCCTAGATTTTGAACTTTTGACCTGGGCTCTCGAGATAAAATCTGAGTATGCAGTTTTGTAGCTCATTAAATTTTACTCTAACAAAGTGTAAATCTCAAGGAGTTCTGAAAGCGCGTTGATTTTATAAAAAAAAAAATTTCAGACTCACCTTCGCATTTTTCCCATACAAAAAAAAAATTATGTGATTTCGTTATATGGAGAAAAAAATACACAAAAAAATTTTATGATCGGTTGCAAATGATATGGCCATCACTGTATATCCCTCTATTTCTAATATGTAATATTATTATTTTTCCCCTATCTCCTTCCTTTCCTCCTCCTTAATTCCCTTCTCTACTCTATTATTCGTCTTCTACCCCTTCTCTCTCATTTCGCCTTCTTCTTTTCCTTTTTCCTACACCCGGCTGGGTATTGGACCAAACCAACATTTTTGAAGAGATTGCGACCTAACTAAAAAAGTAATTTCCCTGTTTTGCGAAGTTAACCTCCAAAACTATGTTATGGGCTTTCGAGGTTCGAAATTGGACCCTTTGAAATTTTTTTTTTTTTTTTTTTAATTTCGAAAAATAAACAGGTTTATATATTACTAAACATTTGTGGAGTGGACTACTTTTTTTTGAAGTTCAACTTTCTTTCTGATACTTGTTGTTCACAACAACCAAATACGTCTGGGCCATTTTTTCGAAATTTGAAGTTATACCTATTTTCGACGTTCCATAAATGTTGCCTATTTTCTCGCCACTTTCTTCGAAGTTCTACTTTCTTCCTGAAACTTATTTGTATAATTCACAACAACAACAATAAATACATTGAGACAGTTTCCTGAAATTCGAAAATCTAGCTATAAACTTATTTTCGAAGTTCCCTGGTTTTTGCCTATTTTCTCTCTATTGTTCAAACCGATTTCGCTCGAAAATATGTCACAATAAAAAAATGCAATTTGGAAGAGAATAACATCTTGACTATAAAAATAAGCCAAATCGGACGGATCAATCGTGGAAAATGAAACAAAAATTTTGAAACATCAAAGAGATGTTTTTATGAATACATAGTTACAATTTCGAAAAAAAAAAATTTGTTCAATCGCTGTGAGCCTACTACCTAGTTTCATTGAAACAAAATGCGTTCGAAAAAATAATAAGGCCTCTCAACAAAGACTTTATTCCACCCGCTAGATGTCCCTGGAGTTGCCATAATGCCGAAATCCGTATTTATGATCCGATTCTTTTAATTTTCAGCACATAAGTTTGATGGTGTGAACATTTCATGTCCATAAAAAAGACAATCAGACAGACAGACAATCCCTGGCTGAAGGCTACTATTTAGATACCATGGTTTATATGAAATAGCTTTGCAGAATTTATATCTTTTATTTATGCCTTGAACAATATTGATTCACTATAGAGCATTATTATTAGAAATAGTTTAATGCGCAGTTTCTAAACAAAGCGTAAATTTTTCAAAAATAAACATTTGAAATAAAAAAATATAATATAAAATATTAAATACGGTGCCAATCATTTAAAAAGTTAAAAAAAAATACACAAAAAATCAATAAATCGATAATAAGCTAAATAAAATAAAAAAGAACAAGATAAACTTACTTTGGCATCGGTATATCTTGAGGCTGATGTTGCGGCGTACCAACTACGGAACCACCTTCTATGGCCGGTACATGTGCTCTTATTGTATTGGCTACATAACCATCACGTGTTGTTTGTTCTTCTAGAAAATATGTTAAATACATTAAAATTTGTGTGAATAATTGAATACAAAGGTGCAAAACGGATTTTTGCCAAATTTTGACAGTTTATATTTTTTGGTTAAATCCACCGGGCAGAGGCTATATTTTTAAATCGCTGTTTTTTTTTACTTTGAGGTCGTTATATACCAAGTAAAATATGCATTCAACTTAATACTTACCAACATGGTGTGAATAGAAGCTACCGAATGCTTCATCACGTGGCAAATTCTTTGGATAAACAATGCGCAGCACATTCAAATCGTGTATGCGATCAGCCAAGCAGCGTATATTTAAATCCCGTGACGTCCATGGCGCCAACATAAGTTTGTTACCCTGATCGTCCACAAAAGCAACAGTTATGCCACCTGTAAAAATGTTCGAAATTATTAATATGTGTGACTTATACTTCAAAAGTTCTCGTACCTAATTCGCTATCTGAGAAGCGCAATAAAAAGGTGCCATATTGTTGTATTGGTAAAATTTCTTCAAGCGTTTTACGCTTATTAATGAAGCCAACAATTAGCCCCTCTTTCCATAAGTTTAATAAATGATCCTTTGTCAATTTCATAATAGCAAAAAACCAATCCCAAAATGTGAAAGATCGATCTGGTAAAGGTTCTTTACAAAATTGCGCCCATGTAATGAATTCAGTATGTTCGCCTGCTTCGTTGCGGAACAGTTTTTCATCTAAAATGTAAAAGCAAATTAATGAATGCATGCAAACAAAAAAGAGCTTGACACTCACAAAGAAAATTTAAATTATCTTCGGTTAAATTTCGACCGGTAGCAGAACCAAATTTCGTATTCAATGCCACTGATAATTGCTCCCAACGTACTTTCTCTGGTACTTGAAAGGGTTCTCTTGTTATATCTGAAAATGCATTATCCCACGTGATTGTAGCCCAGGATTGTGGTTCTTGATTGCCATGTACAATGACAACAACTGGCAAAGAAAGTGTCCAGCACTGCAATGATTTAAGTTAATATTAATTATTAAATTGGAATCAATATTAGCTTTATAAAATAAATAAAAATATTTACACTTATTTTGAATTCATTAAAAACCACTGTTGTAAAGAATAGCAGCGAAAACTTTTCATCCATTACGCTTTCTGTGCCTTTCTTTTCAGCACGCTTGATTTTCTTTAATTGCATATTTCTGTAAAGAAAATGATTATTGTCTTCATACATTTTTTAATTTTACAACAATTTTGCATACCTAAAACTTGCTGAAAATACGCGAGTAGCTTGTTGGTATTCCATTGTGCTTATATTATTTAATATTTCGCCTGATGATTGCGGGGTACATGATTGCATATCTGAATTACTATTATGAGCGGCATGTCTTTGTGCTTGGGCCTCTGAAAGACAAATAGTAAAAGGGTTACTGCGTGACTACTAAAAAAGGAAATGACAAAAATGTAAGCATTTTTCACATAAATAATAAGGCAAGATGGCTTAAACTAAGCAAATTTTTCATAACTCCAAATCGATTTTTTTGAAATTCTTATTATTTGAAGTTTTCTTTGCCATTTTCACAAATTTGAATCAATTTGTATGAAGAAACTTTCAAAATTTGAGAAAAGCCTTGTAAAAAGCAATTGCTTTTTTTCATTAATTTATCCCATTATTTAGTATAACTTTTTTACTAGAGCAATTCTACGCGAAAAATTGCGTACCAACTACGTATACCCACAGAAAAAGATAAAACCTTTAAACTCGAAAACTTTTCGAAATTATAACCTCATTTTGGCTTGCGCACGCCAGTCATTCCTTTTTAGCGATAACTGACGCCAATTGGAAACCCCTAAGTTTTTCGAAATTCGAATACCTGAAAAATTCTGAAACTGGAAAAATTTTTCGAAATTATATTTTAAATTTTTCGAAATTCTAAGACGAAATTGTAATTTTTTTTTTAAATCATTATTTAGTGATACCCTATTTCATTAGTCATATTCTACATGAAAAATTCGGAACGAATTTATCCCCTCTACCATTTCTCGCAGAAAATCTTTGGGAATTTCGACACTCCTTTCTTTCATCATGTTCTGCACAGTGTTCGAAAAAGGGAAAAGTAGTTAAAGAAGAAAAGTAGCTTCAGAGTTTCAGTAAAAGGGAGATTTCGGTGCCACATTTGAGAAGTTTTTTCACTAGTTACCAGCCACTCAATATAGCGCCGAATTCGGCGCCTACCTCCTATCTTTAACGAATGATAAAAAGGGATGCAGGATGAGACCAGATAAAATATTTAAAAACAGAGGACTAGGATGATTCCTATTTTGTCCATGACTAGGCTCAACGCGCTAGATGACTAGAATGTATTTTCGAAATTCTCACCAAATATAACCTTTAAATTTTAATCCTCTGCCTTGAATTTTAGATTTTTTCCGTTGCTCACCTGATAGTATAACACATTCAATGGTTGGATTGTTATGATAAACGCCAAGCTGAGGACCAATTAACCATCGTACAGCTGCTGCGAATCTAAGAAAAAAAAACAAGAAAATAAGCTTTAAGTTTATAAACTATCCAAAAAATTTTCAAATATTCTTAGCTTACCTCGTATGTGTTTTCATGACTTGAGGTGGTTGCCGTTCCACAATGAACGCTGACAAGACCAACATTTTTTGTACAGAACGTACATGATTTAACAATTCAGTCAATATTGGATCATCGCCCATTAAAAGTAAACTATTAACATATGCATGTATCTTTGCAACCATATCGACCAACATCTCTACACAGCGTTGTATCTCATCTAAGTTATCATGAAAGGGGGCACCATTACCAGCAAGCGCTTGATTGCGTTGCCACATTTTCAATGCCATTATAACTTGATCTTGTATCGTATCATATTCAGCGATAACACGTCGTAAATCTGTAACTAAACTCTTTTTTCGTTCACCCAATATAATGTACTGTTCTTTAAATTGATTATCACGTTCTTGTATGTCCTGGGGAGTCATTAAGGCGCGTGTTTGATTCAATTCATTGAAATAATTATACATTGATTCTTGCTCGCCCTGAAATGTTTGTATAGCCAAACGCATATTTTCTACATCGACTGCTAATTTTTGTATACGCGCTGGTAAAGCGTATGCTCCTTCGACCATGTGTACATCGGCTATATGTCCACCACCACTCACGCCAACTGGACCCAAATAAGGATTACCTGGATTCATACTGCCCACAATTGGATTATACATGTAGGGATTTTGTGGCATTTCTTTCAATGCCTGAATTTCGTAGACGAGACCGTTACGTAGGTATGTATATAATTCGACTGGTGTTGTTTCTGTAAAATGTGTGCAAATTCCTTTTAAATTAAATTTTGACAAGTATTCGCTGTCTAAATTGATCAATTTATCCTTAAGTTGAGAATAGAATGTGTAAGCAAAATCTTTGTATGATTTATCGCCAATCGGAGGATGTTGTTCGTCCCTGTAAAAAAGAAAAATAAGAAGTTAATAAATATTTGTGAAATCACTTGAAAAATATAGTCAAATCTGGAATTTGGAGGCAACTCCCTATCACGATTGTACACACAGAGAAAATTGAGCTGGTTATTGATAAGAATTGACAGTGATTTGGTCATATCAACCAAACTATAGTTATATCAACCTAAATATATGTTGATTCAACCTAAATATATGTTGATTCAACCAAAATCACGGTCAATTCTTATCCATTCCCAGCTCATTTTTCTCTGTGTAGCAACTACGTACATATGTAACTAATAAGGAAGTCAGAGATTTTTCCATGCCCATTTGTATATCTTTCAGCAAAGTAGGGATTCATCAGTATGACTTAATAACTCCAATAAAAGCTTAAATGTCATTGGATGTACTTAATCGATAAAATTAATTTCAAATTAATCAGTTTGGTGATTAAACAAAGTTGCTGATATAGAATTAATCGGATTGATAATGAATTATTTTTTTTGCTTATTAAATTTTAAAGATTAAATGTGAGTTTTAGTTGAATATTATTGATTAAATAATTAAAAAATACGAATCAAAATAATCATATAATCATGAATAATGGCCATTAAAAAAGTAAAAAAATGGCACATATTTTTTATTTAAAAACAAATTAATAAAAAGCCTCAAGTAATTAAAAGTAGTCAAACAATTAAAATTAATTAAGCAACTAAACACTTAACACTTAACACTAAAATTGTGAGATTGCAATCAGATATGTTAAATAAGAGTTAAATGATTAATTTAAATTAGCCGCAATATTTAAAATCTAACTAATTAAAATTGATTAACAATTAACTAATTAAATAACTTTATTAATCAATTAATTGCATTTTAATTGCATGATTAATATAAAAATATCTGATTATTTTGAAGCTAGTTTAATTGCATTATTGATATGATTATTTGATTACTGTCAATTAATTCTGATAATTTTTGATTAAAATGATTAACGTAATTAAATGTTTGATTAATTTTTATTACATATGTATATGATTAGCATCACCACGTATTTGTTAAACTAATAAATGTCGGAGTGTTGTTAGTATGACTAAAATTTCAAATTTTCTGATTAATAACTGTTATTACTCAGTTTTCCCCGTTAATCAAATCAATTGAATTAAAAGTTTTCAAAATGTGATTAATCAGAAATTAGTCGTTTGGATTAATCCAATTTGGATTAATTGACATGTTCGGTCAACTAATCACGAAAGCTTCAGACGAAAAAACGACATTAAAGATAGCACAACAGTGAAACCAGAGCTTTTAAGGAATGCATCCATGAATTTCCATTCACTTAATATTTCATTCCAATTTGCATTTCTCATTCCCTTATGTTATTCAGATATAATAGTTCCCTTCGTGTTGTTTTTCTTTTTATTCTCTTGCTTGAGTTCCGCATTCATTTGCTTAATACATAGTTAGTATACAAATAAATGCGCAAATCAATCAGTAAATGAGAGGAAGGAAATAAAAAACTGAGAACTGCAATTTGCATTCCTTATTCCAAAAAATCGAATATAGGCTGCAAGCAAAATTATGCAATCAAGTCATTAATATTCCAAAAGGAATATTTACATGCTTAAATAAATCTGACTAAAGCTGGATGGGTTGGGATGGAGTACTCCTATGTAGTTGCAGTAGGTGGTCCAATCCTAGGACATCGCCGTGTAAATTGAAGCATCTTTTTTATATGGAATTGGATTTTCTTGGACGGCACTAGGTTGATTGACTTCGCAGCTGCTCGCAATGTGGTCATTAGTAGTACCAGGCTTCAGCATAAACGAATGCACAACTACTTCGCTATGCCCTGGTCAGACAACGAGAAACCAGATTGATCATGTCGTGATCAACGGAGGAAATAGCTCCACCGTTCTAGACGTACGTACCTTACGTGCTCCCAATGTCGACTCGGATCATTTTCTTGTTGCAGCCAAGATACGCACACGCCTCTGTGCAGCGAAAAAAATGCGCACGTAAAGGAAGGAAAGTTTGACGTCGAGAAGCTGCGTACGACACAGACAGCTGATAATTTCTCCACTCGGCTCTCACAACTGCTATCGGATAGCAATCTCCGCCCTAACGATGTAACCGAGCAATGGGAGCATATCTCTCACTCATTGCGTACCGCCGCTGAGCACATTATAGAGTTCCAACGAGCCGGAATGAAGATTTCGTACGATGAGGAATGTAGCACTACCTCGGACAAAAAGGACGCTGCCTAGAGGGAGAAAAAAGAAAAGAGAGGCCGAATGAAGAATGATGCCCGAAAGAAAATTCTACGAAAATATTCGGCGGATGACGAAAGGATTTAAGACCGGGGCAAATTCCTGTAAGGATAATAATGGCGACCTGGTAACCGGCGTGCAGAGTGTACTTAAGCTATGGAGGGAACACTTCTCATCTTTGTTAAATTACAAGGTAGACGTTGAACCCGATACCCCAATCCCTGACGATGGAAAAAGCGTCCTATCACTTAACTATGATGAAGTGAGGATAGCAATACTCCGGCTCAAAAACAACAAAGCGCCTGGAAAAGACGGACTACCCGCCGAGCTGTTCTCAAACAATTTTAAGAAATTTAGTTACTGCAGGTAGAAATTTTATGATTTTAGAACTCGTTTATGGCGGCCGCCGTGGTGTAGCGGTTAAGTGTTCGGCCTTCTACAATAAGTCGTGGCGGCTCGATGCCCGGCAAAAGTAACATCAAAAATTATTTATAAAAAGAATTTCTGTAAACGGGGTCACCCCTCGGCAGTAGTTTGGCAAACTCTCCGGGTGTATTTCTGCCATGAGAAGTTCTCAGCAAAAAATTCATTTGCTTTGCAAGTGCCGTTCGGAGTCGGCAAAAAACTGTAGGTCCCGCCAACTTGTAGGAAAACTCAAAAGCAACACACCACAAGTTGGAAAGAGAAGCACGGCTAAAATCTCGTTAGAGGTTATAATAACCTGTTGGTATATCGCCGCCATTAGCTTTTTTTTTTATGTTTCACATTTTATGCACAAAAAAAAAACAAATGATATAGTTAATATTTTGCAAAACATACATACAAACATTTACACAACTATAACTTGCTAGCGCACCACCTCACAACACACAACATAACAAAACACAATTGCTCCTTCTAGTTATTTGCCAATTTTTACTTACATTAAATTTTCCTCAATCCACGATGCAAAATGCACTCGTATATCGGCGAGTCCCTTCGCTCCATAATATTGACTCATGCGCTTTTCGAGCTCTGGAAAACATGCAATACGCTTCCATAAACTCATTGTGGTGGGCGATGAGTGCAATTGGCAGTCAGCAATTTTTTTTTTTTTTTTCTTAATATTTTTTTTTTTTTTTTTATCCAAAGAATAACGTCTGCAATTTCAATATGGTTGAGGAGAGACACACCAAGTATATGCCAAAAAAGCCACGCAAGCAAATCTTATTTATTATTATATTTCACCCTTTGATTAATTTACATAGAATGTAAAGGAGTGTGTTTGACTGTGCCAATATGCGACAAATGCGTTGATGAGGAGGATGTTGGATGTCCTGCGACATATGGTTGGATGTTTTATTTAGGTTTAGTGAGTGAACTACATGTATTCATGAATTAGTGGCGGTGGTGACTGTAGTTAAAATAATTGTGGTAATGATGTGGCGAAGGTGGTGGTGTTGTTGTAGTAGGTAGTGGTATTTTTTTGTGATGATATCCCTGCTTGACAATTTTTGAAAATTCCAATCAACAAAATCGAATATGTAAAATTTTGCGTATGATGGATGGTTGGAGAGAACGTTTGTTTGAATGCCAATTTTCGTTGTTGCAGGCGAATTAAATTTCTGATTAATGAAAAATTAAAAAACAAATACAAATAATAAGCAAAGCAGCGTTTGATATCAGATTAGCAAAATATAAGTGCAGAATTTTTAGTGGAAAGTTTGCAGTGCAAAATTTTATTAATATTAATTAGAGATGGGCAGCTTCCAGTACCATAAATGTGCATGAAATAAAAATAAATATTGGTTGCTGAATGAATATAAAATAAAATACACCCAGAGAAAAAATACAGTAGAACGAACTGGATTACAGATTAAAACAACAGATTTCACATTCAAAAACCATCCTAACGATATATCTGTTGAAACAACAGATGCTGTTTGTTCATGAACAGTTTTAGCTGTTGTTTAACAGAGAATTTTGTTGTTTTAGGTATTCCGAGTTCGATTCTCGGTGAAGTCAATATAATTTTTTTTTTTTTTTTTTTCAAAACAAAAACAAACATTTTTTTTTCAGAGTCCTTATATTGTGAATTCACCGAGAATCGGAACTCAAGGCTCTTGAACACTCAACCCAGGTATCTACTGTATAACCATTATGCCATCGCTTACTTATGCTTCCCAGCGTCTAATTACAGCTTTGTTCTAAATGACACTTTCGCACGTTGATTTGTTGCCTCCACCGAGAATCGAGCTCACGCTGCTTTGACTACTGAACGGAGATCAGGCCATCGCGTACTTATTTTTGATGGCGTCGAATTGCAGCTTTGTTCTATTACAGTAATGGGAGTATCTTCGCTGTTGAATTACTATTAAATCTGTTGGATTAACTGCAGAAGTCTGTTGTGAGAGTGTTAAATCTGTTGGATTAACTTAAATTTGTTGGATTAACTGCAGAAGTCTGTTGGATTGACTGCAGAAGTCTGTTGTGAGAGTGTTAAATCTGTTGGATTAACTTAAATCTGTTGGATTAACTGCAGAAGTCTGTTGGATTGACTGCAGAAGTCTGTTGTGAGAGTGTTAAATCTGTTGGATTAACTTAAATCTGTTGGATTAACTGCAGAAGTCTGTTGGATTAACTGAAGAAATCTGTTGTGAGAGTGTCTTCGCTGTTAAATGATTGTTAAATCTGTTGGATTCACTGTAAATCTACATGCATTATTTGACCAGATTTCCGTCAATTCAACAGTTTTTGGTATTAACAGTAGAGGACTGTTGATATAACTGTGATTTTTTCTCTGAGTGTACCTAATCAACATTTATTTTACTAATAACTATTTTATTTTAGTGACCTATTCTTACATTGTTCCGTTAATTTTGAGTGGAGTTTCACTTTCATTAGCACAAATTTTTTTTTTATGGAACTATGTCTCCATTACCACTCAGGTTAATATTTAGTGCAGATTTCTCCGCATTACCAATAATGAAAACTAACATTTGTATTTAAACCCTTTGAAATTGTTTGTATAGTAAACTTTATTATTAAATTTTTATTGTTAATAGAGATTCACTTTCATTAGCACTAAAATCTATTTTTAATGGAACTTCAACTTTATTATCACTAAGATTTATATTAGTGAAGATTGATCTGCATTAGAATTAATGGAAAGTAGCACAAATGGGACCTTTTTAAACTACGTATATCTGTCACTTTTCTTACAAGTTTAGGAGGTTTACGCTGAATACGACATTTACGAGGCATTTACGCGATTGAACGAATACCGTGAAAATGTTTAGAGTTTCGTATTATACTTACTACCTACTTATAAAAATATACAGAAAGTAGAGAAAGTATTTCTAAAAGAGCTCACATAACCACCAGACGACGAACGATAATAAATGCAAATAGGTAACTAAAGAAAAATCTTAAAGAAATAACTACATAAGTAATGAAATACATACCATGATTTCCCAAGAATAGGTCGAGTCTGAGACTAGCTAAACTGGGAAATGTTATAGCGCACACAGTGTGAGCCTTGAAAATACATAAAATAATTTCAAAGGGAAACATAAACACAATAAAAGACGTGACTAAAAATATAAATAACCTTCACAGTGAAAAGGCAACAACAAACCGCCTCAAGAAAAGAAGAAAAAAGCAAAACAAATAATATGACCGGTGGGTTAGGCCAATAAAATGGATAAGCCAAAACAAATGGGCATATACAAAAACACACATGTACCTACACAACAACAACTACGACTATGCAGCCATAAAAGGTTTGGATTTGAGGCAAGAGAGAATAGAAATGCAGAAAAATACTACACTGAGACTGACTTTGAAACCAAGTGCAACCAAGCACGAACCACAAATAAATGAATGCCTAGCGATAAGGATCTTTAAATCTTGAGTTTTAAATAAATGCCATCAACGAACCTAGATATTTAAATGGGGGGAAAAGTGAAGGTAATTTTCTAAGCCAAACAACAGGTAGGTCAATTTTGAGTTAAACAGGTCGCTGCACTCTGTAGGAGTTTTTTTTTTTTTGTTTTGTGGTACCTAGCGTATTTTTTACATTTGGATAACAGTGGATAATACTTATTTATAATGATTAACAACCAGCCAACTTATGTTTTACGTCGATAAGATAGGCGATTTCCTCGAAATATTTTAGAGCAGTTGATCAATTTTTCTTATGATTCGAAAATTTACTGAAAAATTTCAGAGATATTGTGTTTTTGAAACAGTTAACTCTTTTGTCATCAAAACGCCATAATCATTGGTAAAGATAGGGAAGAGCAAAACGCTGGCTTCGTGTGCAAATGTACCAAGCCCTTTTTTCGTAATTGTTCAGGAGACGAAAAAAAACGCCCAACTTTTTTTGTTGTGAATAATTTTAAATTCGAAAAATGCAGTTTTTTCCTTCACTTCAGCTTGCTTAAATATCAGCTATCAAAATATTTCAAAATAAAGTAAATGCAATGTTATGAGCACATTTTGGACTTATAACATTTTTTTTCAACATTTTTGTTATATTAACATGGACTGAGAACATTTTCTAACAAATAAATTGTTTGGCAACCTCTTTCAAGAGTTGTATCTTTCGGCACAGCCTAGACCTTCCGGCTCAGCCTAGCCCAGCCCCTTTTCTTTTCACATCTCATAGTCTAAAAGTCTAAAATTCAAACAAACAAAAAAAAAAACTAAGCATACATGAAAAATAATTTTTACACAGGTGGCAACCCTTTGAAAAATCTTACCCTATTGGAACTGAGAAGCTCTTATGACTGCAGTTAAAAGATTTTGATTTAGCCAGAGAACTAGTCTTGGTTTCCTCCTCTGAAAACTTCTTAAAACTTCCTCTGCAGCGAAATAACGAGGAACTTAAATACCGTGATCTTTATTCGTTGAGAATATTTCACTTATCCGTTTCCTACTCAGTCCGAAGTATCGATTGTTGGCAAGAATAATTCTTTGTTGAATTTCTCGGCTATTATTTCCGGTGTTAACCCTGGTTCCCAAACAGGTGAAGTTCTCCAAAAAAAAATTAAATCTTAATAAAAATTGGTGTTCAGAAGTACACTCTCGAGTAAGTAAAAAAATGGTATCTTGAGGAGGCACATCACATGCCCGTCAAACATTCGGCATGTCTGAGGTCACTCTGGATAAGTAAAGCTTTAACCTTTTACCGGTATTCAGATCAAAGTGAAGCCAGAGTGACTGTCGTCTCTCTCGATGTTTTAATGTGGAGCCAGATTTCAATATTTTTAAGTATACATATGTAAAATCGGTACTTGAAGGGCGAATGTGATGTATTCGTACTTTACCGGGATCTAGTACGGCCGTCAAACGATTTAGCTATAAGATAGTCGCATTTTGTTCAAAATGGATTTCGCATAGTCTGCTCAATAGACTTATCTTTTCTTTCTCCATTTCCGACTCTCATTTCTTTAACCGTTACAACCCAACATTATTCGGACAAACCTGCAATAACTATTCTGTAGACGATGCAGCTGAGTATAATTTATAGTCCTTTCATATTTGTTAGTATTGAAAGTTCTTGAAAATTACAATGAATGAAATGAGAAGTTGCAGTAAGTGTGTTTTGTTGTAGTGACGTACAAAACAAACATGCCGATCCGAGTAACCAGCGTCTTTCAAAAGTTCACTGTACCTGATTTTAAAAAAGCAAAAATTTAACTTATTTCCGAAAGAAACTTAAAAATAGTTTAGCGAACATCAAACAACTTAGAACTCATTCCAAAAAACATCATCTTGGTAACTAAATAATCTTTCCGAGATGGAAAAAAATACTGATACAAATTTAAATGATTGGTGTTCCTTCATATAAGATTAAAGGAGCAAGTCTTTCCCTCATTAGAATCAAAATCATTTTAATTAAATCGAGTTCTCTCATTTTAGTCGCGGCGACTTACATAATCAGTCGTTAAGGTTAATTGTCGCAACCAATTCAAGTACACGTCCGCGATTTGACACGGTACTTTAGATACGCTGAAATCACTCATCACTAATTCGAGTTCAATGGTTGCAAAGTATCAAATGCAATATTTATTCGCATATGTTTGCCAATTTGCTAAAATATGATTTGTGAAATTCCAATGTAGACAAATTTCCAAGAATGTCAACTGACAAACAGAATCTTTTATGCTTTATATATCTAAGCATATATTTATAGTATAAATATGTATGTGCATATATAAACAAACAGCTGTCATTTATTGACTGGCTCCTGACAAGCATCGATACTTATTCAAACAAAAAAAAAAAAAAAAAAAAGGCAAACAAAAAACCAAGAAAAAGTAAAAGGGGAAAAGCTAACGTTGCGATATTTGATGACATTCATATAATCATAAAGTAAAGTAAAGTAAACAAACGTATGAGGCGAGAGTGTACTGTTATTGCAACAAGTGCAATATGTGCACGGCGATATATACATAGATATGCAAGTAACTACACACGTCATATTCCGCTTAAACAAAAAAGCGATGACCTGCAAAATTTAACAATGGCTCGGAAGTTGAAGGTGAAATGCAAGTGGAAACTTGAAGAGAAAAAATGTATTTGACAATTAACGTCAGCAACATACTTAGTATACATCTGTATATGAAATAAGCTGTTAGAAATGACATGAATGACATAGTATAAAAAAACTCTTAAAATTGTATATTTTCTTAAATTTTTAAAATATTAAGAAATTACCTATTGTTTTTTTGGTTTTCCCCATCGATATTTTTTTTTTTTTTTTTCAAAAATAAGAAAATAAAAAATTAAATTAAAAGCTTTTTGTGAGTAATCGTTCCATATCTCTGTTGCGGACGTTTTTTACATAGTAAAAAAAACATTTTCTCCACACAAAATTTAAATTTCTGCTGAGAAACACCCATATATAATAATTTTTTAGTTTCTTATTTTTTTAAATATTTCCATTTTTAATTTTTTTTCTCCCTTTTTTATTTATTTTTTTTACTATGTTTTATTTTTCCTGTATTTATTCATTTTTATATTTTTTTTTTCGTTTTGGTATTTTTATCTTTATTACTTGTTTTTTATTTTTTGATGTTTTTAATTTAATTTTTACATCTTTATTTTTTTTTTTATTGTTATTATTTTTTGTTTTTTATTTCTTTTTTTTCTTCGTTATTTTTAACTTTGTTTTTTCCCTTTTTTAATATTTTATTCTTACTTTTTCTATTTTTTTTTGTAAAAGCATCAATTTTCGTTTGTTTTATTTTTCTGTTTTTTTTTATCTTTTTACATAATACAAGGCTATTGCTTTTTCTTTTCCTTTATTATCTTTGTTTCTATGATTTTTTTGATTTTTTTATTTCTTATGTGGCTATCATTTTTTTAATGTTTGTTTCTATGATTTTATTTTTTATTTTTGGTTTTAGTTTACAATTTTTTTTTATTTTAATTAATTTTTTTATTTTTTGTTTTTTTTTTATTATTTTATTATCTTGGTTTTTTCTTTTTTTTTTTTATTTTATTATCTTTGTTTTTTCTTTTTTTTTATTATTTTATTATCTTTGTTTCTACGATTTTTTTATTATTTATGTTTCTATGATTTTTTTATTTTTTTATTATTTATGTATGTTGCTATCATTTTTTTTTATTGTTTGTTTCTATGATTTCTTTATTTTTGGTTTTAATTTAAAATTTTTTTTATTTTTATTAAATTTTTTTTTTTTAATTTTTTTTAGTTTTTTTTTTATTTTTTTTCAATTTTTTTTATTTTTTTTATTTTTTTTTATTTTTCCTTTTTCTTATTTTTTATTTTTAATTTTTTTTTATTTTTAAATTTTTTTATTTTTCATTTTTTTGTATTTTTAATTTTTCAATTTTTTTTCTTCTATTTTTCCTATTTTTTATTTTCTTTGATTTTTCGTACGTTTTTATTTTCTTTGATTTTTCGTACGTTTTTATTTTCTTTGATTTTTCTTACGTTTTTATTTTCTTTGATTTTTCTTACGTTTTTATTTTCTTTGATTTTTCTTACGTTTTTATTTTCTTTTATTTTTTTTATTTTCCCTTATTTTTTTTATTTTCCTTTATTTTTTTTATTTTCCTTTATTTTTTTCACCTTTTTTTATTTTTTCTATCTTTTTTTATTTTTTTTAACTTATTTTTTTTTTTTACTTAGTTCTTAGTCTTTTTACTTAGTTCTTAGTTCTTTAAGTTCATTTTATTTTATTTAATTTTTTAAAATTTTTTTTTGTTTTATATTTTTTTAGATTTTTAAATTTTTTTTTTAGTTTTTTACAACTTTTTATTTTTTTTTTTTTTTTTTTATTTTACTTCTTTTTTTATTTTCTCTTACTTTTTTGTGAAAGCGCACATAATAATATAAATTTCCAATTTTTATAATAATTTTCTTACACTAGTTATCAAAAAAAAAGGATTTTTACTTTTTTTAAGAGTTTCCATAGAAATTCAAATTTTTTTGTCTATTTTTAGATTCTTACTATTGTTTAGATATGAGGTTTGTAGTCATAACCCAATAAAAGCATTTAATTTTCGTTCTCTATTTTACTATTTACCATCAATTAACTACTATGCTTTCACGAATCAAAAAAATAGTTTGTATTGTGCTCAAGTTGTTTGAAAAATAATTAAAATAAATTTTTGTACTTTCTATTGTAAAACAAAAGTGTGTAGAAACATGGAACAAACAGCGATAATTACCTTCAATTATTGTTTATTTATTTGGCTGGCAGTTGATATGTCTAGAAATATTTATTAAACAAAGTAATTGCACCTGATAAAGAAATATTCCACTGTATTGAAAGACAATCCTTAGATTATTTTTGCAGCGGCCAAAGAAAAATATTTATATTATGCCCTGGCAACTAAAATTTATTTATTTTAATTTGTGCACTTCAAAATGATTTTCTCAACGTAAATTGAGTAGAACTTCAGCTGAAAAGAGCATCGTTGAAAACATATTCTGAGATTAGGGTTTCTTCGAAAAATTTCTAATATAGTTAGGGCGTTCTTTTAAAATATTTATATTCCACTCAGCCGTCGATATGTAGTTCATTCTCATCCTCGAAAATACAAATATTTCATCATCATCACTGATATAACTAAATGCCAATGCAAATATTCGCAACATCACTTCATTACAGCAGTTTACACCTCCTAGATTCAACACAAAAAAAACCTTTGTTTGTAAATATCGTCGGTGATACGGTATAAAATGCTTTATGTTACTTTTGCGTTTTGAACTTAAGTAATGGGATATGTTAACTTAGAGCTTTCTTTTTCAAACACAATTTCTCGAGTTGAGAAATTTATAATTTAAAAAGTGTTTTAAGTTAATATAGCAATATAAAAACCTATGTAGTTACAGGTAATAGACAATTGGTCAGAATAAATCATAATTAATATGAAACTTTTTACGTTATCAGCGTCTTACACATTTGTTAAGATTATCACTGAGCAATCAATTCATTTGATAACCCTAAATCGCAAATTTGCAACAATAATTGCATTGCTTTTGGGTTATTTTACATTTCCGTGTTATATACAAACATTTTTATTTACGTTGTAATATTAAATCTTTCTATGCCAATACAAAAAGAAATTTAATTAAAAGATTAGTTATTTGTTATAGTTATTTGTTCATTCATTTTTTCAAAAAAAATACAACATCAACACAGCGTTCAGAACATCGAACAACTTAGGGCAAAAACTAAGAACCAGCATTAACTCGGAGGAGCCGTTTACCGAAAATGGGATCTACAAGCTTACCTGTGAGTGCCAACACAGCTACATAGGGCAAACAGGACGAAAAATAAGTACACGATTCCGAGAGCACATAAGGGACTACAACAAGAAAGCACGGAAACCCACCATTACACCAGAATCGAACTATGCAAATCACATGTTCGAAAACAAATGCACTCCGGCCAACATCAAAAATACAGCCAGAACACTTCACATACAAAGAAAAGGTCGTCTCCCAAATGTGCTGGAAAACATGGAAATATACAAACTAAAGACATTTTATGGGAGAATAATAAACGAACAAACAAAAAACGTTTATGACGCAATATTTGAACCGCTAAAATTAATTTAGAAAAAAAAGAACAGTACCGCAGCTACAATAACCAAACAGATAACAATAAGCGAGCGAACACACAGAGCCAACCAAAAGACGAAAATCACCGACTTTTACCTGACTAACGAGCGTCGAAAACAACCTTTAAACACACCAATTAACTAACGTAAAATCAAACCCTTTTTACAGGTACCCATTCGGAAACATTCGTAACACACGAACCATATACACACATACTAACGTTACCTAATACAGCGTCCAGACTATAAATACGTGACAAGGGATAGATATAAATCAGAACGAAATCAAACACTGAAGATGGCGGAACGCCGAAACCGGTTTGTTACAAAACCAAAATTGACAAGGGATGACGAAAGATCTTTCCAATATACATCTGTTCATTCATACATATTTACATGCATTACATATTTCGAAATATGAGTGCTTAAGTTTTAGAATTTTTTTCGTCCCATTTTATCGCAAGGAAAAAATTTATAGGGGTAGTCTTTATTAAAGAAAAGAAAAAGACAAGGAAGAAATTCTTTTTTTTTTCTTTCCTTTTGTTTGACACGAAGTGCCTCTTCGAAAATGACAAGAGTTATATTTTTGAAGCCCACGGTTCTCGAGCTAAAGCCATCTTATCTCTATGCATAATATTAAAAACTATAGGTTAGGAAAATTAACACTTTTGATATAACGAAATCTCCGACAGAGATAAAATTTTGTAGAGAGCTTGGGGTGACCCTCAGATAGGGAACCTCCCATCGATCCCATATGTGCAAAAAAAAGTTATTCAGGATCAAAGGTCAAAGTTTGAGGTTTTTTAAATTTTTTTCGAAAACGCAAACTTTTTTCAAAAATTAGCTAAGCCCACGTTGTAGCCCTGAATATTCTGATCCTTTCATTTTTTCTCTTAAAGTCACCAGTTCTGAGATATCGCGATTTTAAGACTAGAACTTTTGTCACTTACAAATTTACCTGTGTGGGAATTTTCGTTATATCAAAATTTTAAATTTAGCGGTTTAATAATTTTTGATATTAAGCATAGAAAAAGGCGTATCTAGCTTCACAAAAATAACTGATTCCATTGTCGATGGGGAACTTCATAACAAACAAACGGTAAAAGAAAATTGTTCCTAAAAATTCCGTAAGTGACTGGACTACAATGGGGAAAACAAAAAAAAAATGCGTGAAATTTAGTGAGCAATTCTAACTCTTTCTTGTTTGTAATGACGTACAATCATATGATTTATCATTGCTATATTTTAAGTTGCCTTTGACGTCTGCTATGTACATGTTTGTACGTATGTATGAATATGAATGCATATGGTAAATTAGTATCAGTAAGTGATTTCAGGATTTGTTTATAGTTATATAGCACATCTTTTCCATTTTTACGTTAACCGAAGCAAAAAAAAATCAACATGACTTTGAAATTATTGCAGAGATTCGGGGAAAGGCATTTTTAAGAACACTCAAAATTTTATTTTCGTTAAATTTCTCATTAATTATCGTTTAATTTTGATTCTGAGTGGGGATGTACTTTCTTTAGGCATTTAATTTATTTAATAGAAACGCACCTACATATTTAAGTTATAAGTTCACTAAAAACTTATCATCATCATCATCATCATCTCATTAATTTTACTGGACAACATTTCCACAACAATAACACTACTCGACAAAAAAATCTCCAAGAATGAAAGTACATTTTCCTAATGTAACATTTTTCTGTGGCATATCTAGTTTCCGAGATATCGGTGAAAATATGAAAATTGCCAATTTTGAAAAACACTATTTCATATAGGTACATATGTACGTCAAAAATTTGTATTTTTAATTTTTTCGTACCTAGTTTCGGTCTAGAATAAACGGTTCTAAAGTTATTAGGTACCTTTTGAAGTTTGAAAATTTGTTCAGTAACATGCGAGCGGTGCCACGCCCATTTTCCAAATTTTCAATAATCGTTAATAAAATGACTTGCACCTTTACATACCTTCGAGACCATGTTGTTGTTGTTGTTGTAACGATGTGTAGTCCTGCCCAACGCGTATTTTTCCTTAACCTAATTGTCATCAATATCTTCTAACGGGAGTCCAAGGAAACTAGCAGTTTCAATAGGATTGGACCAAAGAGAGATGGGTGTTAGAAGAGACCATGTTAACGATTAATGCTTGAATAGTGACTTGGAAACTGCTCGACTGAAAAAATTTTCATTTAGAAGTTTTTTACATGGTTGTTTTTAAGCAAAACACTCTCCGAAGGTTTTGGGGAGTGATGCCGAAATCGACAGTCCTTGGCCGGATATGAATCCGGTACGCTACGGTACTCCCTTGCGGTACTGCCCGACTGTCGTGGTAGCGATTTGGTATGACCAGTGGAACCTTCTAGGTCATGTCATCCCTCCATCCGTCAGGAAGGAGAAGATAGGTAAGGAGAGGTGAGAGGCATCATATCCGTAGATCAACCACGTCATTACCTATATGCATATTAGTCGCCTCTTACGACCGGTATGCCTACCTCGGGCATATTCTAAACCCCTAACCCGCAGGGGCTCCAAACTAACCATGATAGACATTTAATAGTTAATATTAAGATCTAAAACTTTTACAGCATTTTCTTTCACCCATCTAAAAAATAATATTGAAACTGATTTTGCAAACAAAGTTATGCTGCATAAAATGCAGGCATATAATGAAGTGGATTAAAAAAGTAGATATGTATTTCTAACAAAATTCTTAGAAGATAACTAAAAAAACTAAAACTAGTTCTGTAATTAAATGCCAATAGCAGTGCTAAATAAACAATTCAACTACGAAATTGAGAGGCAAAAAAATTGTGTTAATGTAATAAATATGCAAATTGAATATCGCTACAGAATAGATATTTCAATCGTCCCATGTAGGTATAATGCAGCGAGCCATTGCCGTTTCAGCATAAAAAAAATTGCAGACGTTCATATTTGTGTACATACAAACACCTATGTATTAATTAAACAAACAACAAAAGTCAACGACTGTAACTATATTGCCAACCATATAATTAACATAAACTCGAAAAAAAAAATTTATAAACAACACCACGTTTGGAATGGTGGTGTTTATTCAACAAGTTGATCCAGTTCTTTGCAAATAAAAGCCACTCAAACAAAATGGTCAAATACGAACTCAAATTATAATAAAAATTTAAGAAAATTAATCAAATCGAATTTAATACAAGTTTTAATATATTTAAATATATATTGAGCCGCTTTTTGGTGCAAGTTAGCAAAAGGTTTGCCTGCTGAGGTAAATGCAATCAGTTTCTATGCAGAATATGGTCGGAGGAGGTCATTCCGGCTGATTGTAGTATATCAGTCTTCGTAGGACACCTTGCCAGTATACCCTATCGTCTTAAGAAAGACTGTTTTTAGATAAGACTCTTGTCAGAATATCCTTTTAAGTATCCTCTGCGCAATTAACATGTGGAAAACATGCAAGATATGTGTGCGAAAGACTAAAGGGCAATTTCACTTAATCAGCATGGCTTAGGGCCCTTTAAAAGCTTCCAGTCTGTCGTAAAAGTCCAAACCGAGTTGTAAATGTCGACTAAAACCTATTACCCCAATATTCAACGAGTCAAAAAACCACTTGGGGGAACTTGTTTGTCGACTAGGACACTGTCGGCAATCATAATTTTGGAACTTAGGGAGGCTCCTAAAAGACTTTCAAAGGAGCGAATCCTCAAACGTGCGTTTACGTAGCCCCAAAGCACTCCCTTAGCAGGAACTAGAACTCCCTCTGGATATTGTAGCAGTATAAAATCTCACTTATCCAGACTGAACCCTGCTTGTCGAAAGAATGCCCGACATCCGGCTCGTCCCCTCATGATACCAATCACTTATTTAACTGCTCTACGGAAGACTCCCTCATAACGAAAAAAGTGGGTCTTTAGGACTCCTTTAATATGTCATAACGGAGTCACTGACACTCTTATAATCCGAAAGGACTCCGTACGTACTCCTCATATCAATGAAATATGTGAGCGCTGCCATGCGGGCTCTTTAGGACTGCCCTATCTCTCCTTATTCGGGGTGCTCCTTCAAAGTAGTTTTGACGAAATTCCTTTTCGTTCCTTTTTGGTACCGTACTTTGTTGCTTTTGCTCTGCCAAGGCGTCAAATCAATATCTTCTGATGGAAATACTACGAAACAGCAGTTTCAATTGAACCATATGTAGTAAATTTTTTGTTAAAAGGGTTAGTGCCCTCTCATGTCAGGGTATATTGTGTCATTCTCAGCTTGCATGTCATCTACAAACGACACGATGACAATTGCATTGACATTTATAAATTTAAGGAACAAGTGGAAAAGTGCTATAACAATTTTTGCTCCATAATAGGGCAGTTAGTCTGGATAGGTGAGACATTCAGCAATTTCAATATCCAGAACTAAGTGGGGCTATAGGGACTCAGCTTCCCTTGAAAGTGGACGATCTTTAGGTCCCTTTGGGTTTCACTCCAAAGCGATACGTAAGCAGCCACTTCCAGCTCCCAAACGCAAGCCGTTCTCTTAACTTAGTTATAGTTTGAAAGCATGCAATCAATATGAATAGCTTTTTACACCTAAAAATAGTATATTTAATTCAAATTGATCCAGTGCTTTCTTAAAAGCCCGCTACCATGGAACAAAAAACCAATTAATCCTGCATATCAGTATAAATATTTTAAGTATCCACTATATACCATCCAGAGCTTCTTATCGCGTATTGCAGGTTGTAGAATATTTTTTGAATGACAGTTGAAACGAGAGCTACATACTCTTGACTACTCGTCGGCTGTTCTACGCATCATACCTGCACAAACATTCCAATACAGAAAATGTTGAACTACCTCGTATCAGCTGGGAAGTTTCAAGTGGGTACATGCATACATACCCACAAGTTAATGTAGGTATGTGGGTAAGTGTTTTACTTCTGGTAATCAATAGATATCCATTAGATATCCATAAACGACCAGTTTAGCATAGACACCATACACAACACTACCATATGACGAAGAAGACGATATCTTTTCGAGTGCTAATTTATTGTTTCCATACCAATTCCTCGGTTCCACCTTATTTTCTTTTTCTTTCTAGTTTAGTATTCAATCACACATTCCAACACATCTAGCTGCACATCACTGCTGGTACATATGCGGACATTCGCTGTTGTACAAACACGCAGCCTTCTCTTTGTGCTCTTTGCTGTTCTTCTTCCATCTCCTCATGGATTTATTTGCCTTGCACTAGGCCTCTTCGACAAGACCATATCACATAATATGAAGTATTTTGTAAATAGGTAGATGTGTTTATGTATATACATATGTTTGCACCTATGTACATATATCTCAATACCAATACCGCCCCCAGTGCCTCATTCTTTCGAAAGCATACTAGATATCTATACATACATATATATATTCCTGATTTATTTTTAAACACTCACTTTTTCCACTTAATTTTTCGCACTAACCTTTTCACACAAATTAACGTTTTTATTGCGCTTTTGTCTGCTCGTCGTTGTTCAACTTCAAACGTTGATTTATTATTTTCTTGTTTTCGCTCTGTTTTTGCACAAATATTATGTACATTATTACATCAGAAGCCAATTGAACTTATCAACAACAATTAATTTCCATAAATTTTCACTGAAATTGCATGGAGAAAATTGTATTCCAAATTTTTTGCACATTAAAATTTTATACCACACACCACACGAAACTGCCGAAGTCTTTTTGCGTTCTGTTCTGCCTGCCATCGGCGTCAAAAATATTATGCACAGAGTTGCATTATTTGGTACTTCGATGTTGCCATATTCAAAGTTGGCAGCACGTAATAAATCGAATAGTACATTTACACCGCACCAAATTTGGCGACTTCAAATGAGCCACTTCGACACCGTTTACTTTGGCAAATTTGCATTTGGCTTCACCTTCCAGAAGAATCTTCTACCAGAACACAAAGCCACCGAAAGAAAATGCACCACCGTGATGTAGAGTAATAATAATGGAAGAATCATGACGACTTCCGTCTTTTCCCGGTAGAATTGGTCCATTTTCTTAAAAAACTAGTTGAAATTGTTTTTACAGCTGTGCATAGTGCATAAGTTATCACACGTCATTAAACCATTACTAGCCGATTTACATAAAACTTTGCCCAAGCTTTGACAGATGACCGCCCCATATATTAAAAATTGTTCAACTTTTCGCGGCGCTTTACGTTCTACAAACTTTGTATGGAAGTGGATCCTTTGAAGTTTTATGTAAATCGGATCTAATGATACATTTACACTGCACCAAATGCGAATTCCTACAGGGTATTAAAAGGCACTTGGCAATATTGAAATCTATAAAAACATTTAGCGCTTGCTATATCATGAAAAGATGATATTTTTAGGAAAGCTCATATCGGCAAGTACCCTGCAAATACAGTGACCATCATTTGATACAGCATTTGAGGTTCAAGCTTGAGGTAAGCTTGATCCTCCATCACGATCTTAAAAGCAATATGAAAAACTTGATAGTCTTCGGTTTCCTTCATCAAACTTGATGTTTACGTGGGTTAAACTTGATTCAGTGCATCAGCAATGAGTGTCAAGTGATGCATCAAATGACCGGCACGGCAACGTGTGCGAAACATACCGACATACCTTACTTTTCTGACTAAAACTGTCAAAATGAAAAAAAATCCGCGCTCAGTGCGAGAGCAACACCAAGGAGTACGGGATTGCTAAATGGTAGAACTGTCAAACTTGAACGCTTGACAGTTCTACAACAAGTAGTCAGAACTTACCAGCAAAAAATCTGCTGACTAAATCTTGCAACTCTCTGATTGGAGAGAACTCAATTTTCTACTCTCACCAGTAAGAAAAGTGGCATACGGGATCACTTTCCGGTAGTTCGTGACTGTTTCCGACCATTTCTGACTGTCAAATTGGTGTAACTTTTTAACGAAATTCGTTATTGTCGTTAACATCGATTACTACTTTTATGTAACGAAATTCGTTAAAAAGTTACAGAAACCAGGTGCAGAGCTATAACATATTAGTCTATCTCATGTTGCATTAAAAAAATTCGTTTGAGTGTATTGGTGTCCATCACTCGATTTTTGCAGGGGCAGTTCTTTTAATTGCTACGCCTACTACTTTTAACATGCAACCATGTACTGGCGGCCGGCCCGGCCTGCCCACCCTGTTTACCACACTGTTTATTAAAAAAGAACACTGAAAAATAAACATTTTGCTTACCTGAATATTTATCAGCGCATCCTTTTTCAAATTAGTTCATCACTTTTTCTTTTGTCGCAAAATCGTACAAATTTTGTGCGCAGACTGGGCCTTTGAGAGCTGCACCGTTTTCAAGGTCTCTTTGCTCACGAAGCAAAGGCGCAACACGTTGATAGGCAACCACAAAACCCCTTCAACATTAAACACTTTTTCAACTTTTTACACAGTTTCTTGAAGTATTTTTTAGTTTAAAGTTCAATGATATATCTTTGAAATCATTTAAACATATTTTTTTGCTTTAAATTAGCCAGAAAAGCTTTTTTCTACTCCGCAGTTGTTGGCCCAGGAAAACACAATCGATAACTGCCGTGTTTATGATAACCACTATTGCCAGACAAACTTTTTCAAAAAACGGACCAAACACATAATATAATGGGCAACTTTATTCAAAATTCAAATAAGTGTAAAAACCCCGCAAGAACGCAATCGGGTACATATCAAGTGACACATATGCAATAATTAAGCATTCAGCAGAATCAATCCGTCAGTACGTCGAAATAACTGACAGCAAAGTAGACTGCGGGTGTTTGTATGCGTAACGCCAGATAAGACGGATACGTCAAAGTAGAATTTGCTCTAAAATTGACGTATGTCCCGTTTTAAGCAACCATTAGCGATACTTATAGTACATTTACACCGCACCAAATTTGGTAAATTTGGCGATGTATTTCCTTCTTCTAACCTGGTTTTCAGAAAATTCTAACCCGTAAGAAAGCATGTCGGGACGGACGTAGCATATACTTTGAAAGAAAGTCAGAAAGTCTATTTTATTTTTTTATTTATGTCATATATTTTAAAACGCTCAAGCAAAGTTAAATGTAACAAAATATATAATTTAATATTTATAACTAAATAAAATGGTTTCTAATACATATGACCATTTTTTACCCTCCAAATATCATTGGATCATGTCTGTGGAAAAAAGAACAACTTATTTCAGATTTAACAATTATTCAGGAAAGCGAAAAAACTGTTTTACATATGAGCCCCCTAAAGCGCAAGTGGTATAAGTCCACCTTTTCTCAAACTGAGGTATTGAAGATTTTGTGTTTTAACAAATAGGGGGTAACAACAACAACAAGTGCTAATTAGTGTTGGAAATTTTCGGCTTGGATCGAATTACGCGTTGCTATTTCGATGCATACTTTTGCCCACAGTCATTTTCTCAGCTCTAATTTCTGATTTTGTTTTCACCATGGCTAGCTCTGGTTGGCAGGGATTGGAGTACATTGCAAAGTACTCTGACTGTAGATACTCCTTGGAGTAGGTACTCCTTGGAGTAGGTATTCCTTGGAGTAGGTACTCCTTGGAGTAGGTGGTCGAGTCCTAGGACATCGTAATGTTAATTGGAGCACAATTTTTATATGAAAAAGGATTACGTTTTGAGTACTCTGTACCTGGTTTGTGTAGCTTTTTAACGAAGTTCTTTACATAAAAATCGTTAACTTTGACACAATTTTCTATACAAAATTTGTCAAAACCGCTGTTAACAACAGTAAAGAATTTCGTTAAAAAGTAGCAGAAACCAGGTGCTGATACTCTAATTGGAGTACTCTTGAAAAATATTTTGAAGTGTGGTGTTAATGGAAGCAGCTCTCGATATGCTCGGATCCTGAAACCGGAAAACAAGAAAAACTTACCAGAAGATCCAGACGATATCCACGTGCCATACAAAAACTAACACTCAAATTTTGTGTCTGAAAAAAACTAATAGTAAATTTACACCGTATAAAAATCTCATTTTCCAAATTTGAAATTCCGTCACATTTGATTTCATTTTGTCTTCTTACAGAATTTGAAAAGGGTTATTTTTCGTAAAAAAATTTTAAAGTGTTAGTTTTCGTATGGCACGTCGATATATAAAATAAAATTACATTCATATGCATGTTACAATTGAAATATGTTTACCATTTATACTATTTACAATAGCAGCTTAATTTTTATTATTGATAAATAAAATACATATTACGAATAAAATCACATTTGCTGATCGGGTTGTGGCTGAGGAGCTATTTGTACCACTAGTCCATTGGGAACATAATCGTGACGAGCTAAAATTATATAGAGATAAAAGGAAATATTTTTAAAAATATTAGAGGTATGACTTTACTGAATCAAATTAACTACTTTTTGAGTTTAGGTATTATTTAAAACTATTGGATAGACGCAATTTTTTCTCATACTATTTAGACCTTTTTCGTTATCCCCGTTGGAGGTGGTGGGGTTCGACCTAATATTATTCCTCGCCAAATTTCAGTGGGTTAATCTAAATATTTCCAGAGGGTACCACGCTCCCTCACATAACCCCTGACCAACTATCAGTGGTCTAACCTTAATATTTTCAGAGATATGGATTATGAAAAATTCCATTTGTATGGGAGGTGCCACGCCCCCTAAAAATATGAAAATATTTTTTAGCCTATGCCCATCCCTGGAAGATATCCAGTTTGTTCCTATCACAATATGTCAATAGATTTCAAAGAAATCGAATCAATTGTGAAGCTAGGGTAAATAATCATTTGGGCACGAAAACGCTGGACTGGGGCTACTCCATATCCCGATACCAAAGAAATGTTATTTGACAGCCTGATAGTAACCAATAAAATTTTACAAAGGTCACTCAAAAAACAGGTACATAATTACCAGTTTGTTGTGTATAGAAACTGCTAAATGCTGCATCACGTTGTAACATCTTTGGATATACGATCCTCAATACATACAAATCTCGTATGCGATTACCTAAACAACGCGTATGTAAATCATTACTAGTCCATGGTGCTAATATCATTATATTGCCATAATCATCACGAAAAGCAATAGTTATGCCACCTAAAATGAAAAAAAATTTTGAATCCGTGTTATTTTTACAGTTACTTAGTTAGTAAATTTACCCAATTCACTATCAGAAAACCTCAGTAAGAATGTACCGTTTTCTTGTAAGGGCAATATTTGTTCCATTGTTTTACGTTTATTTATAAATCCTACAATTAGACCCTCCATCCACATTTGTTTTAGATGTTCCTTGGTTAGTTTCATTATAGCATAAAACCATTCCCAAAATGTAAAACCACGATCCGGTAGTTTATCTCGACAAAATTGTGAATATGATATATATTCATTAAGTTGACAACCGTCAGTAGTGATGAGTTTTTCACCTTCAAAGTAAAGATTTAAATGTTACATATAAATAAATTGGGCCATAGTAATGTTCAAAATAGATCATGACGTAAATTTAGTTACAACACAATTTTATATAGTTTTCCGAGCGGGAATTGGGGTGATATACCACTCAGCAAAACATGTGTAATAATTAAAATAAAAGTATTTTTTTTTTAATAAAAATATTTTTGACTTACGAAGAAATTCGTAATTTTCTGACGTTAAGCTGCGTCCTGTACACGAAGCAAATTTCATATTTAGCGCTTCCAAAAGTTTTGTGTAGTGAACTTTATCTGGTACTTGAAAAGGTTCGCGCTCTATTACCGAGAAAGCATTATCCCAAGTAATTGTGGCCAACGATTGTGGTTCCTGACTGCCATGAACAACCACTACTAGCGGCAGAGTTAGGGTCCAACACTAAGAGCAAGAAATTGAGACATCAAATAAATCAATTTTATACAAAGCTTCGTTTTTTAGTGTACCGAAATCTCATATAATTTGTAAACTGTTGTTGTGTAAAAGAGTAAGGTACATTTTTCATCCATAACTATTTCAGGTCCTTTCCTTTCAGAGCGTTGTATATGTCTTATGATGAGATTTCTGCAAGAAAAAAGTTATTAAAAAAAAAGTTCTACAAAATTTAACGATTTTTAGTTGCTGTCACTTACGTTAAGCTTGCAGAAAAATGTCGATTACTCGAATCAAATTCCATTTGCCCCTCATTACCCGTCATTTCACCATTAGCTGCTGGAGGGATTTGAATGTTTGCGTTATTTTGTGTTGCAAGACGTTTAGCTTGTGCCTCTGGGAAAAAAAAATATTTTTTTTGATAAACCCAGCAAACAATTGGAGTCATAAATGAGTCAAAAAGGAGTCCTAAATCGGAGCGTTAAGCTCATTATGAGCTCTTTTATGAGTCCGAAATGAATGTATTTCCCTTCCTGCGATGGTCGTCCGATAAGAGCAAAATATCATATATTATATGAGCCTGAATAGGAGTCATATAAGACTCTTATTGGCCTCAGAAACGGCTCATATAGAGCCTAAATAGGAGTCATATATGCCTCCTTTATGAAGCTTTTCGGATGCACTTATGACGTTTACAAAATACATACATATATTGCACATTTTGGGTTTTAAAATGACGCCTGGTTTGGCATTGAAATGGGGGCATGGGATTAGGGAAGCATACATGAACATTCGGCATTATATATTTGTGGGGTAAAGTCCTTGAAATGTATGTGGTACAATGAGCCACACGTGGAAAATGCAATAAAGTAAAGTAAAATAAAAAGAAATAAAATAAAAAATCACAATAGTAAATTTGGCAGGGTGCCGCTTTAGGTAAATGGGTTATCCATGGACTATTCACAGAATATATGCGGCTGCATAAGATCTCACCCAAAGAGAGATCTGCAGCTCTCAAATGTGCCAGTTTTGTTTATCGTATAGTTTCTCAATCCGCGAAAGCCACCAAGGCTAACCGAACTCAGTTTTGTTGGCAATGTTCTTTGTAGTGGGCCGAATGCTTATATTCCAAAATCAGAAATCTACACACAATCTCCTCTCTTTGGTTCGTGGGAAATCTACATATATTAAAAATAGGATGAATTAAAAAAAACAATAGAAACTCTTCTCTTTACATACATACCTCTGTATGTATCTTGAAAATATTGTCCAGCAAAAATATATAAGTCCAGAACGGGGTATTTACACAGGAGCAATCCGAACGATACAAGCAATGATGTTTGAAATTGAATTTTAATTCGAAATAAAAAAATTTTCACAAAGAAAATGTGAATAATTGTTCCAAAGCTGCTTTGTTCAATGAACACCTACAGTAACCAATTCATAAAACTCATAAATTTCATCATATCGGAGTCATAAAAGACTCACATATGATCATATTTCGGAGGGTCATATTTTGGACTCATTTTGGACTCTCCAATTATGAGCGCTCCTAGAATGTTTGAGGGGAAGTTAAAACTTGTTTAAAGCTCCATTTCCGGCATGGATTTTTTTTTTAAATAGAATATACATAGGGCGCTTCCACCAATTTGAGTCAACTGTACCCAGTTTCTGTAAAAAATCGACAAAATTCTCGATTTTAATGTCGTCACACTCGACTCGATTCAAAATTGAAAAAAAAAACAACAAAATTTGTCACTACTTCAAAAGCAAGTGAGCATGAGGCGAGCATTTGCTCAGACGCGATTTTTTGAGTAAAAGCTGGATAATTTTTTTTTTTTGTTTATATTAAGGAGGTCCAATATTTTTTTAGAAACATTTAGACTTGAGCCCTAGAAAAGGACGAATTTTGAAATTCCGGTGGAAAAATTGCAACTTTTTTTGTAAGACAGCTTTATGGTAACCCTGCAAAAAATGCGATTAATCCGGGATGCATCCGGGATCAATCGCAGAGGAACAGGAGACTACTACTTTTTCTAGTCTCTTTGTATGGAGAGTTTTGATCGCATTTGTTCGAGCATGTCCTATGGGGAGACTAATTGTATCCCTTTCATACCAGAACGGGTATGAATGTAGATTCGTCGCTTGTGTAAAGTGTAAACTAAAGTTTTCCCCATTCATATTTGTAACAGCTCCTAGGAGCTTTCACGGGTAAGTGTTATTGAAATTATAGTGTCCTATTGGATTGGATAGGATATAACCTTCCAAATCCCCAAGATATCAGTCTGATTAATCCCCAACTCTATCCGTAAGGCATGTGTTGGGCAAATTGTAGACCAGTTGTACCCGAAAGGGATTAATCGAGGACAACTCTCTTTAGGGATTAATCGCACAATTTTTTGCAGGGAAGTGATTGATAAGGCGAAAATCCCCAACCCTGCTTGAAATACAGAAAAAAAACTCATATAAAAAAAATATAACCCAACTCACATTTCCGAGAGCAAAAAACATCTTACCTGAAAGTATTTCACATTTTATTTTAGGTTTGGTCCGATGCAAGTCCAATTTATCTCCAATCAGCCAACGCACCGTTACTGAAAATCTACCAAAAAAAAAAATTGCATTACAAATTTTGAGAACGTTCTTCAAAAAATTAGAGTTCCTCTAACTTACCTAGACGCCTTCTTTATAACTTGTGGTGGCTGCTTCTCCACGATGAAAGCCGAATAGAGAAGCACATTATGTAAACCACGCGCATGATTTAATATCTCATTAAGCGTCAGATCATCATCACCAAAATATAGAAAACTTTGTGCAAATAGTATTATGTCGGTGATGCGATCCATTAGCGTCTCAATAAAATATTGTATTTCATCTAAATTTTCCGGAAATTTACCACCATTTGCAGATAGGGCTTGCCGTCGTTGCCATATTTTCAAAGCTTTTATCACCTGATTCTGTATGAAGCCATATTCACTAAGAATATTGCCTAAAACCATAACCAAACTATTTTTGCGTTCACTTAAATTTGCATATTCTTGCTGTTGTTGTTGTAAAAAAATATCACGTTCCTCAACAGATTGTAAACTCAACAAAGCAGGATTTTGATCTAATTCATTGTATAAAGTATTGGCAAGATCATGATCATTTCGTAGATTTTGAATGGACTCGCGCATTGCTCCATTGTCGACGGCTATTTTTTGTAAATGCTGATATAACGGTCTAAAATCAACATCTTCGAATGGGGGTGCGAGCGTACCACTCATGGAGAGATTATTCATGTTGGATGTTTTATGGATTGCAGATTTGTTAGATATATCCAATTCAAGTGATTATTGGTGGTACACGGAGAAAAATATTTTTTCTCAAATCTAGAAAATTATTTTCTCAATCTGAAATGAGTAAAAAATTTGTGAAATTTTCAAAATTTACTTTTCTGGAGGGTAGTTTACTGTCCCCACTCTTTTATGTTTGTAAATAACTTTACGGATAATATCGTAATAGTAAATCTGTCCCAACTACCTACATAGAGACATTTTGATCGGCAGACAAATGGCGCTTCTGTGGCCCCCTAAAGCATAAATCGTATTAACTAATTGATTAGAAAGGTGTAACTTCTTTATAATTCACACATTCATATGTGAACATTCATACAAACGTATCTTTAATGGTCATTAGGGCGTTTCATTATGAGATATTTTTATTTTTTTTCTTACTTCCTGAAAGAACCTCATTTATTTGAAGTTAAATTTCAGTTTTTGGACGTTTTTTTTTGTTGTGTTTTATTCGAATCTCTTTTAAAAAATTTTGTTTGCTTCTTTTACTTTTTTTGACGGTTAGGGCTCGATATAATAGCTAACCAGATTCATAATTTTCAAAAAAAAATTTGATTTTCACTAACTAAAAAAATGCACCCTAAAAGTATTCACCCTTATGTTCTAACCATATCCAGGCACATAAAATTAGCTATGCATAAATATCACCACTTATACGGCCGATACATTAGCGCAAATTCCGAATTAACTGCGCTTTTGGGAGTTAACTTGAGCATAATCTTCACTATAAACTCCCAAAAAGTAAGAAGATTTGAGCAGTTTTAAAAAATTTGCACTGGCAACACTCTGTACATAAATAGACAACAACACCAAGAAACAACACTAGGAAATTAAGGATAGCTGACAGATAGGCGTCGCGCTGGTTTCTAAGATCCGACTCTCGACAACTAGATGTCGCTGAGGTAGGTAAGAATATAGTGCAATAACAACCAAAGTAGTAATTCTCAATGCTGTTAATCTTCATTTTTGTGTGTATCAGGGTAAAATTTGGATCTGATTAAAGAAGATTTATTGGAGATAATCTCCGTGTGTGTATCCATAGCATTAGTTAATACCTACAATTAAATATTAATTCACGTGCATATGGGTAGTATGTGAATAAGCCACAGCCAAAGCAACTAGCTGTGAACTATCTGACACCTGGTATAGATCTAACCGGCGAGATTAGCTCTTTTTGTGTGGCAGGAGATGAGAGCTAACTTGCCAAACTTGAGTACTGCTGGTTTATAATTTCTCAGGATTTAAATTGCAATTAAATTGATAGTACTTGGGTGACCGAGCTTACTCGGTGCTATCAATTTAGTGCTAAATTTACGTACCCAAAATGATCCCCAAATGACCCTCAAATAATCCTAAAATGATCCCAAAAAGACCCTTAAATGTTCCCGAAATTGAACCCAAAACGACCAAAAAATAATCCCAAAATGACCCCAAAAATGATCCCAAAATATTCCAAAAATGATTCCCAAATGACCCAAAAGCGCCATTAAATGTACCCAAAATTATCCGAAAATGACCCCAAAATTATTCAAAAATGATCCCAAAATAATCCTAAATTAATCCCAAAACGACCCCAAAAAGATCCTCAAATGTTCCCAAAATGACCCAAAATTCTCCCAAAATTATCGAGAAATGATCCCAAAATTACCCAAAATTGTCCCAAATTAATCCAAAATTTAACCCAAAATTATCTAAAAATAGCCCCGAAATTATCCCAAAGTGACCCCTAAATGATCTCAAAATGATCCCAAAATAATCCAAATATGATCCCAAAAATATACCTACAATACGGTAAAATGATAACCCTGGGAGGCAACCCTACTTAAAAATGTTTTAGTTGGTACATATGTCGGCCAAAAAACCTTTCATTTGATACCCATATTGGCATATCCAGCTCCACAATTTAAAAAAATTTACATAGGTGGCAACCCTGTACACCCCCCAAGTGGCATTCCCAAAGTGAATAGTCTTAGAGTCAATCATACTATATACTCGTATATGCCAAATTTCATCCAAATCGGTCAAGCGGTTCCCGAAATAGTCCGGATATACAAATCTACTACGGTAAGGTGGCAACCCTACTTAAAATATTTTAGTTGGCATATCGCTGAAAATACCTTTCATTTGATACCCAAATTGGCATATTTTGCTATACAAATTTAAAAAAAATTGAGATAGGTGGCAACCCTGTAAACCGCCCAGGTGGCAACTCCCAAGTGTATAGTCTTAGAATCAACCATACTATCTATATTCAAAATATCATCCAAATCGCTCTAGCCGTTCCCGAGTTATACAAGTTTAGCTTGTTGAAAGTTATAAGATAATTCAAATAAAGTTACTCATACGCCCTGTCCCACAGTGAATAAAAGTTGAAAATTATGAAATATTTTGAACTTTGAAAATTTTTTGAACTTTTGACCAGTCGAATAATTTTTATCAAATTATTATTTTGAGTTTTTGGCGAAAAACAAGTTGAAAAATGCTACAAACAATCCCAACTACGATGATTCCAAGTTCGATCTTGTTGAAGGATCTGGCCAAACCTCTCTGTATTTTTGCTTCGAAATTTTTCATCTAGGGCAAAAAAAAAAAAAAAAAATATTACGTCCTCAATAGCCAATAAATATATTCCTAAATTTGTTTACCCTACAGGAAACGCTGATATTTTTCACTAACACACTCACAGCGAAAATTGATAGTACTATAGTGAAATAACGTGGTATGCAATTCATTTAAGGGCCGCTTGCATAAAAGCCGATAACGACTAATCGGAGTTTAATTGACATATTTTGTATGGTTAGCTGTCAAGTTAATCACCGATTAGTCGTTATCGGCTTTTATGCAAGTGGCCCTAAATGGATGATACTACGCTATTTCGCTATAAGCATCATCCATAAAAATAAAATCCTTCTAAATAATTGAATGGTTTGGAATTTATAAAACAAACAAAAAATTGCTAAAGTTTAAGTCCAAATTTTCAATATGAAAATTAGCATAATTCTTTGCAGATTTTTTTTTTATTTTAGAATTTTATTAAAATTTGAAAAAAAATTACGTATCCCAGCTGAAAATATATTCAATTTTCATTCAGAAAAGGCGTTTTTGAAATTCATACTGATAAATAAGGCATTCTTGACACAAATTCAGAAATAGAGCATTTTTGGAAAATACTTTCATATACGGTGATCTTCCACTCAGGCATCGATATACTACATAGTAAATGCACACAAGGGGTGGGGCGTATGAGTAACATTTGTTGTCCCTAAAAAATAAAGATGTAGAAATATAAAAACATTCGATTTATATTTTTTCCAAGGACTGAAACCGAAACCGTAACCGTTTAAAACCGATTAATTTTTCAAAACCGAAACCGCAACCGTTAATTTGATTTGAAAAAAACGAGCCTCAAACCGTTTCAAATGTCGGAAACGGTTCCCAACGGTTTTGAATTTTTTTAATGTCTCCGAAAAAGAAATGTGTCTTGTCTCAGAAAGTATCACTGATATTAATGTTTTTCACAATTTATACATTTCATTTAGCGTCCATGCATATGAAAATTCAGACCTATTTCTAAGCTACATACATAGGTACTTGAGCTTTTGGTGGTAAAATTAATTGTGTTCGTGTTTTTATTTGGAAACCGAAACCGGAACGAAACCGTAACCGAAACCGAAATAAATGTTGAGGAACGAAACCGGAACCGAAACCGAAACGTTATTTTAATCGGTTCAGACCATGACTTTTTCATAAGACTCTTGTTGTTGTTGTTGTAGTAGCGAGGTGTAGTCCTGCCTAAATGTCAGACAGGGTCACCCCGAGTAGTGTATTGCTCTTGGCCGGGTCGTTATAGGAAAACGGCCCGGGTTGTTTCGGCACGATGGGTACAGCACAAGTACTGGTACCGTTCTCGTAGAACCGGCAATACAAGAAACTAGCCATGTAGGCCATGTAGGTCATTTAGCGTTACCCAGGGTGCACCAACGGGGAGGCGACCTACTCTTACACCCCCTACCTACTCTTGTCTACCGTATTACTATGTATGTATAAATGATTCCAAAATCGTGTCAATCGGTGTAAGCGACACAAGAGAATTAAACATTTGTAGGTATTACATCAACTATTGAAATTTCATTGAGAGACGCTATGGATAAACCGGCGAATGGGAAAAATTTAAACGACGTAATAATAATTAAATATGTATAACAAAAAGAAAATGCACCTGTCTGTATATAGCAGAAATAGCAGCAAACAAAAACAACAACAACAACAACTCATAATATATAGTTTATTTCTCAGGAAATTCATACGAAATTCGATAATAAACATTACAACAAGCGACACATGCTCTCTCATAACACATGCATACATACACGTGTCTGTAAACATATTTACAGCAGCGATAAGAATTTTCGCAAATTTGATAGAAAAAATAGAATGCGAAGTTTTTGTTTACGTGTTTAGCGATGAAAGTTTTGTGCAGTTTCAAAACAAATCACAGTTTGCATTTTCAAAATTTTTTTTCTTAATTCAGTTATCAGATTACTCTGGAAATAGTTCATAAGATAACATTTTTAAATTTTACTGTTAAAAGTATGTATTTAAATTTATATTTTTAACTAAAACTACTAAATATTTTTGTTATAAGCTTGTAAACAAATTGAGGGCTTAAGCAAAAGATAACTCTATAATCTATCTCATCTCTATCGGTATCTCTTTTTCAGACTATAGCTATCTCTCTTTATATATGAGCCTCTACTTCTAACCTTTCCTTTTCCTGTATCTTAATCTTTATTTTTACCTTTATTTTACTTATGTCCTCATTATGTATTGTGAACGATAGCTCAGACTAACGATTCGTCTGCTCACTAGTATTAGCAAAAGGGTATTATAATTTTGTCCACATAAGGGTACTACGTAACGGCACAAAATAATCGAGATAGATATAGAGTTCCATACATAAAATTTCTCAAGTTGAAAAGAGGAGTTGATTAGGGCATGTCCGTCCGTCTGTCCGTGTACACGATAAAAAAAAAAAAAAAAAACTAATGGCGGCGATATACCAACAGGTTATCATAACCTCTAACGAGATTTTTAGCCGAGCTTCTCTTTCCAACTTGTGGTGTGTTGCTTTTTGAGTTTTTCCTACAAGTTGGCGGGACCTACAGTTTTTTGCCGACTCCGAACGGCACTTGCAAAGCAAATGAATTTTTTGCTGAGAAGCTTCTCATGGCAGAAATACACCCGGAGAGTTTGCCAAACTACTGCCGAGGGGCGACCCCGTTTTAGAAAAAATATTTTTCTAAATAATTTTTGACTTGGTGTAGAAGGCCGAACACTTATGGGTCAGTTACATAAAACTTTATTTTGGCTTTACCTCAAACTTTGACTTTGACAGAAAAGTTCAGAATACGTATTTAAACGAAGCATGGCAAATTGGAGACCTCAAAGTTGAAGCAAGGTTAAAATTTGGCAAACTCTCAAATTTTGCTTGCTTTGCTTGCTTTGACAATCAGATGTTGATGACTTTGCTTCAATTAAAGAATAAAATGTTGGAGAAAATAATAATTAATTCATTTTTTCTCTATTAAATTAATAAATTAACGAAAACACTACGAATGCAAAGAAAAAAATAACGAAAACAAATGTATGAAAGAGAAGCGTCAAGGCGTTTATTGTAGCATACCTCTGAAGTTGGACGCAAAGTTTTGAGGTAGCAAATGTCAGGCGAGGTTAACAAAGCTTTATGTATTCGACCCTTTAACCGCTACACCACGGCGGCCGCCACCGTGTACACGATAACTTGAGTAAAAATTGAGAATTTGGCATACAAGTTACTTTCTGACCAAAGTAGGTTGCTATTGAAAATGGTCGAAATCGGATGATAACCACGCCCCCTTTTTCGATATCGAAAATTTCGAAAATCACATAAATAGACATAACTTGAGTAAAAATTGAGTTATTTGCATGAAATTTGGTACACAAGTTACTTTCTGGCCAAAAAATGTTGCTATTGAAAATGGGCGAAATCGGATGATTAACACGCCCCCTTTTTCGAGAGGCGTTTTTGAAAATTCGACTGGTCGTAACTTTTAAACTGATTACGGTAAAACGTTGAAATTTAACACAAAGTATACTAGTATCGTTGGGAGTATACCTGATGAAAGTGGATAAAATCGCCCTCCAACAACGCCCACTTTCGATATCGAAATTTCGAAAATGACCTAATTCGGTAAGATAAATAGCTAAAATAGTATAAACTTTTAGGTAAATTCTCCTGGGGCCTATATCATTGTTATCGCGTTCTGAAAACTACCGCTGAGTATTTGATGTTCGGTTCACCGGAAACTTAGACTTCCTGACTTGGTCATAACTCTTAAGGTACGCGTACGCCTAGCGACACGACGCGACGCGACCAAATAGTTAACTATTTGATCAACATTGTTGTGTCGCGTGGTGCTGCTGTCGCTAGGTGTACTCTGCTCCATAAGAACACATGCAAAGAAGATTTGGTCGCGTCGCTAGGTGTACCCTTAGCTTTAAACTGATTACGGTAGAATCATGAAATTTGGCACAAAGTATACTAGCATTATAAGGAAAATATCTGATGAAATTGGAGGAAATCGCTTCCTGACCACGCCCCCTTTCGATATGGAAAATTTTGAAAAACACATAATTGACATAATTCGGTAAAGGTCCATGCACACGGATCGATTTTCTGGTCGATTTTTTATCATTTCACCGTGTAAATAGCACTTCGATCGATCTACATCTTGTATTTGAAGTTAGAAAGCAGTGAAACGACAAAAATCGACCACAGAAACGGCTCGTGTAAATCAGCCATAAGGGAAATATGTAGCTAAAATAGTGGATATAATTTGGTAGGTAAATTCTGACAGATAACACGATGGCTAGGCGATATTGTGGTCAGATGAATCGTTCGTCTGAGCTATCGTTCGCAATACATAATGAGGCAATTAGTCGCTCAAAAAGTGGTTTTTAGGAACCGACAGCAAAACATTTATCTTTACACTATTTATAGATGGGCGTGGCATCACCCACTTATGTTTTTTCAATTTCCGTATTGGTAAGTTCCGCAGTCTCTTAACCATGCCCACAAATTTTGTTTACACATCACACTCGTATTAACAACATTTAAGGCTGGTTTTCATTATGTCAAATAGTGTCAAATTTCATCGATTTTATCGAGATTTGGTTGCTTATTTCGATAAAGTCGATAAAAGTTGTCAAAATTTGACCTAGTGAAAACTAGCCTTAATAATAATGTAAGGCCCCCGTTATACCGGGTAAAAATGGCATTTCCATCGAATTCAACGAACATCGCACATTAAACCCACCTAAGAAAACCCGTTATATGCGCATTGATCAATTGCTACGCAAATTTTTACAACAAAAAAGGCACATCATAGATACGTCATAAATTTACATTTAGCACCAATTGCGTTTACCGGCGTTTAAGCGTTGTTGAAGTTCACTAGCCGAATGAATAAAAATGACTGTGTAAATGCAAACTGCGAGAGCTATATAAATTCTAGTTGTACGCTCAACGTTTGCCTTGGGGCAGTGTTGCCGTCAAAACGGTTTCATATTTGGAATTATAAACTAAAAGAATTGCAATAAAATGCGAGGGCAGTGCGATATATCAGTACCTTTTAAGAATTTTTTTTTTTTTGCTTAAAATAAAAATAAAATTATTTTTGACTTCTCATTAGTCAGATATCAACTATTTGCCCTGTTGGAACAAATCGCATCTTGGGTCTATGTATGCCTTTGTGGGGTCATTTTCGGACGACTTCCAGAAAGTTTCGGTACTTTTTGGGGTATAGTTTTGGAAAGTATTTGAAAACCGTTTGACAATAATTTCATCATTTCGAGATTTTTTGGGATCGCTTTCGGATTGTTTTCGTTTGTTTCGTTTCGAACATTTTACGGCACAGTTTTAAGATAATATCGGTATTGTTTTCGGGTCTTTAAGCAATGTTTCCGAAATAGTGACGGAAAAGTTCCAAATTGATCCCGAAAAAGTTCAGAAATGATTTCCAAAAACTCCCAAAATGACAACGAAAATAGTCCTAAATCCCGATAAAACTTGAGTTAAATCACCTCAGTGAGTCTTAATTATCACAAAATAACCCAAAAAATCTTCAGAAATATAAAATATAACTTTCGTGTATACCTGGGTATACTTTTGCTGTATCTCGAAGTCCTTTTTTATACCCAGCGTACTAGTACTAGTACAAGGGTTTTATAATTTTGCCCACAAAACGGTACTACGTAACGCCACAAAATAATCGAAATAGGTATAGAGTTCCATATATGAAAGTTCTTAGGTTGAAGAGAGGAGTTGATTAAGGCATGTCCGTACGTGTACACTTAAGTAGAAATTGAGATACTTGCATGAAATTTTGTATACAGGTTACTTTCTGGCAGAGGTAGGTTGCTATTGAAAATATGCGAAATCGAATGATAAACACGACCCCTTTTTCTATATCGAAAATCACAAAATTGACATATCTCTGCAGCTGAAAGGGTTAAAATGACATAATTGTATAGGTAGTCATTGTATTATGATTTAAAAAAAAAAAAATTAAGTAGGCGTGGCACCGCCCACATTTAAGGGAGGCATTTTTGAAAACTCGACTGGTCATAACTTTTAAACTGAATACGGTAAAACGATGAAAGTTGGCACAAAGCATACTAGCATCGTTGAGAATATACCTGATGAAATTGGATAATATCGCCCTCCAACCACACCCACTTTCGATATCGAAAATTTCAAGTCACTTAAATTGACATAATTCGGTAACGGAAATGGCTAAAATGATATAATTTGGTAGGATGGACCCCCTGGTCCTTCTATTATGATTTTGTGATACATTTTTAAAAGAAGGCGTGGCACCCGCCCAAGGGAGGCATTTTTTTCATAACTTTTAAACTGATTACGGTAGATTCATGAAATTTGGGACCAGGTATTCTAGCATTGTAAGGAGTATACCTGATGAAATTGGACAAAACCGCGTCCCGACCACGCCCACTTTCGATATGAAAAATTTCGAAAATTTCGAAAATCAAATAACAAAAACTTCGAAAATGATTCAAATAAAATTCCCAAAAGTATCACGAAATCAATTCCGACAGTACCTGAAAACGCTTAAAATTATAATCAAAACAATCTCGAAATGAACGCGAAAACAGTCTCCAAATTAGCCGAAATCTAGAAATTATCCCGAACAAGCACCAAAATTATTCCTAAAAAGTCCGGAAGCTATCCCGACATGATGTGGAAGTGATGGAAATTATAACTTTATGCACATCTAACCACATCTCGAGGTAAAAAATTATTTTCAATTAAAGAACCAATACCATTTTATCATCGCCACTCAACTTTCTTGCTCTGATGCCTTGACTACAATTCAATTTTGTTAAGTTTTAGAGTAAAATGTGACTCGTGGGAAATGGAATGCCCCTTTTATGAAATAAAACTATTCGTTTCTTAAATTTGATTCGTTCTTAAAAAATTAGGTACGAAAATGTTACTCATACGACCTGGTGTACCTCCGTTTACCCATAAATAGAGCAAAATACTAAAATCGTATTAAATTACTTTAGTAGCTTAGATGAAAATTGAAAATAAAATTTTGTCTAGATAAAAAATTAATTAGGTGATTCAAAGAAGCAAGAAGTGTGCCAAAAGTGGAATTCACTGCTAAAAAAAAGAAAATTATTAAAAAGATGCAGATGTCTTTACTTTCGATAACTGGCTATCGATTTCCCTGCATGTCAAAGATGTGAGTTGCAGGTGATACTTACAGTGTGAGCTATTTCCAAGAACAACACAAATCACTCGTGCACTTTTTTGCTGTTGAAGACTAAACAGCAACTACATATGTTTCGGTGCAACTCTTCCATTGGTTGTGAAAATTTGGTCACATTTAATTAATGCCCTTCATATTTCGAAATGAACGCAAAAAGAATAAGTTAAATGATTGTATATCACGGTTATTCGAGTTTGGAATAGATGTGCAGTAACCCTGAGAAGCAAAAATTTAAACACACTAGTTTGTACTACGAGTGAAATAACAAGGTGGAGTAAATAAAAAGTGACAGAAGATGTACCCTATCTGAAATCAGGGTTGGGCCATTTTGAGTAAAAAATTATTCACATAAAAAATAAAAAATTATTCATTATTTTAAAAATTTTAAGTGATTAGTGACCGGTTATTTTTATTCATAAAAATCAAAGTGATAAATAATAAGTTATTTTTATTTCAAGCGATTCTTGAATAACGATAAAACTTCATTTTTAATCAGTTATTTACAAATGAAAAATTTGTCCATCGAGATCCCGGCAAATTATACCCATATGCGCAATACATTTGGCGTAACCTCGTGACCATTTTCTGGATCATTTCGGGACTGTTTCGGGACCAATTTCGGGATCATTTCGGTGTCATATCATACGATGTCATATCACATGATGTCATATCATATGATGTCATATCATATGATGTCATATCATATGATGTCATATCACATGATGTCATATCATATGTGGTTATATCCCGAAACAGTCTCCAAACGATCCAGAAAATGGTCCCGAGGTTACGCCAAATGTATTACGCATATGGGTATAATTTGCCGGGATCTCGATGGACAAATTTTTCATTTGTAAATAACTGATTAAAAATGAAGTTTTATCGTTATTCACGAATCGCTTGAAATAAAAATAACTTATTATTTATCACTTTGATTTTTATGAATAAAAATAACCGGTCACTCATCACTCAAAATTTTTAAAATAATGAATAATTTTTTATTTTTATTTTTTTCGTCACTCGTCACTCAAAAATAAAATTTTTATGAATAAAAAAAACAACCGGTCACTCATCACTCAATATTTTTAAAATGAATAATTTTTTATTTTTATTTTTTTCGTCACTCGTCACTCAAAAATAAAGTTTTGCCCATTCCTGTCTGAAATGGTAGGGGTGCTTTCCAAGGGAATGAGCGGGACAAAATCTGAAAATTGAACTTACTTCATTTGGTTTTTCCCCTCGTATGATACAAAAAACCAAAACTCTTCCGTGTATAGCATTTGCTCCTCATTTTGAGATAGGCGAATGACAGAACAAAGAGTAATTTGGAGCGAGACAAATGACATTTTACTTCACCTGGTTTATTTCACTATGACCTTGTATTCAAATCAAATTTCTACGCATCTCGCCAGGGTGGTGTATCGAGAAACCCAACAAGCACGAACGAGCACGAACGAGGGGGTGTAAAAGTAGGTCGCCTCCCATTTGGTGCACCCTGGGTAACGCTAAATGACCTACATAGCCTACACGGCTAGTTTCTTGTATTGCCGGTTCTACGAGAACGGTACCAGTACTTGTGCTGTACCCATCGTGCCGAAACGACCCGGGCCGTTTTCTTATATCGACCCGGCCAAGAGCAATACACTCGGGGTGACCCTGTCTGACATTAAAGGGTCAAATACATAAAGCTTTGTTAACCTCGCCTGACATTTGTTTACCTCAAAACTTTGCGTCCAACTTCAGAGGTATGCTACAATGAACGCCTTGACGCTTCTCTTTTATACATTTGTTTTCGTTATTTATTTCTTTGCATTCAGAGTATTTTGGTTAATTTCTTAATTTAATAGGGAACAAATGAATTAATTAATATTTCTCCCAACTTTTTATTCTTTAATTAAAGCAAAATCATCAACATCTGATTGTCAAAGCAAGCAAAGCAAGCAAAATTTGAGAGTTTGCCAAATTTCAACCTCGCTTCAACTTTGAGGTCTCCAATTTGCCATGCTTGGTTTAAATACGTTTACTGAACTTTTCTGTCAAAGTCAAAGTTTGAGGTAAAGCCAAAATAAAGTTTTATGTAACTGACCCATTAGGGTCGCTACAACAACAACAACAACAACGAGCCAAAAACAAAATGCCAAAAAAAACAAATATTTTTTTTCGTGATTTGCTTTTATTTTGTATTTTTATATCCAGCGCAATACAAGGGTATTACAATTTTGTCCACATAACGGTACTACGTAACGGTACAAAATAATCGTGATAGATATAGAGTTCCATATATGAAAGTTCTTAGGTTGAAAAGAGGAGTTAATCAAGGCATGTCCGTCCGTCTGTCCGTCCGTCCGCGTGTCCGTTTGTCCGTGTACACGATAACTTGAGTAAAATTGAGATATTTGCATGCAATTTTGTATACCGGTTACTTTCTGGCCGAGGTTGGTTGAAATTGATAATGGGCGAAATTGATAATGGGCGAAATCGTATGATAACCACGCCCCCTTTTTCGATATCGAAAATCACATAAATTGACATATCTCGGTAGCTAAAATGACTAAACTGATATAATTTTATAGGTGAATCCCCCTGGTCACGCTCTTATGATAAATTTTTTAAAGTGGGCGTGGTACTGGCCACTTTTAAAGGAGGCATTTTTAAAAATTATACTGGTCATAACTTTTAAACTGATTACGGTAGATCGATGAAATTTGGCACAAAGCAAACAAGCATCTTTGAAAATATACCTGATGAAATTGGATAAAATCGCCCTCCAACCACACCCACTTACGATATCGAAAATTTCAAAAATCACTTATATTGACATAATTCGGTAACGGAAATGGCTAAAATAATATAATTTGATAGGCTAAACCCTCTGGTCTTTCTATTATGAATTTCTGATACATTTTTAAAAGCAGGCGTGGCACCGCCCCCTTTTGAGTTAGCCATTATTGAAAATTCGACTGTTCATAACTTTTAAACGGATTGCGATAGAATCAAGAAATTTGGCATAAGTTATACTAGCATTATAGGGAGTATACCTGCTGAAATTGCACGAAATCGCTTCCCGACCACGACCAATTTCGATATGGAAAATTTCGAAAATCACATAAATTTGTATCCCGTTCTGAAAATTACCGCTGGATATTTAATGTTGGGTTTACCCGAACTTAGACTTCCTTACTTGTTTTATTTAAAAAGGTATGTAAGAAGTGAAGTGCTATGTGAGTTCTTAGAAAAATTCAAAAACCGGACATTTTTAATTATCTATGTAATAAATCGTTACCTTAATTCACAAAGACCCTAATTGACACATTTTTCGAAAATGATTTTTTCACATATTTAAGTATGATATAGTAAAATACACACTTACTATAAATTTTAAGGAGTTACTAGCAGTAATAACGGAGATATTCCAAATTTACAAAGCTGTATTTGCAAGCGTTCACGCAAATTTTTTTTTTGTTTTTTGCTTTTCTTGTACAAATTTCTTTATGTCAGTTGGGGCCTTTGTGAATTAAGGTAACGATATATAAAAATACATTTCTTCATACATACACATTCAAATAAAGAAAGAGGAGCAAGAAGGCCACGCCCACATTTAACTTTTTTCAATTTTTCAAACAAAACAATTAGAAAACCACTTTCGAACTTCGAAAGCCCGTAACTATATTTTTAAGGCTAACTTCAAAAAACGGTAAAATTATTTTTTTTACTTTTGTATGTCTCAACATCTTCAAAAAAGTTGGGTTGGTCCCATACCCAGAAAAAAAGTTGATTTTGTCGTATATAAACAAAACCATTAAGTATTTATTTTGAGTGGAATTTCATGCCCTTCACCACTCAATACTTTATAATGAAAGTATGCGTCACTCGTTTAAGTTTATTGCGAAAGTACTAGAAAAAGAACTGATTCTCGACCTGTGCTTGTAAAAGCTCTACTTCATAAAAAGGCATTTGAGTATTTGATCATAGATATATTGAATCCATATCAAAAACTAAATTCATTACATTGATTATTTTCAAAAAATTGTTCTTATATACATTTGAATGCATATTATGGACTTAAAATAAATCAGTATTTGCATTTATTGTCGTATTTGTGCTTAATACAATTATATCAAATAACATGTTCTTATTGTTTAGATAAATATTTATGCGCATACATACATGTCATATAAATCCATAATATCAATAGAGAGTAAACGAGCTTAAATGAAATTGCTCTTTAAATTCCGTTTGGTAAAGCAACAGGCAATGCACCAACATATCGTTACCTTAATTCACAAAGGCTCTAATTGACACATTTTTCGAAAATGACTTTTTCACATATTTAAGTATGATATAGTAAAATAACACTCAGTACAAATTTTAAGGAGTTACTAACGGAGGTATTCCAAATTTACAAACTGTATTTGCATACGTTCAAGTAAAATTTTTTTTTTGTTTTTTGTTTTTCTGTAAATTTTTTTTTATGTCAGTTAGGGCCTTTGTGAATTGATTAAATAAGCTGTTGATGTAAAATTTAAATAATTTTTTGTCAGCACTATTATTATTGGGTTTACATTCCCAGCGGCTGATATAGCACGTAGTACCCATGTATGTATGCGCATATAAAAAGGAACAAAGTTCGGCCCTCAAACAAAAATTGCAGCTAAAACGGTAATCTTCGTTAATATAATTAAATAACCAATTGTTATGAAACACAAACGATAGCACACATTTTTTAATATAGATATTTATAATTACTTAATATTATAGAATAGTTAATTGAACCTTTTACGTTTAGCACAGCTTATGAATACAGCCAGAAATGCATATGTACAATGTATGTATGTATAATATATAATAATTCGTATTTAATTTAGGATTCTCTATATCTATTACACTTCTTTAACACTCAAATTACCGTTTAGCATTTTTTTTTTCATTTCTTTCTTTTCTAGGTATAAAAATTAAAATTTCATATAACAAAATATAAGTATGTAAGTATATAAATATAATTAAAAAAAAAAACCATAATAATATAACTATGTTGTATCGTAAGCAGTTTAGGCGTCGTGCCGTCCACGTTTCAAATGTAATAATTCCCTAAGTAGCTCCTTGATTAAATCGTAGGTAGAGAAACTGATGCCCACGGCAATAGGACCTTTGATCCAATTCATACTAAGACCTTTGTAGAAACCATTTTTGACGCCCTCTTCCCTAAAAGTTTAAAAATTTAAAATTTGTTTATTATTCGCGTGACATTTATATCCAATTAAACTTACCTATAAATTTTCTTTAATGTTGAGTATATCGTGCGATATTGATCGCATGCATCCTTATTAACGCCCATTGTTTGCATTCGTCTGCGTACAATGTCTAATGGATAGCTCGATGTTTGACCTGCTGCACCAGCAACAGCGCCGAATGCAAGTGAGACTAGGGTATTCAGTTTTGTGTTGCCTGTGACCTCTGTAAAAAAGTAAGGAAAGCCATTTACAGATTTATTACACTAAACGACAAAATCGATTTATTTTTCTGGTTGTTGGACCAAACAAACGGTTTTGAAGAGATTGAGACATAAATAAATAAAATGTAACTTCGCGTTTTTCGAAGTTAGCCCCGAACACTTCGTTATAGGCGTTCGAAGTTCGAAATCAGACCCTACGTAATTTTGGTTCTATAATCTTTGTATTAAAGAGATTTAAAAGGGTAGGATATGGGTGTGGCCGTCTTGCCTCTTTTGTCTAGATTGTTATCCTGTTTTTATTTGAATGTGTTTGTAAGAAGAATTATAGTATGAAATATGCGATTTTTCATTGTTTTGTATAACACTTCGAATAAAAAAAAAGGGCAAGTAGGTCACGCCGACATTTTACCATTTTTATACCCAGCGTACTAGTACTAGTACAACGGTATACTATCTGGTCAAGGCAGGTTTCTATTGAAAATGGGCGAAATCAGATGATAACCATGTCCCCTTTTTCGAAATCGAAAATTTCGAAAATCACATAATTTGGCATATCTCGGTAGCTGAAATGGCTAAAACGATATAATTTTAAAGGTAAATGCCCCTGATCATTCTCTTATGATTATTCCATAAATTTTTTGAAAGTGGGCGTGACACCGCCCACTTTTAAGGGAGGCGTTTTTGAAAATTCGACTGGTTGTAACTTTTAAACTGATTTCGGTAGAAATTGGGCACAAAGCATACTAGTATCGTTGGGAGTATACCTGATGAAATTGGATAAAATCGCCCTCCAACCACGCCCACTTTCGATATCGAAAACTTCGAAAATCACCTAAATTGACATAATTCGGTAACGGAAATGGCTAAAATGATTTAGTTTGCTACGATGAACCCCCTAGTCTTTCTATTATGAATTTTTGATAAATTTTTAAAAGTAGGCGTTGGCCCACTTTTCAGGGATGCATTTTTGAAAATTTCACGGGTCATAACTTTTAAACTGATTACGGTAGAACTATGAAATTTGGTACAAGGTATACCAGCATAATAGGGAGTGCACCTGATGTAATTGGACGAAATTGCTTCCCAACCACGCCCACTTCCGAAATGGAAAATTTCGAAAATGGAAACTACCGCTGTGTATTTAATGTTCGGTTTACCCGAACTTAGGCTTCCTTACTTGTTATATTTTAAGAACAACAATTATACAAAAAAATTACGAAGAGCCCAATTTCGAACATTCAAAGCCGATAACTAAGTTTTAGAAGCCAGCATCTAAAAACGGGAAAATAATTTTTTCACTTACATATGTCTCAATCTCTTCAAAAAAGTTGATTTGGTGCAATAGCCAGCCGGGTGGTGTCCAGTGTAAGACTAAAATTTTTACTTACCATAATATTCCCGCTTGAGCGTTTCATATGTAAAAAATGAAACTCCCGCATAAGGTATCACACCGAGAATGGTAGCAAAATAGCCACGATAAAGTGTGCGTGGTCCTTCTTCGACCCAAATTTTTGCAAAAACTTGTCGCAAGGTTCTGCAAAAAAAGAAAATATAATTCAGTTTAACAAAATATAAGTGATAAATAACAACAACAACAAGCGTAATGCATACCTGTAACCAGTATATTTATCTGTAACCGCCATACGAGCGCGTGCTAAATCTAGTGGGTAGGTCAGCGATTGAGAAGTTATGCCAGCTAAAGAACCGGCTATAAAACGTCTGCATTTAGTGCTGTAAGAAATTAATTAGACAAAGGTTTATTTATTATACTTATGAAGTAGTAATATTATGTATTAAAAAGTTATATCTTCGAAATTCGAAAGTATGAGTTTCGAAAAAAGTTTAATTTTTGACGAATATGTATAAAAAAAATTATTTAAAACACACAGCATCTACAAGTTCACTCAAGCCATTAATACATTAATAGCTTCTTTAATGTTCGAAATTTCGAAGTTCGAAAAGTCAACGCAACACTTAGGTTAGGTTCAAGTGCCTGCCGCAGAGGCACACTTAGGCCAGTTTTGAAAGGCCCGTTGTGATACCACCAACACAAGGAAAGTCAGTCCCGGGACCCAGCCATATGGAAAATCCCTGAGTTGTTGGGATTTTCCACATAGCAGAATCCCGGGACTGACACTCCTAAACCGACACCGTTACTCCTCCTCGAACCACTTAGATGACTTTATGAAGCCCATCAAGTCCTTTATGTCCAGTTCCGCGATCTGGCTTAGGCTATCCAGGAACGGAACTCCCAAAAAGCGCGTTCTCGCGCCGCTTAAAGCCGGACAGTTGCAGATGAGGTGATCCACTGTTTCCTCCTCCTCATCATCTTTGCAACTCCTGCAGCATCGTCGGTAGGGCACACCTAGCCTTTCTGCATGTCTACCAATGAGGCAGTGACCGGTTAATACCCCTATCAATATGCAGATTTCCCTCCTAGTTAGGGCATAAATGCGTCTAGACCTTTTAAGATCCCATTTTGGCCAGGTTTGTTTCGATATGCGACACCCTGGGGATTGCAGCCATCTTTCGTTGGCTTGACGGAGTGTGTGCTCCAACGCAACACTTTCTAATCCCACTTTTTTCCAACCACAAGTTTGAAAAGAGTTTTGAAAAATCCAATTAGCATTTTTATAACGAATAGAAAAAAGTCATCCCAAAAATCGACAGCCGCTTTCAGGTTCCCAAATTCGAATTTCGAAAATTTCACTCAACCCAAACCGTAAAATTTGATTGCCATAATTGCAAAAGTACGAGTTTCGAAAAAAAATGTTTTGATATGATATAAAAAGGTTCGAAAAACTTTTAAATAAAAATAAGAAAAATCCTCTATTCGTATTCGAAAATGGAAAACATCTAATGTTCAGATAAAATCAAAACTTTTCTCAACCACTTTCTTATTTCGAATTCGGAAACTCAAAATTATACTTAATTGTTTATTGTGGTAAAACGGCGGTGAAGCTATGCGAATTTCGAAGTTTTATTTTCATGTTCGAAAATTCGAAGATAAAAAAATTGGTCAAAGCTGTGAGTTTTTTTAGTGGGAAACAGAAAATATTTATCTAGATGACACATTAAAAAATCGCGCTTATAAGTAGGTATTTTTATAAAAAAAAAAAATAAATCGAAATTTTCGATAATTGTACGATGTACGAAACCGAATTTGAGGAGTATTAAGCATATATACATATGTATAAACTTGAGTAAAATGTGTAAATTAAATCAAAACTTAGTTTTCCATAAGTTGATGTACTTGTGAGACTACATGTGCAAAAATAATGAAAATAAACTTGAAACTTGAACTTGAACTTACTTCACAAAATTTCTTAAGTTAAAATTGGAAAGTTTTCGAAGATTCATATTTTAACGTTTTAAAAGCATGGCGCCAGAGAATTCAAAAATATTAAATAACTACCACAACGAAAATTCAAGTTTTTGAAAATTCGAAGTTCGAAAAATTTTCGAACCGGGGATTGTTTTTTTTTATGAAAAACATGTATTTAGATGACATATAAAAGGTTCTTAAACAAATTAAAACGAACCAAAAATAATAAAAAAAAATTCGAAATTCGATCAATATTTTAAATAAAATTTGAACATTAATCAAGTTTCGAAAATTTCGAAGATCGTTATAAAACTACCGTGGCAAAAAATACATACATATAAAAAATACACACATTCAATAATTTTGAATAACCACACTACTAAATACGACTATAAAATATTTTTCGAAAATTAAGGAGGTGAAAGGCCTTATAATCATGGATATTAGCCATCGAGTTGCACGTCACTGTAACAATAATATAAATATTAATTAAAAAATTAGATAACCTACATTTAATTAAAATTAACGGAGAGTGATAACGAAATACACAATTAAGTTTGCATATTGTGTCTAAGTTGTAGAGCTTTCTCGTAGATATAATCTTGTACCTACGTCTGAAATTAAAGGAACTTTTTGGGAAATGTTTCTTGAAGCGAAATTCACAAGTTTAATCAAATATGGCGGTTTGGTCTTGAATTTGCGTTTTTCGAATGCACATCGATAAAAGATGGCTATTATTCATTTTAAACGAGTAAGGAAGTCTAAGTTCGGGTAAAGCGAACATTAAATACCCAACGGTAGTTTTCATATGATTTTCGAAATATTCCATTTCGGAAGTGGGCGTGGTTGGGATACGATTTCGTCCGATTACATCACGTTTACTCCCTATTTTGTTAGTATACCTTGTACCAATTTCATCGTTCTACCGTAATAAGTTTAAAAGTAATGACCTGTGAAATTTTCAAATATGCCTCCCTGAAAAGTGAGCGGTGCCACGTCTACTTTTAAAAATGACTAGGGGGTTCATCGATATCGAAAGTGGGCGTGATTGGAGGTATACTCCCAACGATACTAGTATGCTTTGTGCCAAATTTCATCGTTCTACCGTAATCAGTTTAAAAGTTACCACCAGTCGAATTTTCAAAAATGCCTCCCTTAAAAATGGGCGGATGCCACACCCACTTTAAAAAAAATTATCAAAAAATCTTTATATAATGACCAGGAGGATTCACCTATAAAATAATATCATTTTAGCCATTTCCGTTACCAAATTTTGTCAACTTAGGTGATTTTCGAAATTTTCGGTATCGAAAGTGGGCATGGGTGGAAGGCGATTTTATCCAATATCATGAGGTGTACTCCCAACGGTACAAGTATGCTTTGTGCCAAGTCTCATCGTTCTATCGTAATCAGTTTGAAAGAACTTTCTACCAGAAATGCCTCCCACTTTAAAAAATGTATGGAAAAATCATAAGAGAATGAGCAGAGGGATTCAACTATTTTTTATTATATCATTTTAGCCATTTCAGCTACCGAGATATGTCAATTTATGTGATTTTCGAAATTTTCGACATCGAAAAAGGGGCGTGGTTATCATCCGATTTTGGCCATTTTCAATATCAAAATTTCATGCAAATATCTAAATTTTTACTCAAGAGAGTGACTCCACCTAGGTAGCAAACTATCTTTCTTGCTAACGCTACGCCATTCGTAGAGTATATGACTCTTATACTACTTCGACTTACTCTGTGCCATTCTTGTCCACTTGCAATATTTTTCGCCACTGCTCGTGTGCCGTAAATTGTATGGCCGCATAAGGTACAATACGCGCCATCGTTGCTGAATTCCCACGCCATAATGCCAAAACACCTTCCTTTGCATAGGTATTTCGAAGAAAGTTCATGGCTGCGTTGAATGAGTAAGGAACATTTTTTCTGCAAAAGAACACATAAATATTATTAAAGGTAAATGTTAAATTTCAAATAATCACTTAATCAATATACCTAATTTGAAAATTTATTTTCGTGCGATCCAGCGGCGCTATAGTCGTTTTCGCCAAAGCTCCGGCAGCTGAACCGGAAACCAGGCTTATGAAGACTTGATCGAAAATTGTGTGCTCTACTGTAATAAAAAAGTTTTTTTATAAATAACACAATACGTCAAAATCTACATTTTTTCTGGTTATGGGACTATACCAACTTTTTTGAAGAGATTAAGATATAAGTAAAAAAATGGCGTTCCCCGTTTTTCGAAGTAAGCCTCCAAAATTTATTTACGGGCTTTCGAAGTTCGAAGCTGCACCCTTCGAATATTCGGGTTTCTAATAGTTTTGTTTAAAAAATTGAGAAAGGTTAAATGTGAGCGTTGCCTTCTTCCTCCTCTTACTTGATTGGTGTACTTTCTTTATTTGAAATTGTATGTATGAAGAAATATTATATAATTAAAAATATGCGCCTTTTAATTTTTTCGAAGATCTCACTTTGGCCCCGTTTAGCACTTCTTATATATATTTTTAATAGAAAAATTACACCAATTAAACAAGAGAGGCAAGCAGGCCACGCTCACATTTTGCCTTTTTAAATTTTTTAAACAAAACAATTAGAAAACCACTTTCGAACATGGAACTTCGAAAGCGCGTAACTAAATTTTGGAGGCTAACTGTGAAAAACAGGCAACGCCATTTCTTTACTTTTGTCTTAATCTCTTCAAAAAAGTTGAGATGGTCCCATACCCAGCCGGCTGCTGTGCAGTGTATTTTGTATAATGAATTAATGTTACTTCAACAAATTTCACTCACCATTATTATTATTCGCTTGCACATTGGTGACTGTGATTTGATTTGTTGTCGTGGCTTCCGTTTGACTCTGGATTGTTGTTTCGCTGGCGGGATTTGTTGATAATTGATTATTCGACGATGACTTAATGGACATCGCAATGCTGGGCTTCTCGAGAAGACGGCTCATTGCAAACTGAAAAGGAAAAAGGAATATTTAGCAAAATATAAATAGTCAAATTAATTATGAGTAAAAATTAATTAGTAGCAAGAATCTGATGACACTTGTGCAGCTTCTTTCCTATATTAGTTATGCTACAGGACCTGGTAACGATTAATTAGACTAGCGCAAAGGATACAAATATTTGTAGCGAGTTTATGCATTGAATCGAGTGTTGATATTTAGGAATAACTTGTGTGCTTGAAGTCCAAATATAAAACGTAAATAACTTTTTCAACTTCTAACAAAAAAATCTTTTGGAACTACCCTAACACTGTAGAGCACCGACTGGGTATGGGACCTAACCAACTTTTTTGAAGAGATTAAGACATAAGTATAAAAATGGCGTTGCCCGTTTTTCGAAGTTAGCTTCCAAAATTTAGTTACGCGTTTTCGAAGTTGGATGTTCGAAAGTGGTATTCTAATTGTTTCGTTTAAAAAATTGAAAAAGAAAATATGTGGGCATCAATCTCTTGATTGATTGGTATCCTTTTTCTATGTATAAGTGTATGTAAAAGTGCTATACAGTGCCAAATGAGATCTTCGAAAAAATGAAAAAGCCGTATATTTTTACATACACTTTCAAATTAAAAAAAAAGTACACCAATCAAGTAAAAGGATCAACAAGAACACGCCCACATTTAACCTTTTTCTTTAATTTTTTTAAACAAAACAATTTGAAAACCAAATCTTCGAAGGGCCCAACATCGAACTTCGAAAGCCCGTAACTAATTTTTGGAGGCTAGCTTCGAAAAACGTGGAATGCCATTTTTTTACTTATGTCTTAATCTCTTCAAAAAAAAAAAAAAATTATTATTATTTTCGTTTTTAACTCTTTTATAATGTACCTATTTTCGAATCATTTCTAGTCCTTGTGAGTTTTCTGTGTAGTTACTTAGTTTGTTCTTTCAATTGCTCAAGTGTTCCTGCTCATGTTCTCAACTGTTTAAGGGTCAGTGTAAATACATAGAATGCTCTCATTAGTGTGTCAAGTGTGATACTGATTTGAAAATACGTAATCAGCATTGAGATTAAATACGTAATCAGAATAGAGTTTGGCGCGTAGATGTTTTTTTGTGGTAGTAGTAAGGACGCTAAAGATAAGAAGTGCGCGCATTTACGTAGTAGTTGTAGTTAGGTATGAATAAAAATTGCAAGGTATATGCCACATACTATATGTATTCATGCTCATTTGTAGATTATAAACAATGCTAATAGTTAGGGATGAATTTGTTTAGGGTACGGTTATGGTCCCTGCGAAAACAGAATCCTACAAGTCGGTGACCCTATCAAACCTTCCAGCTACTATAAGGGGATTGGTACCTTGGCTTACTTATATCCCACTCCTCTTCTTGGGGCTCCTCCCAATGAATAGATAAGGTAAATCGTGTTATCGTCCTACTTATTTTATAAGAAGAGATATTTAAAACGGGCCTGGAAACGTTTTACTTCTAACTAGTTTTTCTTTGTTGTTAACATATCAACAAAATACTAATTGAAACTTAAAATATGCAGACCGTTGTAGTTCCAGAAAATACAATGAGCCGAATAAAGCCACTCGAAAGGCGTTAAATTAGATAATTAACTGTTTAAGATAGTATAAAGCACGATTTTCGTTTTAAAGTAAATATTTATGCGCACTACTCTTTCAAATAAAAATTGGCCAAATAAATAATAAAAAAAAAAATTGTCTTTCGTTGTCTAAACACAGGCATCTTTAATAAAAAAATTTATGATTTTTATGATGGATAGAGATTCAAGCAAATACAATTATGATTTTGTAGTATGCTCTTCTTTTGAACAGCCTATTTTCATACCAAAAAAAAAAACTTTTCATAACGCCTTAAATCTTCTAGATTTACGTTTTCACGAGCAAAAACACTCCACAGCAACCGGCGTCGTATGGGACTAAACCAACCTTTTTGAAGTAATTAAGACATAAGTAAAAAATGGCGTTCCCCGTTTTTCGAAATTAGCCTCTGAAATTTAGTTACGGGCTTTCGAAAATCGAAGTTAGAAAGTGGTTTTCTAATTGTTTTGTTTAAAAAATTTAAAAAAGGCTAAGTGTGGGCGTGGCCAACTTGCCACCAATCAAGTCAGAGGAGCAAGAAGGCCACGCCAACATTTAACAGTTTTCAATTTTTTAAACAAAACAATTAGAAAACCAAATCTTCGAAAGGTCCAACTTCGAACTTCGAAAAGCCGTAACTAACTTTTTAAGGCTAACTTCGAAAAAATGTGAATGCCATTTTTTTTACTTATGTTTTAATCTCTTCAAAAAAATTGGTTTGGTCCCATACCCAGAAAAAAAGTTGATTTTATCGCATAGTGTAAATGATTGGCTTTGATCCAACATTTTGACAAGTTATTTATAAACGAAAAGATAAATATACACGCGAAATATGTGAATTAATATAAGATGCTCTGGGGTTAAAATGACAAATCATTGTATTGGATATGATATACAATAGAAAAATTAAGGTACAAACACCCAGTTTAAAAAAAAGCGAGATGACGTTTTATTTTTTACTGTTGCACTAATTAAAAGCAGTAATTTATTAGTATGTATTATTTTTTTAGGAATACAGCTGAGAAAACTGTGCGAGCTGTTTGACAATCTAAATAAAATGTATGCTTATGCTGAGCAAATAGCACCAAAATTTGAATTGCCATATACATACATAAGGGTGGTCCTTATTTGTAGGGAGACAATTTTAACATCCGATTTTCTAAGGGATTTGCGATTGGGATAGGGATAGGGATAGGAATTGGCGATTGGGATAGGGATAGGGATAGGGATAGGGATATGGAAAGGGATAGGGATAGGGATAGGGATTGGGATAGGGATAGGGATAGGGATAGGGATAGGGGTAGGGATAGGGATAGGGATAGGGATAGGGATAGGGATAGGGATAGGGATAGGGATAGGGATAGGGATAGGGATAGGGATAGGGATAGGGATAGGGATAGGGATAGGGATAGGGATAGGGATAGGGATAGGGATAGGGATAGGGATAGGGATAGGGATAGGGATAGGGATAGGGATAGGGATAGGGATAGGGATAGGGATAGGGATAGGGATAGGGATAGGGATAGGGATAGGGATAGGGATAGGGATAGGGATAGGGATAGGGATAGGGATAGGGATAGGGATAGGGATAGGGATAGGGATAGGGATAGGGATAGGGATAGGGATAGGGATAGGGATAGGGATAGGGATAGGGATAGGGATAGGGATAGGGATAGGGATAGGGATAGGGATAGGGATAGGGATAGGGATAGGGATAGGGATAGGGATAGGGATAGGGATAGGGATAGGGATAGGGATAGGGATAGGGATAGGGATAGGGATAGGGATAGGGATAGGGATAGGGATAGGGATAGGGATAGGGATAGGGATAGGGAGAGGGATAGGGATAGGGTGGAAAAATCAAAAGACGATATGAAAGATGGAAACAAGGATAAAGCGGAAGACAAAAATTATAGATGAACAGTTAAGCAGTCAACTTTTTCAGATGCAGGAGAGTGAATTTTTATGCAGGACAATTTGGACAAGTATTCAATAAGCTGGGAAAAACGCGTTTAGGTATAATGTCTGTGATCTCAAACCATGATTCAATAATTACCAGGTTAGCTCTTCCCTGACCGATTTTGTCAATCGCGGCTATCTTGCTCCCCGAAAAATTGTCATTTACATTCTGTGTAGCCTTTTAGCAAAATCATGTAAAAAAAAGTAGTTAGAAAAGCAGTTTAAAATATATAGTAATACTTAGAAAAATAGTAGAGGTTGGCTTTAGGAAAATTGATAAAAGCTTTCAAAGAACTTTTAGTAAAAATTTAGGTTAAGACTGATTTACCTGAGTTGATGTCCTATTCGATTTGACGTTCGATTGTATTCAGCTATAAAATACAAGTTGTCGATCGGTCGAATTACTACATATGTATTAACACGGTGGAACGACAAAAAAAATCGACCAGGTAATAGACACTTATTTTGAGGCTAGAATACTAGGCTAGGGCTAGTCGGAGAAAATTTTAGGCTATGCAGCTTTTGTAGGGAATCCGAGTTCTTACTCTTAATATGAGATAAAGTCTGTGAAATCTAAACGAGCGATGATAGACCTCTCGAATTCAGTATTAAGATCTGTAATTTTTACAGTAAGATTTTTTTCACCTTTCTGAAAAATAAAATCAATATAATGTTTGAAAAAAAAACGAAATTTTTTTTTTTTTTGCCCAGTCGAATGTGTTAGTTTACTTTGCAATTTTTTATTTTCATTACAATTTATATCCTGCTTTTTCGATTTTTCTACTACCATTTTCTTGACGAAAGAAAAAAAAACATGCCTACTTTTTTTTATTCGCAAACGAAACCTGTACACATTTTTATATTGGGAGTGTCAATAATAAACGTCAAGGGAAGAGCAAACCTTTGTATAATTGAATCATGATCTCAAACAACCCTGTTTATTTGCAAAAGTAGTCTAGGTGTTTTAGATCAAACAGGCAGATCAACTTCCATTAGAGGCAACTTTTAATGAATTTATATTAATTTAACTCATACCATATCTTATCTTACAATATCAATAATATTAATTAGGTAATAAATTCCACTACTTTGTAGCCACCTGCGACAAAGGTATGTAGCATTGAACTATTTTGGAACGATTTTCCGTCATCCCTTGTCAAATTTGGTTTTGAGACAAACCGGTTTCGGCAATGCGCCATCATCAGTGTCGATTTTCGTTCGTGTAGCATTCCTCTCTCAAATGGAATAATTAGTACGAAAAAATAGTAGGGCTCGGTCTTTAAAACTTCTATCGTTTTGTAATAATCTTCAAAACAACTAGTCATATCATAGTCATACCTATGCATCACACCTTTCAAAATCAACTGCACATCTTAACCGGGGTTGCATGCGTATTTGTTTACGCCAATTTATTTTTGCAACGATAAGTGCAATGAACAAATAAGTAACTATTACATTGTTTATGAATAATAAATTATTAAATAGTTATTTAAAATAAACAAAATATATACAAACATACATGCGCTAACGTAATTTTGCGCACGAGTTGATCTGAAATTGAATCGTAATTATCACTATGCTATTTCGCACATTGATGGGAGCGGTGTTTCTGGTTTATTTATATACATATATACTTACTTAATATGTATCTATCGATGACTTGAGAAAAATAACTATTTTCCATATTTTTGTTTACTTCATTCTAACACTTGTACACACATATATAAATACCCTGTAAGAAATTGGATGACTAGAACCAGCTTTTAATTGGTTAAAATATTAACATTTATGAAAAAAAATTATTTTAAACTAAAAAGAATCCTACGGCCGGTAATATAAAGTAATACATTTTATTCGACACCACTCGGTCGTACTGACAGGATTAGCCTAAGGTGGGTCTAAATTCCTAACGGGTAGATAAATAAATTTACAAACAATAACCAATACATATGTATATGTATGTACATAAGCTGAACAATTCGCAAAATGTAAAATTAATCTTACAACTGGACATAAACAAAAACAAAGCTAACCAGTTTTACACGAAAGACAATAAAAAAAATGTTTACAAACAACAATAGAAAACAGCTGATTGGCGCCAACGAACAATAATTACAAGTCGGCGTAAATGTTTATTGTTTCTTGTCATCATGCCGTTGACTAATTCTTACGAAAATATGCATAGTTAGACACATAACGAGTGCCTATATACTGGTGTTCGCCAATTGTATAATACAAGAGCACATTTTGTAATGTATTAATTTATTTTTAAATTGTTGAATTTAGATTTTAAATTTATTGCGCACGTCACGGTTGGCCCGGTAGTGATGCTATTTGACGAATATGGTTGTAATAGGAACACAAAATTTGCAATGTAATTGCACTATTTATTAATCAAATCAAACCAACTGAAATATGTCTACATTAAGGTGTGCCAACAAAAATATTTACGAATTTTCTATCGGATTTATACAATACTAGCAGATCCGACAGACGTTGTCCTGCCCAAACATTAACCTTTTTCGTTTATAAAATGTGACTCGCCCTCCTCATTTCAGCTTCACAACCTTCTTCCCGTCCACCCCACCGTCATCCTTCCATATGCTTTTCTCTTTTCATATTATTTTTCTAATTGTCATCCATATCCCTATCCCTATCTCAATTACACTCTCAAAATGACTTAAAATGACTCCGCCTTCAAACTCTCGTCAACACCTGTAACTCTAATACCATCGGCGGCCCCTACTGGTAGACATTTTAATCAATATCTCGAGAACGGGGTCTGATATTGGACTGAAGGCTACACCATTTTAAAACACTTATCAATACCTTCCATTTGATGCCCATATTGAACGAACACTTAATAATGTTTCCCTGGTCCACATTTTAAGCGATATCTCCAAAACCTTTACAAATGCTTTTATTTTGTTAGGCATAGCCATCTCGATCTGTTACAAAATCTACCTTCCAAATTTAATTTTATTATGTCCAGCCGTTATCAAAATAGATGCTAGCATTGAAGCAAAGTCCAAATGAAGCCTGTGGCCTTACCCCTTCGTTTGATACCAATTTTATGCGAATATTAAAAATACATTTTGACCGATAACTCTGTTATCGATAAATAAATCGAAATGAACCAAAGTCCAAATAAAAGCTGTGGTCTTCCCCATACGTTTGATACCAATTTTGTGTGAATATTCCAAACTTTACCCGAAATCACATTTTGACCGATAATTCTGTTGACGATAAATATATCGAAATGAAACAGAGTCCAAATGAAAGCTGTGGTCTTCCTCCTTCGTTTCATACCAATTTTGTGTGCATATTCCAAACTTTACCCGAAATCACATTTTGACCGATAACTCTGTTATCGATAAATATATCGAAATTTCATGATGCCTGTTGCAGACTTTATACTCTTAAGAATTTGTCTGCAAAATTTCGTAAAGATCGGGGCATTGATTCAGACGTTAAAGACCCACAAACATCTGCTGTCAGACACAAACTTACATTTTTATATATTAGTAAGATAAGATAAGATAGCTTCACGTAATCCAAGGGCTATGTAAAAAATCTCCACCTTTCATTTTTTATAAGGGCAACAGGATCCTTCATATGGATCACGAGAAAAGGACATTGGAATTTCAAAAGTTATATTTGTTTTCTAGCAAAAAAAAGTTGTCTATATCTTGAATTTGCAATTATAGTGCACTTTGTATAGGTCATACACGGCGTATGAGTAACATTTAGTTATTCAAGTAAGAAAAGTACAGTTAAATTGTATACATATTTTTGTGGATATCTCAAAAATGGATTGAGATATCGAAAAGAAAATGCAACAAAGTTCAGGCCCCCATGGACAATTTTTATTTTATACCCATATTATAAAATCAATTTATAGGGTATCTCCTGACCACGTTTTTATTTATATCTCAAAAGCCGTGCATTCTTAAATATTTTTATATATTTTTTCAGGATTTTTATTAGATTACAACTTTTTTAGACACATCGAGTTTAAAAAAAATTTAAGTGTACCAGTCTAATGTAAATACATTGATGTAAGTATTTATTATAAGTATGTATCTATTGACGCCAAAATATTTTCAAGGATTTTCTCGAGCGTTTGCCGTCACGCATATACCCAGGCGGTATTTGAAAAATTATGCGGATTACTCCAAGTTGTTTGCGAGTCTGCTGGGAGGGTATTTCAAGATAGTTTTTTCTCCATGATGATAAGAAAAACATTACCTTCGCAGCTCGAAACCAAACTTTTTCAGACTCTGACTAAAAATACCCTAAAAATATTAGTATTTCGAGTAGAGTTTTATTTCGATAAGCAATAAATTCTCCTTCCCGATTTGTTAACACATCCACTTGCTGACTGGGTATTTGTATGTAAACAAAATACTTATTTATTGTCATACTAGGTATGTAATCTATACATCGCTAATACAAACATATAAAGATGTCTGGTCGAAAAAAATTCCGCCGTTTTGTAAAAGCCAGTCTAGATGCATTTTTTACATCTCAAATGGAATATTTCAGATTAGGAATGTCCGCAAAGATTATTTCAAACTGTTTTTAATTTGATTAACTACACGTTTTTAGCTCGTGGGATGCATTTTTGTACAGCGCAAAATGTTCATTGAACATTCATCCGAAATCGACGGCTGAATGGAAGAAAATTAGCCTATTCCAAATAACTATTTGAAGTAAATAGAAACTCAATCGAAGCCGGAAGTTGAGACATGAAATCGGAAGCGGAAGCAAAGTCAAAAATGAAAATGGAACAAGGGCCGAAACTGGTTATGAAATCGAAAGTGGATACAAAGTCGAAACTGAATGGAAAATGGAAATGAAACCGGACGGAAGTTAAGACATGTAGCCGAAAGAGGAAGCAAAGTCGAAACAGAATGGGAAATGGAACCAGAACTGGATATGAAATCGGAAGAGGGAGCGGGAGCAAAGTCGAAAATTAATAAAAAATGTAAATTATGCCGGAAGCGGAATGAAAGTCGAAACTGAATGGAAAATGGAGACGGAACTGAATATGAAATGGGAAGCGGAACCAAAGTCGAAAGCGAATGAAATCGGAATTGGAAGCAATGGATGAATGGAAAATGGAAATGAAACCGGAGACGGAAGTGGATATGAAATCGGAAGTGGCAGCAAAGTCGAAACCGAATGGAAAATGGAAATGAAATCGGAGACGGAAGTGGATATGAAATCGGAAGTGGCAGCAAAGTCGAAACCGAATGGAAAATGAATATGAAGCCGGAGACGGAAGTAGATATGAAATCGGAAGTGGAAGCAAAATCGAAACCGAATGGAAAATGTAAAGTGAAATGAAACCGGAGACGGAAGTGGATATGAAATCGGAAGTGGAAGCAAAATCGAAACCGAATGGAAAATGGGAATGAAATCGGAGCCGGAACTGGATATTACATCGGAAGTAGTAACTGAATGGAAAAAGAAAATGAAACGGGAATCAAAGTCGAAGCCGAAAGGGGAAATGAAAAGCGGGAGCAAAGTCAAAAATGAATTATAAATTTAAATAAAGCCGAAAGCGGAAGCAGGGTTGAAACTGGATTTAAAATGGAAATCAAACCGGAGTCGGAAGTGGGAGCAAAGTAGCAGCTGAATGGAAAGTGAAAATGAATGCGGAGTCAGAACCGTATTAATGATGGAAATGACTGGAACTGGATATAAAATCGAAAGCAAAGTGGAAACTGAATGAAAAATTCAAATGAAACCGGAGCCGTAAAATGTAGTAAAGCTAAAAATGAATCGAAAGTAAAACCCGTGCCGGAATCGAAAACGAAACAAAAGGAAGGATCGTAAACTGAATTGTGGATGCAATGTAATGCTCGCTTGAATCTAAGCTTTGAGGCCGACACGTGACTGAGGTCGAGAAGTCTTCGACACTTTGATCTAACCCTTGAGGCCGAAAACCAAATCGAAATTAAAGTGCACATCGGAATCAAAATAAAATTGTAAAATAAGTTGAAATCAGGGTCCAGGACTGTATGAGCCTTTTTAACCACTAGGGAATATTGGCAAATATCTTGCCTTGAGTAATATTGATACACCCCTTATAGACTACATAGAAAGACGGCGTTGTAACAACGAATTGAGTTCATATTTTTCGTTGGTAACTATTTATAGATTCTAGTTGTTAAATGAGATGCTAATTGTAGGAAAAACAGGCTCTTAACCCAGCAAATTCATGACCATTTGTCAGTAAATTAAATCCAAAAGAGGTGAGAGCCTCGCCAGAGAGAAACAAATCAGCCAAGTGACAGTCAGTTAGTACCAGAACGTGCTAAGATAGCAACGTACCAGATCCATAACCATCAAAGATCGTACATTTCATTTTTGAGAGCAGACAAAGAAAGGTAATGGACGCAGACGTCTTATCACCTTCAAAATTCCGCTAAGCAAAATAGCCACGCATACATCTCATCATGAAATCTTCTCATTAGGTTCGTCCCTTATTGGACCAGTCTACTTTGCGTGTGTTAAAAGATGACGCAGTCTAGAATATGCATAGATATTTGTTTTCAACGAACTTGTGTGCAAAAATAACTTAAATAACCACATACATACAAAGATATCATGTACTCATTTGCATATGTACTCAGGTTCATTCAAATAAATATAAAATAAAAACCAATTTATAGATGAAGAGAATAATGCAGGAGGCTTGTTTATAAACCTGCTTGCGGTTGACTATGTGGACTTTGAACTTAACCCGGCAAATAACGAAACTGATAAAAGTAGCAAACAAACAAATAATAAAAACAAGCCTTGACAGTGTAAATACTTTCATACAAACATTTGCAAAAAATCTATTCGGTATAGATTTAAATATTTTTGTAGAGAAAAAGCAAACTAATTCTTTGTTGGTATCTCTTAACTTAACAAAGAACAAATAAGGTACTTAATTTAGTAATTTTAATGCTGGGTGCTATTTATGGAGACTGGTAGCCCCGTACCCTCATCCTTAAATTTCGGGGACGCCCCTGACAATATACCGCCTATACCTCAGTTTTTTTTCAATTTTCTTTCCATCGGTGCTTATTTCATTCAAATCGGTGAAACGGTTCGCTCACAGGATTTCCTAAAGTTTTTCATGTACATAGAAAAAAGTGGGCGTTGCCACTCCTCCTAAAACAAACGCAAAAATGAGAGCGCGGTGAAGAGAAGGAGAAAAAGAAAGTGGGGTGTAAGAGTAGGTCGCCTCCCCGTTGGTGCACCCTGGGTAACGCTAAATGACCTACATGGCCTATTTTCTTGTATTGCCGGTTCTACGAGAACGGTACCAGTACTTGTGTTGTACCCATCGTGCCGAAACGACCCGGGCCGTTTTATTATATCGACCCGGCCAAGAGCAATACACTCGGGGTGACCCTGCCTGACATTTAGACAGGGCTACACCTCGTTACAACAACAACAAAGAAGGAGATGTAGGATAGGAAGAAGAGGAAAAAATTAATAAAAAATGATACATTTTATTTTGTTTAATAACGTTAGGGGCCATAAACTAAACGAAAGTTAATATTTAATTGATAACACTTTGAAAAAAAAAAAACAAAGATAATTTTAAATAAAATCTTATCTGTTTACAGTTATCTAAGCTGTTATAGCTACTTAGTTTGACGAAATATATAAGTACATACTAAGATAAGAAAAAAGTATAATTTTATTACACTTTCAAGAACGAATAACAAATAATGAACTAATTAAGGGCCTCATTATGTATGGCGAACGATAGCTCAGACGAACGATTCGTCTGCTCACAATATCGCGTAGTCATCGCTTTATCAATCATTTTCATTTGCTCCATAGATTTTTTTTAATATTTTCGACTTTTCTTTGACATAAAAAACAAAAATGAAAGAAAATGTGATTTTGGAAGCAGGCGAATCGTTCGTCTGGGCTAACATTCGTCATACATAATGAGACCCTTAGTATTTTCAAAGCAAACGAAAATTCGAGGCGGGGGACTTTTAAAGGAAAAACTCAAGGTAGTCAGAAAAAGTTTTCAAAAATCATATATGATTCATTAACAGACTTAAGATTTACACCTCATTATATCTAGCTATCTATATATAAATGCGCAATGTTCAAAAGTTTTCTCCCTTTTTTGCAATAACCACAATTCTAAGGTATATAAAATTTGATACGTATCGTTAGGTCTCCCCGAGCAGGGCGTGCGACAACAAACCAAAAATTAAAAAAATATTAATTATAATATGAAATGCTAAAAACGTATTTACTCTATAGAGCCGCTGTTATGTGGGTATGTAGGACCAACATTGTAGGTATGACCACTTGCATTGTTGTGTTTGCATTCATTGCAGTTGGGGAGAGCCCGAGTGTGAGAAAGTTGTTTTGTTGGCCGCAATAATAAACTGGCTCATGCCCGTCAACTTTATTGACCGTAGGTACAAACAGTGTTTACGGTGGGTATTCAGAGAAGCAAATGCTTGCTCAGATTAGAAATGCTTGCTCAAAAATGATTTTTTGAAAAAAAAGCACAATAAGCTAATCGCACGGTTACCGGAGTTTAATTGCCGTATTTTGTTCGGTTAACGGAAACAGAAGGAAAGAAAAGGTAAGGAAACGAAATGACGGGAAAAGAAATCTAAGGAAAAAGGAAGGTGAAAGAAAATAAAGGTAAGAAAAAATAAATAAAAGAAAAGAAATGAAATGAAAAGAAAATGGATAAAATGAAAGGAAACTAAGGGAAACGAAACGAAACTAAAGCAAAGGAAGCGAAAGGAAAGGAAAGAAAAAGAAAATAAAAGGAAAAAAGGAATGTAATGGAAATGAAAGGAAAGAAAGGTCAAGTAAGAAACTAAAAGCAAAAAGAAAGGAAAAGAAAAGAAAAGAAAAGAAAGGAAGAAAGAAAGAAAGAAAGAAGGGGAAATAAAATGAAATGAAAGAAGAGAAAAGGAAAGGAAAGAAAAGAAAAGGGAAGGGAAGGAAGGAAAAGTAAAAGAAATAAAGTGAGATGAAAGGAGAGGAAAGGAAAGAGAATAAAAGTAAATGAAAGCAAAGGAAAGGAAAGGAAAGAAATACGTATGAAGACGCCCTAAGTAGAATAAATAATTATCAATATTGAAACTATATAACTGAATGGTGTAAAGAGGGAGGAAAAGGCAAAAGAATAGGAATGTATAGAAACGAAAAATATAAAAAATATGGAAAAGAAAGGGAAATTTAAGAAATAGCAAAAAGATGGGAAAACAAAATAAGGTTTTGTGGTTGAATTTCAACCACTGGGCAAACTCTAGTTAAAATAAATGGTCAACAAAACTAAAACTCCAAAAAATTCCGAAAATGCTGAGAAAACACTTTTATGAAAAGTACGTCGAGCTATACCCGGCCAAAATAAACATTTGAAATAACAATAATTCCCATCTAGCCAAGTTTTTGTATAGAGCTTAGGTTTGCCATCAAAAAGAAAACTTCAAAAGTCTACATGGATCCCATGAGTGCTTAAAAAGTTATTCGGGGTCAAATGTCAACATTTTGGGTTTTTTGTACTTTTCTCGAAAACGGCTAGAGAGAAAAATTCCCCGAGACCAAGTTGTAGGCTTACAAAAAATATATATGTACATTTATGAACTCTTCAGGATTTATCTCCTCTTTCAGGATTTATCTCCTCTACCAAAAAATACTATCTATCAAAAAATCAAAAATACTAATTTAGGGCCGGTTTCGCCAACGCGACTAAGCTAAAACTAAGTTTTTTGACATATGTTAGCCCAGATTTGAAAGTAACTTACTTTTGGGTTTCACCAAATGAGCGACTTGAATAATTTTGCACACAACAACCCAGTCAGTTGTTTGGTACATGGTCGTATTTTTTCTTACATTTTCACGCATCGCACGCAACCCAAAATGGTGTCTTTTGAAAGGAAGTCCTAACTATCTTTAATTTTTTTGTCAAGAGCTTAGGTTCACCCCCAGGAAGAAAACTGCAAAAGTTCCCATCGATACCATTCGTTCTAAAAAAGTTATTAGGTGTCAAAAGTCGAGAAAAATTCATAAACCTAAAATTTGTCAAGCTGTCGAATTAACAATTTATCTTTTTAGAAACGGGACGAAGGCCGCCAACTCAGCTGTCACCATTAACTGAGAATTCAGTTTACTTCATAGCAGACACTGTTATTTTTTTGAACGCTACTGTATACATATATGTTTGTAGGCAAGTGTGCTTAGAAAAGTGAGATATACTTCTTTTGTTCTATATGCTAAGCTAATTATATAATTAGGTACGTGTTAAAGCCAAATTAGTATAGGTGGAAATCCATAAATTCTTGCTACTAATTCAATGGGAATACACGACTCACCTATCTTTAGCCAAGCGTGCTGCAATCCTTTGGACCTATTAATTTAAGGGCAGTTTTCAAGATGCTATCCTTTGTTGTGTAGTGGGTGGTGGTGGTGGTCGTTGGACAAAGCTTACGGTTTGCTAACACTCCGCCGCGGCTGTATAATTTCTCAGCTCCAAATGAGCTAAATACTGCATGCATCGATTTTCAGCTATTTTCATACTTTCACAGCTGATTAACAATTAAAGATTAATTAGATACTTTTTAGGTATTTTTTTAAACTGCTCAGCTAAATTTGCAGTGCAAAATAAAGTTGTTTTTTTTTCGCACCCTATAAATTGCTATTGCTCTTATTCAATTCAAGTATTTATTTAACTATGTTCGACTTTAAAACCGCACTCAAATACGGGAAATATTCAACTTTTTCTACGCCTTCACAGAACTTATTGCGTCTTCTTCAACATTCACTGAACTAAAATGATTAGCGCCGTACAAATTCTTTTTGATAAAAAAGAAATTACGAAAAGCAGCGTACATTTTTAGCTACATTCTTCAATTCTGACATTTCAAATATTTGTTTTTGTCTGTTTATTTTGTTTTAACATTTATTGGCGTCTACTTTTGGTTGCTTGCAGAAGTAGTGCTGTCTCGCTTTGGCACATTATTCCACTATTGTGCTACTAAAATCGTGCGAATGAGCACAATATATTGTGCATACGAATGAAAGTTGACAAACGACAAAACAATCAAAATGGTTGGCTTCGCACCGAATTTTGTTCGTTGTTGCACGTTCGAGTCGTTTGGCAACTTGAAACTTTTTACAACTTGCAAATAAACAAAAGTGGCTAATAAAACTAATATTAATTGTTGTAAAATATATTTTAAATACTGTTGCAGTTGTTGTGCTCCTGTAGAAATATAAAATTGCATTAAATAAAAGCTAAATATTTGCCGTATTTTTCAATTTTTCCAATTGTGAAAGAACGAAGTGTAGAAGAAAAAAACGTCGCGAAGTGCGCTCATACAAAAAACGGACATATGTAGGTAAATTTTCATGCACAAACTCGATTGATGTTCAGTTGAATTACTCATCGCTATTTATAGTAAAAGTGGTTTGCGAAATTGTTTTTTACTGTAAAAATATGTGTTGTTGCTTTTATACATATTTTATTTATCCTGATTTTTACAAATTCACTAAGGCGGCACAACTTGTTTGGAAGCTTTCTTGTCCTCATGCGCGCAACAACCGAACACGAGCGTGTTTGCCCGACGTGCTCTCGATCCCAGCTGCAAAAATAGCCAAACCCATACGTATCGGAATGTAAATGATAGTAAATTCTTTCATGGTTTTTTTTTTCGGGTTCGGGGTTTAGAATATGCCCGAGGTAGGCAAACCGGCCGTAAGAGGCGACTAATATGCACATAGGTAATGACGTGCTAACTCGATGGTTGATCTACGGATATGATGCCTCTCACCTCTTATTACCTATCTTCTTCTTTCTCACGGATGGAGGGAGGATATGACCTAGAAGGTTCCACTGGTCATACCAAGTCGCTAACACGACAGTCGGGCAGTACCGCAAGGAAGTATCGCAGCCTACCGGGCTCATATCCGACCAAGGACTGTCAATTTCGGCATCACTCCCTAAAACCTTCGGGGAGTGTTTTTGCTGTAACAAAGCCATTTTGCATACTTCAACACCTCGCCTTGCTCGAGGAACGTCATCTTCCCCGAGAGACAAGGGTCACTCTGGATATTGTTACAACAACACGTCTAAATTCAGAAATCAAACGGTTGGAAGGGCAATAAAAACACGCCAAGAGGGTTGAGCACTGAATGTCCTGTAAACCGTTGTGCTGCCTTTGAAATATTATTGTCACGATGAAGTTCCTGGCAAGAAACTGCACCTTTGACAGGGCCAAAAGTTGTGCCATCAGTTGAGGACATTCGAAAGGCCGAGAATACTAAATCACTAGGCGCAGACGTAATCTTCATGCTGCACCTTGGAAGATCCTCAAATTAGGAGTTAGATGCCTCACCGCCGTCTTCTCTGCTAACTAACCAACATCCGTTCGCCTCTTACGACCCCGAGCATATTCCGCACCTCTAACCGAGAGGGGCCTGGTCGAGTGGATATGGTGTCAGGGCTATGTGAATGAAAATTGACCAGATAAGCGTTGTTCCAAACTTTTCGGGAGAGAGCAATTGTCCTGGAAGGAGTGGTTTTTGGAGATTATCCGAAGTATGTAAACTACTCACGAGAACACCATTTTCGAGGCTATAAAAAAGAGCGGTAATGTTGGCACAAGACACGTATGTTTGATATTATATTTGTTACAAAAAACAAATCCGTTAGCTGTCGCTGCAGTGGGGATTTTCAAAGAACCCCTTTTTACGGTTCGTTTTTGTAAATTTCGCATACAAATTCGAGGGCATCGTCTAGTTGTAACACATTGAAAGGGCATAATAGACCGAAGGGTCGCAGTATAACAAACCTTTTATTACTTCTATTATTTTTTGTTTGTTTATTCATTCATGGGACTCAATGAATTTGTATCACCTATTACCAAAATACATTTTGCCTATTACACAAAAAAAAATTTTTTTCCCCTAGTAATATTTTCCGCACCTCAGAATGTCAGCTGGTCTAAGTGCTTTGAATTGCGATCTACGTTCGTACTCGCGACTTTGGCTCGGCGAGTTCATTGAACTCTATCAACAAGAAGAATGCTTATGGCATCCCAAACACCAAGATTATAGCAATCATAGGTAATGCAAACATGATTAATATTCACTTTAAACACTAAATAACATCGAACTCTTCCACCACTTAGCGTACGCAATAAAGCCTACGACAGGCTAGTTGAAAAACTCAAAGAAGTTGAACCAAATCCTGATCGTGCGATGGTTGTGCGCAAAATCAATTCACTACGGTCAGCTTTTAGACGTGAATTTCGTAAATCGAATACGAAAGCTGCCTACGAAACCCGTCTGTGGTACTACGACAAGCTACTCTTCATTGCCGAACAGAATCCGAAGCGACCTATTGCCCTACGTGATACTAAAACGCCGAAACGTTCGTTGGCTATAAGTTTCGATGTTGACGATTCTATGGAATTTGAGGAGGACCACGCGGCGGAACAAACCACGAATGTGTCGCATACTGAAAGTCTAAATCATTCAGCACAATCTTCGGAAAAAATAGCAACTGATGAGTGTGTTATTGTGAAGGATGAACTTCAACATACGCCGCACTCACAACAACATCATCAACATCAAGAGATACACCAACAGCAAACACATGAACAACATCACCATCAACAACAACAACAGCATGAGATACAGCATCACCAGCAACATAGTGATGAACAGCAGCACTTGCAACATACAACAGCCAACGCACAACCACAGCATACAACCGAAGTTAAAGTGCTGGAAATAACATCATTGGATACAAATTCGCAACGCGAAATACAACAAGTAAGCCGATTTTTGTATTTCTTATTACATTTAAAAAATACTAATTTGTTTCACTCTCCCCACTAGGCTGTTAACTCGTTGGAACATCAGCAACACCTGCAACATCAGTTACATCATCAGCATCAACATCAACAATCCAATCACGGTGGTCCACAAATTGCACAAATTCACCAGCAAGTACCAACCATACAAATAGCACGCGAACATTTACAGCCGTTGTTTGGTAATTCATATACAACCGCTACAGCATCCCAAGACAGGCAACAAGATGAATATGATGCCATCGGCATAAATGTGGCATCTAAATTGCGTGTAATGAATCCAACACAAAGAATTATTGCCGAGAAACTAATAAGCGATGTTCTATTCAATGGACAGCTGGATAATCTTAGTGTTACGTCGACATTAGCACAGTGAGAAGAAGTTTTGAATATTTTACAAGGGCCTAGTTTAGAAAAGCCATAGTGCGGGATCAAAGTTTTTTATAGGAAGCTTTTTGTTAAGCGTTAGGTTTTGGTTTAATATTTGATAAGGAAAAAAGACAGGTTCAATCTTTTAGTTTGTAAGCAAAAAGATGGTCGTTTTTAAGACACTACTTGTAACCGCCGGTTTATGTTGTAGTAGTTTATGTTACATATAAGTAGTTTAGTATATATCTACATATATCAAGCTAGAATCTAGTAGAAATTTTAAGTTGGTGTTATGTAGGCATTTTCAAACCAGATGACGTAACTCTAAATATTTGCCCCTGCAGGGGCCTGTCGTAAGGGGCGACTAAAATCCAACGAAATCATTCCCAAGAGAGTCGGGCTAGTACCACAAGGAGCTATTAACCGTAACGTACCGGTTTCATATCCGTACAACCTTATCTGGTCCGTCATATAACTTTTTATAAGTGGTCTTCCTGGACTAAGCAGGGCGAAGTACTGCTACAACAGAAAGTTCACACAGGTTTATGATTATATTTTTCACTAAGAATTCGATTTTCCTGGTACACGGAATTATTCTGTATCGGGAAAAATGTTTTGACGCTTTCAAAACGCAATACGTGAAAATGTCTATGTAGTCCATAAAATTGAATTCGTTATAGTGGCTCTCTTCATGTCAGAGCGGCTCACTAAGGCCTGCTGGCGCATTGTGTTGCCACTGGTTTGGCCTCAAGCACTCACTTTTTTTTAAATCAGGAAAAAGCTGAATCTTATTTATGGCCTGATTGCCTACCTCGGGCATATTTGAAACCCCATCAACAACTGTTCTTCGCTTACGTTTATGACAAATCAACGTGACATTAATTTCGCCCTGCTTAGTCAACATCTTGAGGAATGTAGATTCAAAATTGGTCATATTTTTGATAATAGCTAATATTAATCTACTAAATATGTATTTAAATTTTACATAATTGGAAATAATAACTTAGTTTACTACTTATCTATACTACATGTCTATATAATTAGGTTGTGCGTTTGAATTGTGTAGAAACATCATTGGAAAATAAAAATTGTATATTACCTACTTATAATTGCGCATTTCATTATGTAATCAATAGAATATTACATGTGTAAAATAGGGTACGTAAACACAAGTTTGTATTATATATTCTGCTAATACACAAACAAATTAATTAAATACAAAGTTACTTTACTAAATTCCATTGGATTTTGACTTATATGCCATGCCCTCATTTGGCAGCAGCTGTTGCAGTCGGTTTGGCCGCAGCTTCAATGCTTTTCTCACTTGCTGTAACACCTTGTACCTGCCTCCAGCAATATTTAGCAAACTACAAGATAATATAAATTAGTTAAAAAAGTTTTATGTGCGTCCAATATAATTTCCGATCTCATCTAACCGTGACTACGGGCAGTTCGATCTCCTCCTCAGCTGATACTAATGCGCGATTTTTCTGCATCAAGCTCCAGACATAATGTAAACCAATTATGGAAGGAATCATTACAATTGAAAGTGAATAACGTTTGAAAAAACTTGAATTTGTCATTTTTGGTTATATATTTTTATTTATTTATGGAAATTACAAGCAAATGTTTTGCCAAACAAATCTTGTGAAATTTAGAACAGCTGTTGACTGGTATAGAAACTCAAAACAAAAAATAAAAGATGTGTTTATTGTGGCGAATGGTATGCCGACAGTGCTGCCAGCTCAACAGAAGAAATGAAAAACCAAAGAAGTAATGGTATTTTTCAAATTTTGAGTTTCGATAGCAAAATAATAGTTTTTCTTAACTTTTTTATATACAAAAATAAACGTTTTTATATTTTTTTCTCTGGATTGGGTTAAACTTTTTTTTTCAACTTTTAAATTTCGATTGGAAAATAATAATTTTTTTTCATAAATAATACAAAAAATCGCTACACTAATGTCAAAATTTTTTCCAGCAAGAGTAAAAAATACACGTATTTTGGAGTTGCTTGAACAAAATTTCGAAAAAGGTGTTTTGCACACAAATACCAGGGATTCTGTCGCCAAATTGGGATCGGATACGCGTCATTTTTTGGTTTTTACACCATAACTTTTCACTGAAAAAAATTCAAAAAGCCCTTCCGGATTCGTGATCCTGAGGCCAAAACACGTATTATGAACCCTCTCCCATAATTTTGGGTGCTCAAGGAAACAAATACCAAAAATTTTCAAATTTTGACAATAGTCTATTAATTTCTTGTTTTTGTTATGCAAAAAAAAGTTAGATAGAAGACCCCTAATTTATTTTTAATTTTTTTTTGTTTCGGTTGGAAAATAAAAGTTATTAGTCAATTTTTTTATTCTTCGTTCCTAAATAAATAACCCAATAACTTAGTAACCAGGCCAGATGGAATAAGTTTTATTTTCCAATCAAATTTGAAAAATAAAAAAAAAAATTATTTTCCATTCAAAATAAAAAAATTAAAAAAAAAATGTATTTTCCATTTGAAATAAAAAAAAAATTTGAAAATACACAAAAGAATAATTTTCCATTCGAAATACATACAAAAAATTTAAAATAACTTTAATATTCAATCAAAAAAAATATTTCCAAATCGAAAGAAAAAAGTAAAATAAACTTATCTTTCAATCAAAATTAAAAAAAAAAATTATCTTCCATTTGAAATAAAAAATTTTTGAATGAAAACAATTTATTTTCCATTCGAAATAAAAAAATTAAAAGACTAGTTTTATATTCCATTTAAATTAAAAATGTATATACGTAAATATTTACCAATCAAAATAAAAAAGCTAAAAAGTATCTTTCAATCAAAATGAACAAACTTAAAAATCCTTTATTTTCTAAAAAATGTAACTTACTTAAAATAGCCTTTAACCGCCTTGGCGATTTTGACCGTCTTCGTTCATTCGCACCACGTGAGCTAGCCAGCGAAGCCGCTGGGTTTTAACTCGCTTAACTATGTCGACGCCTGCGTAAAGCTCATACAGGTCATCATTATATCTTCTTCGGTACTCGCCGTCGCCAAGTTTTAGGGGTCCATAAATCTTTCGAAGAATTTTTCTCTCGAAGGCCGTGTGCCAATTGGTTTAAAAAAGCAAATTTTGACAGAGCGATGGCAAATTCTGACAGTTATCGTGGTGAATATGAACGTTAGAATTTGCCCTAGCCCTGGGGGCTAGGTCAAATTTTGACAATCAATAATGTGAGCACAGGGATGCATGTGCTGTTAACATTCATATTATTTCACATAAATTTATGTTCACATGCGTTATTTAACACTAAAATATAATATAATGCTCAGCTGTAAGGCCTAGTTGCCACGGCTAATTGTTAGATCTAAGTTTTACACTTAAGTACCTAACTTGTAAATAAATAAATAAATAATATAATGCGAATAATACGCAATATAAATGCATGAAAAACACGTAAAATGAGAATTGATTCAAAAAGCATCTGCTTTTGAACGTGCTTTTTTCATACGTCAAAATTTACTACTGTCATAATTTAACGTTTCGTTTGGCACAGCAAAATGGCAAATATTCGTTCACCATAGGAAATTTGTTCACCTCATTTTACTCTGACGAAAAATGTTTTCAATTAGCACACAGCCGAATACTCCCAAAGCTGCCTAGTCTGAAGCTGTCAGTGTCCATTAGGGTGATTCAAAAAATATGCCGACTTGGTCTTACCCCCTAAAAAGTTAGGTATTGATGAGAAAATAAGCCTTGCAAAAAATTAGCGCTCTAACTTAACCCTTAGGGGTGGCTATTTTTTTTTCGCCCTTTCCCATACATTTTGTATGGGGAAAAATGGCATTTTTTTTTTTCAAAGTGAATTTTCTTTTAATTTTTGAAACTCTTTTGAAAATATTTTTACGTACTCTTAAAGATGAAGCTTTGAAGCTTCCAAAATGGTATGCCATGTGCGATTATCTTAACTATTAAGACAATTACAGCCATATTGTTCCAGTTCTGCAGCTTGAATTATTTTCTCCAACATCAAATTAAAGAAATCGGACGATAGGGGGTCGCCCTGCCTGAAACCTCGCTTAGTTTCGAACGGCTCGGAGAGGTCCTTCCCAATTCTGACCGAGCTGGTGATATTGCTCAGCATCATTTTGCACAGCCGTATAAATTTGGCTGGGAAACCAAAATCAGACATAGCGGCGTATAGGCAACTTCTTTTCGTGCTGTCGAAAAAAGTATAAATAAATAAAAACTGTTTCGCTTTAACATCTACAAAACTTTCAAGCTACAGTGTATAGGCTATTAAACTTAAGTATAATAAGTTGAAAGTTTTAAGTGCATCAGCATTCTCGTTGATTTTTAATGATGCATTTTCTGCGGTGAAAACAACCTTTAAACAATGATGCTCGTATATAATAACGGTATGGCAAATAAGTGCATGTCGCATAATGGTATTCATTTAATTTATTCATTTAACTTCGCACGTAAGCAAAAAGTTCCCAAAATTATCCCAAAAAGTTCGGCCACATATCCCAAAAAACACTGATATGATACCGAAAAGTTTCGAAATGATTCCAAAAAAGTCCAGAAATGATCCCGAAAAGGTAAGTCCCAAAAACAATCCATAAAAGTCCCAAAATGGTCTTAAAATAGTCCCGAAAACCATCCGGAAATAGTACCGAAAAAAACCAAAATAATTTAAAAAAAAGTTCCGAAAAGATCCTGACAAGGTCCCGAAATGATCCCAAAAAAGTCCCGAAATGGTCCTAAAATAGTCCCGAAAACCACCTCGATGTGGTACCGAAAACGAACCAAAATGATATCAAAAAACTTCAGAAATGATAAAAAAAAAATTCTAAAAAGGTATTCTGAACTTTGCACAAAACAAATTGGGGCTCATTTAACCTTTGCAATACGGCCGAGTGAGTCACATCATTGGACGTTGAAGATGCTGAATTCGACCCGGGAACTTTAATTTCGTTACATTAAAGGTATTCTTTCTTTGAAACTCGTAAGTGAGCTCATCCTGGGCGCGTTGATCACGAGACATCTAGGTTCTATTTATGGCTTAAATAAGCACCTAATATACACTCTAAAAAATTATACAGCCATATTGATGTATTTTATAAAAGGTTCTTTAGATATATCCCAGTTTACATCGAATCAACCTTACATTAAAGTACTACTAAGTTACGCAATATGTACACAAGCAACAATGACGAGCGGTAAAAGCCAATGGACTCCATGGGAATTTTAATGTATACAAAATATTTCTAACCTTCGACTTGCTTGCAACCAAATACAAAACTTTAGAGAATAATGACGATTTTGCCTTGCATTAGCTAACGCTGAGAATAATTCAAACAGTTCTTTTTTGTACGCTACACGTCGCGGTTCTGTTGTTATTCGATTTACTTTAGAATATTTTTTTTTTTTACTAAATTATGGTTGCATTAAGTAAATTTTTTTTGCCACCATTAAATTGTATGCCATGCTCGGAATTGTTGATGCATCAAGGTCAAACATGTAAACAAATGTTTTTGTGGAACTGGTATCGCTGTTCCATCGGCAGCTTAAGATATTTTCTACCTTTGGCTATTGTGAGTGACCGTTAAACGCATGAATTTGAATTTATCTAAAGTGTTTTGTTCTGTTTTTATGCTATTTTGCAGTCACCAATTGTTCTCAAACCGAAAAGTTTGAATGAGAAAGCGTTTTTAAATATTCTACGTCATTATTTTGAAACATCGCTTTGGGGCGCAACGGGTTGTGCTTTAACATTTTCCGGCAACTGTTTGTTGAGGTGAGCGAAAACAAGAGAGTTTCGCTACTTTTATTTTTGGTGTGAGTGTATGATAGAGATGGGTGCGAAATAGCGGTATTCAAGTGATAGGTGGTACTAATAGCCCTATAGCCTTTAAGAACGTTGTAAATATAAAGCAGCTGATATTTACATCACGATTTACCATCACCTTCTTAAAGGCAATATGACAAAATTGATGGGTGCTCTCATTCATGTCTAACAGGGAGGCATCATCCTATCGCCGTGATCATGAGCGGAAGGGTTTGTATGTAGCTTTTATGAATACGAATCAGGATGTTTACTTTTATTATTTACAACAGTAGAAACTTTGAGGCATTTGAAATTCTTAACCCACTTTGGGTCTCTGTGCCAAGTTGGGAACACCTTATTATTGAGGGTGGTATTTGCACTAATGCAAAAATAATTTAAGTTCAAAACTAATTTGGAACATATAGCTTTAAAATTTTTGTTCCGTTTTTTATTTATTTCCTTTTTTCTAATACTCATTATTTGTAATTCCAGAAATATACTCGGACGATACTATTTGTATACAGCGACTTGTTTACCAGCATATCTCGCATTTCAATTAAGTTGGTTCTTTCCAGTCCGCACCGTACGTCTATTTAGTACAGCAACAACTCAAGCGGTAAGAAGCTTTCATATATAAAGATACCTAAACATGCACATTAAGGGTGTCCAAAAAGTGTTTCTTCGTAACCTTGAGAGTGTAGGATAAACTTGAATATAAATGAAATTAAATAAAATGAAACAAGTAAGGAAGTCTAAGTTCGGTTAAAACGAACATTAAATACCCAGCGGTAGTATTCAGTACGGGATACCTACAAATTAATTTGATTTTCTAAATTTTCCATATCGAAAATGGGCGTGGTCGGAAAGCAATTTTGACCAATTTCATCAGGTATACTCCCTATAATGCTAGTACATCTTGTGCTAAACTTCATGATTCTACCGTAATCAGTTTAAAAGTTATGACCAGTCGAATTTCCAAATATGCGGTGCCACGCCCACTTTTAAAAATTTATCAAAAAATCATAATAGAATGACCAGGGGGTTTCATCTATAAAATTACATCATTTTAGCCGTTTCAGCTACCGAGATATGTCAATTTATGTGATTTTCGAAATTTCCGATATTCTACCTTTGCCAGAAAGTAACCTGTATACCAAATTTCATGCAAATATCCCAATTTTTACTCAACGGACGCACATGCCGTAATCAACTCCTCCTTTTAACCTTAGAACTTTCGCATATGGAACTCTATATATAGATATATCTATCTCGATTATTTTGTGCCGTTACGTAGTACCGTTATGTGGACAAAATTATATTACCCTTGTATACTAGTGTGGCGAATGTTCTCAAGAATCGCTCATCTCCCAACTCTAGCGTATTTCTATCACTAGCGTCACTACCACAACTACAGCTGTTTAGATACATGACGTGAGAGCGAGAGAGGGAGAGGCAGCTCGCGTGTTTGAGAATGCGGCACAAAGAAGAGATGACGATAGATAAACGCTTCGAGAACACTGTTGCACGAATAGACCAGAAAGGTGTAGACATTTCTATGTTGTGAAGCTGCTGTTTGCTAGGGTATATAAACCGCGCAAAGACAACACAAATCAATCAGTTTATTTTCAAGTGTTGTACAGTGAAGTACTGAACAGTGAGTTAACCCGCGATATTGTACTACGGTTTTTAGTAGTAAATAAAGCGTACTATTTATTAAGCAGAAACTGAGTGTTTTATTTAACGTACAGTGATCGAACTCAGGGAAATAATCAAGGAATCATCGAATTCGTCACAATTGGTGTCAGAAGCGGTATTGTTAAATAAATTCAAGGACATTGAAAAGGATAACAAGGACATTGAAAAGGATAACAAGGACATTGAAAAGGATAACAAGGACATTGAAAAGGATAACAAGGACATTGAAAAGGATAACAAGGACATTTTAAGGATAACAAGGACACGGCAAAGTTGAATGAGTTGAAGATCCAGCAACTCAAAAACGAGTTGGAACGACGTGGATTGTCAACAACGGGCAATAAAGCAGAGCTACAATCACGGTTGCGAGAAGCGATGGAAGCAGAACGAATCAACGTTGACGATCATGTTTTTCAGCTTTTGGAAGAGGGAGCGACGAAAGTGGAAGAACAAAAGGATACCCCGAATCCTGTGGAAAACGTGAACACAAACTCGTTATTGGCTGCATTGGCTCAGATGTCGACGAACATAACATCTCAAATGAAAGAACAGGAGACACGTATTACATCCGGAATTTCAACACGGTTAGAGGAACAAAAGACTTGCATTGCATCCCAGTTGGAGGAACAAAAGACACACATGACACAGATCTCTGCTCAACTGGAGGAACAGACTGCTTATATGGCATCACAGCTGGAAGCACAGGACGCAAAAATAACACAAGTACAAGAGGTGTTCAGAGGCCGAGGTAGCTGCGTTGAAAGCTCGTATCCAGGATTTGCAACTGAATCGTCCAAATGCTGTATCAAGTTCTCCCAAGGTAAAAACCCCATCTTTTGATGGTTCTGTTCCATTCCAGGTATTTAAGCTACAGTTTGAGAATACAGCAGCTGTGAACAATTGGGGCGCTGAAGACAAAGTCGCTGCTTTATTTGTGGCATTGAAAGGACCTGCAGCCGAAATCTTACAGACTATTCCGGACGCTGAAAGAAACAACTATGAAGCGTTGATGGGAGCCGTTGAAAGACGTTACGGCAGCGAGCATAGAAGGCAGATATTTCAAATGGAGCTAAAGAATCGCTTCCAGAAGGCTAACGAGACATTGCAGGAATTTGCATGGGACATTGAGAGGTTAGCTCATTTGGCGAATGCAGATGCCCCCGTGGAATACATCGAGAGGGTAAAGATCCAAAGATTCATAAATGGAATAATGGATGTAGACACGAAGCGAGCCGCATATGCAAACCCTAAAAGGACATTCGCAGAGACGGTATCACACGCTTTATTGCAAGAGACAGCCTCGATTTTATGTAAACCAGATAAGAAGGTTCACAATGTGGAAGTAGAACGACCAGAGTGGGTGGACGCAATCCTAGAAGCAGCCATTAAATGCTTCAAGTGCGGAAAATCTGGCCATATGGTGCGTCATTGCAACATCGGCTCCAGAGACTTCGGCAATGCTTGTGGACGTAAGGGTAACGCTGGAGGAGATGACCAAGATGAATGCCCTATAGTTTCTGTGTCGCAGGTCGGAGGGAAAGCAAGTACTGTTACTGTTAGAGGTTTCTTGGACGGAAAAGAGCGGTTATTCACTGTGGATACTGGCGCATCTCATTTCATCATTAGAAGTGACTTGGTCCAAAAGAGAGTACGACCATTGCAGGATGCAAAGTTGCGGACAGTAACTGGTGAAAGTAAGCTGGTTCATGGAGAAGTGCGGTGCAAAGTTGCGATTGGGAATGCGACTACATACCACAACTTCTTAGTGGCAGATATTGTGGACGAAGTCATCATTGGCGTCGACTTCTTGGCTGTGAGAGACATTCACATGAACCTGAGAAATAGAGTTATGAGATACAATGGCCAAGAAGTACCTCTGATCTTTGGACACAACATTGGGTATTACACCAAAGGAGTTTCCTCGATCAATGGCTTCGATAGACAAATGCTTACTTGAGAATATTTGGAGAAGTCAACAGGAAGATTCAGATCTGGCATGTGTGATCCGAGGGCTTGAGCGAAACAAACGACCAGCAAGAAAAGAAATGTCAGCGGCGAGTCCAGTTGCCAAGTCATATTGGGCACAATGGAACAGTTTACGAATGGTATCCGGTTGTTTGCATCGAATATGGGAGAGTGAGGATGGTCAATGCGCTCGGAAGCTTATAGTTGTTCCAAGGAAGCGGGTGTCTGATGTTCTTAGCGAAATGCATAACGATCCAAGCGGAGGTCATCTAGGAGTCAAGAAGACCTTGGAGAGGATTAAGCAGACATTTTATTGGGTTGGTTACGGTCAGTCGGTAAAGGAGTGGATTTCCAAATGCGATGAGTGCATCAGAGCAAGGGTGCTGAGGTCCACGAGTCATGGTCGAAGGAGGCAGTGCAACTCAGATGCACCGGTTGAGAGGATTACCCTGGATGAAGCTGGTCCATTCCCCAGAACTATAAGCAAAAACATGAAAACCAGGTACGACAAAGCAATGGAAACAGAAGGATTTCTGGAAGGAGATTTAGTATTCCTTAACAGGCCACAACGGAGGAAAAGTGTGTCTCCCAAAGTTCAGTGCAACTGGGAAGGACCGTACAGAGTTGTGAAACGGATCAACGACGTTGTTTACCGCATACAGGCTGTTGGAAGACCACGAAACAAAATGAAGGTGGTTCACCTGGAGAGGCTAGCAACGTTTGGATCGGGAAATGTGTCTGATCGGGACGATCAGACTTAGGTGGAGGGCAGTGTGGCGAATGTTCTCAAGAATCGCTCATCTCCCAACTCTAGCGTATTTCTATCACTAGCGTCACTACCACAACTACAGCTGTTTAGATACATGACGTGAGAGCGAGAGAGGGAGAGGCAGCTCGCGTGTTTGAGAATGTGGCACAAAGAGGAGATGACGATAGATAAACGCTTCGAGAACACTGTTGCACGAATAAACCAGAAAGGTGTAGACATTTCTAGGTTGTGAAGCTGCTGTTTGCTAGGGTATATAAACCGCGCAAAGACAACACAAATCAATCAGTTTATTTTCAAGTGTTGTACAGTGAAGTACTGAACAGTGAGTTAACCCGCGATATTGTACTACGGTTTTTAGTAGTAAATAAAGCGTACTATTTATTAAGCAGAAACTGAGTGTTTTATTTAACGTACAGTGATCGAACTCAGGGAAATAATCAAGGAATCATCGAATTCGTCACATTAGTACTAGTATGCTGGGTATAAAAAAAGTTGCAACGAATAGTGTCAACAGTGTTCGGACTTGAGTATTTTATTTGGTGGTAGTACCTAATAATTGCAAAAATAGGGGTACATTTGAGAAAAAAGTCCCTGCGGGTAAGGAGTTTATAGTACATTTATACTGCACTAAATTTGGCGAATTTGAATGAGTCATTTCGGACCAGTTTACACTGGCAAATTTGCATTTGGCTTCAGTTTCCCTGCAAGAATCTTCTACTACCAGTAGATTAATAATAAATGAAGAGTCAAGAAGGCTTCTGTCTTTTCTTGGTAGAATTGGTCAATTGTCTTAAGAAAAACTAAATTGTTATTTACAGCTGATCATAATGCAAAAGTTATCACACGTTAATTACCCATTAAGGTTCTTGCTGGGCAATTCTAACTGTGGATTGTTTTGTTCGGCGAATGAGGCCAAATGTGATGGAATTCCAAATTTAGAAAATGAGATTTGTATGGAAAAACCCCCAAATTTGCAATTTTTCGCCAAATTTACCAAATTTGGTGCGGTGTAAATGTACTTTTAGAATATGCCCGAGGTAGGCTTAGGGTGGTCCTTATTTGTATGGAGACAATTTTATCATCAGATTTTTAAAGTCTCACCCCCTAAATCGATAGTAAAAAAAAAAAAAAAACACTAATACCAACATTTTATCATAACCTCTAACGAGATTTTTAGCCGAGCTTCTCTTTCCAACTTGTGGCGTGTTGCTTTTGAGTTTTCCTACAAGTTGGCGGGACCTACAGTTTTTTACCGACTCCGAACGGCACTTGCAAAGCAAATGAATTTTTTGCTGAGAAGCTTCTCACGGCAGAAATACACCCGGAGTTTGCCAAACTACTGCCGAGGGGCGACCCCGTTTAGAAAAATTATTTTTCTAAATAATTTTTGATGTTACTTTTGTCGAGCATCGAACCGCCACGACTTGGTGTAGAACGCCGAACACTTAACCATTGTGTATCAATAACAAGTGTGAGCTCTTCTTTTGACAACACACATTAAAATGTCGGTTTGTTTACATCCTGCACATATTAAAATGTCGCCAGCACCGAATAACAGAAAAGCAATGGCGTGTTGTTTAACATCCTGCACACATCAACATGGCGGTCTCCTATCTTTTACCTAATGGTAGAGAGAGATGGGAAGATGGAAAGAAGTGAGACAAAAAAGGAAATTAAAAACAGGTGACTAAACTCACTTTGAAGTTTTCACGACTATGTCTATGATATCACACTTGTTATTAACCACAATCTCAAACAGGTGTTAAACTCATTTTGGAATTTTGACGTTTATCGTCAAGTGAATTCACTTGGTATTTATGCATAATGCACTTAACCGCTACACCACGATAGTAATATAACCGAATTTTCACATAAAAAAATTGATCTCGATTGGAGATGTTTTAGGCGTTTCTCAGGCGGGTCAAAGTTCAGATTGATCTATGAATACTCAAAAAATAAAAGTTTCGACATCAAAAACTTCGGGGAGTGCATTAACAACAACAACAACAACAGAAAAAAGTGGTAGATTTTAGTCTAACAGACGATGGGATATTTTTATGGGCAGTGTAATTTGAAAAGGAAATGAATAGAAGGGGACGGAAATGAAAACATGTAGTGTCTTTATCTCGGGAATGGCTAAAGCGATTTGGATCAATTTTGGTATAGAGATAGTATGCTTAATTCTAAGAATTTTCTACTTAGGGTTGGCACTTCGTTTGGTTTACAGGATTGCCACTTTGGCACATAGATAGTATGCTTCGTTCGAACTTTCTACTTGAGTGTTGCCACTTCGTGCATTTTTTTAATATTGAGCAAGATATGCCAATGTGGGTATCAAATTAAAAGTATTTCGGAAAGGTTGCCACCTAATCAAATTAAAGGTATTTTCGGACATATACCAACAAAGATATTTTGAGGCAGGGTTGCCTAGGGTCGCTACCTAAAGGCAATTTATTTATTCCTCGTTTGTATATCGACTAAAATGTCGGGACAGTTTTCAGGGTGGCCACCTATCTAAATTCTTTTTGAATAATGAACACAGGAAATTTACACACTATTGTCAAAATTGGAAAATTTTCTTTCAAAATTTTTTCATGAAACATCAAAATGCGTGTGTTTTTTGTTCTTGCATTTTGCAATTTTGACAATAGTGTGTTAAATTCTTATGTTTTTCATGGAAAAAATTTAGAGAGAATACCCCTATTATAATAAGAATATAATAATTATCTGGCTATTATAAATAAATAAAAAATAAATCAAATTGTATTAAAAGAAAAATGTATGAAAAACTTTAATAAAGAAATTGATAAAATATATTAAAATTAAAAACAAATAAAATAAAGTTAAAAAAATCAAAATAAAATAAAGTAGAAGAAAAATGTGAAAAAATTAGAATGATCGCAAAAATCAACAATAATGAAAAAAAGAATAAGTTATATTGAATTAAAAAAAGTGAAACAAAAAAAAAAGTAAAGAATATATTTATAAAATAAAAAACTTTAATTAAAAAGAAATAAAATAATAAAAGAAATAAAATAAAAAAATTAAAGAAATTGAAACGAAAAAAAAATACAGAAAAAAATTGAATGAAACTAGCTGAAATAAAAACACAGTACAACAGCCATTTTGCAACAGAGTAACCATAGTACTTTTCTGAAAGGAGGCATTGCGTAGATCATTTTTGCCGAACAAACTTATAGTCCAGCACGTCACAGTCCTTTTTTATTTGCATCTAAAGGTTAAGGGGGTCATATTGGGTCTTTGTACCATAACTACATAAACTTGAAGAGCTACAGCTTCGGTGTCTAGGGGAAGGTTGTTGGCAATAAAAAGACTAACATTTTCCTCCTAGACATTGTCCCGCTACGATTCATGGTTATGCCATTTTTTCTTGGGTGTTTGTAAAATTTCCCGAAAAAATGTTTCCCCTGAGTCTACTGTTAACAATATCTTCACGATACCTTCGGGAAAAATATTCCTCATGAAAAATTAGGGGGGGTGCCCAAATAACGAAATTTCCGTCGAGGACTCCTTTAACCAGAAACTAGCAAAAACTAGAGTCCATCCAAGAAAAAATTAAAATCCATAAGTACAATACATTTATTTTTATTTACTCATTTTATTGAATAAGCTATTTTTAAACATATGTATGTAGGTACATATACATATGAGTACTGTTAATATATTTGTACGATACATGTTAGAAAATATTCATAGATGTTAGTGGGTGCGTTTATATTTCGGAAGTCGTGAGTGCTCAGAAATATCTGTATTATGATGCAGGCCCCATACATACTCAGCAAGCATTGCACTCTGTGACTTACCCTTGAATCGTTCTTCAATTAATTTAATTTCTTGGTGAAATCTTTCACCGTGCTCATCTGATACGGCCCCGAGATTTTCTTTAAAAAACTGAAGATGCGAATGCAATAAATGAAACTTTAATGACATTTTCACATTAATATTATAAAAAGCTGCAAGCATGTTTTCCACGTTTTCTTCGTAATTATCCGCTTTATGGTTTCCCAAAAACTCCATAATAACTAAAACCATTAAGTCAAATGCCGTCTTTTGCCTATCTGACAAAAGTTCATAAAACACGGAATCATTCATCAGCTTTCGAATATCTGGTCCGACTAGCATCCCTGAATAAATATAGAGATATTATATGTATAATTGCATAACTATGTTTATTACAAAAATTTTACCTTCCTTTATTTTAGCTTTAGATAGCCTAGGGAATAACTGTAATATACGATTGAAGGCTAGCTCTTGCGTATTTAAGCTTTTTATAAAGTTTTTAACTATTCCCAATTTTATGTGAAGCGGTGGAAGGATAATTTTTTCTTTTGGCACAAGAGGCGCATGTACTTGATTGAATTGGCCCACTATAGACTCTTCACGCGGCTGAAGATGCTTTACATGGTAATGTGTTTCTGTTGCACGAGTGTCCCATTTGCATAGAAAGCACATATATTTCGTATACCCTGACTGCATTCCTGTTAAAACCGCTATTATTTTAAAATCAGCACATACTTCCCACATATATTTTGAGTATTGTATTTTGTCCAAAAGATGCGATAAATTCGAATAAGTTTCTTCTTTTTTTGTAGAGTACGCTATGGGTATTGCAGGATACTCGTTGCCATTGTGGAGTAAAACGGCCTTCAAACTTCGCATAGAACTATCAATAAAAAGGCGCCATGAGGTATTATCTATAGGAATTCCCAAATAATTCATTATTGCCTCGCTGTTTTCACAGTACACTAGCTCCTCTGTTTTTTTGAAGTAAAGTTCAATGTCATTATGTCTTTTACGAGAAGATGTTACTTTTACATCTTCAGTTACCAAATTTCTTTCCTTCAACCGAGAGCACAAAACTTCCGATTTCGTCAAAGTCAGTTCTAAATCACGAACCAAATCTTCAAAATATGCTCTATCTACCAAATTAGGGCAGTTATTAGAAATAACAGATGGAGTATAATCTTCATCCGAAGTAACTACAAAGGTTTGAATATCACTTATAGCTTGTCCTAAACTAGTTGTGACAAGAATTTTATGCGGTGATGCTGGTGGTGGAATGCCTTTTTCTCTCATTTCCGGTAAAATTACATTAGGAGTGGGCTGATATAACGTTTTCGAATACTGCTTTTTATTCCTTCCAAATTTAAAATTTTTGCAAAAATAACACGTCTCCTTTAGGTGCTCCATTGGCTCCATCCATGTCATTGGTGAAGCAATCGTTAAAGCTCGTGAACCTGACTTAAACCACGATAGCAACGAACTTTCACATGTGGTACATATAATGTTTGGAATCCAAGGCTTATAAGTATATCTTATACCAAAATATAAGAAATACGGCTCTTCCAGAATACGAGATATATTCCTTCTACTTTTCTTATTAGTGAAATGTCCACAAACAAAACAAAACGAGTCTTTATTTTTGCACTGAAATTCTTCCATTTTATTAATTTAGTTAGAACTGCACTGAATTTCAAACTTTTATTTCGGAACTGAATGCGCTTTATCTGAAATCCGAACACACACGATATCGCAACTCGCAATTTCACACGGAAGGAAGTTTTTACTAAAATCAAGACACAAACAAGAATGTCAAGGCATGCTTTTGAATTCGGAAAATATTTTCTTATTATTAAGTAAGAAAATTTGTATGTATTTTAGTTTTTTCTTGGAAGAACTCTAGTTTTTGCTAGTTTCTGGTTAAAGGAGTCCTCGACGGATATTTCGTTATTTGGGTACCCACCCTAATTTTTCATGAGGAATATTTTTCCCGAAGGTATCGTAAAGATATTGTTAACAGTAGACTCATGGGAGACATTTTTTTCAGAAATTTTACAAACTTCCAAGAAAAAATGGCATAACCATGAATCGTAGCGGGACAATGTCTAGGAGGAAAATGTTAGTCTTTTTATTGCCAACAACCTTCCCCTAGACACCGAGGCTGTAGCTCTTCAAGTTTATGTAGTTATGGTACAAAGACCCAATATGACCCCCTTAACCTTTAGATGCAAATAAAAAAGGACTGTGACGTGCTGGACTATAAGTTTGTTCGGCAAAAATAATCTACGCAATGCCTCCTTTCAGAAAAGTACTATGGTTACTCTGTTGCATAAAAAAAATCAATTTTTGTTATACTGTGAAATTAAACTAAATTAGGTAAAAAAATAAATAAAATTCAACTAAAAACACAAAATTTCAAAAAAAAAAACTAATTAATTTTAGTAACATGAAAAAATACTAAAATCTCAAAGAAATATAAAAATTTAGATAAATATTTAAATCCTAACCTAACTTTTTCAGTCACTGGAAACTTGGTTGCGCGGAAATAACGCCTTCATAGTGCAATCACTCCCAATACAAACACTCATATTTATGCTCTCCAGTGCTATTATATTGCATGCCAAACGATGTAAAGATTTTCATGGATTTTGGTTTATACAACCGATTAAAACTGAATCGCAACAACAAAAAACCCAAGAAAATTACGAGGATCTCAAAAGTGCAGGATGTCATTGTATACATAATGGTATTTCATGCTCAAAATTTATTTTGGAAGGCATGCGAGCATATTTATTTTATGGTATACCATTAGATCTGTTAAGTTTTCTTACTAAAAGCAGACTGCCGCGACGATTCGAGGACTTGAAAAGGCTACGATTCAAAATGACTGCCTTTTTTCTCTCTTATGTGGGACTTTATAGGGTAAGAAAAAATAATCTGTGAAAATAGCTCACCATATCTGTACAAATATTTTCATTCTAAAGTTATATTCTACCTAGATTGAGTATAAATTGTTGTTGTTTTAAAGGTTATCTTTTTTTACAGCTATCAAGCTGCGTTTTGAACCGCCTCACAAATTCAACCTATGGCTCAACACAACATCTTATATCAGCTGGATTAGGTGGACTTTCCTATATCTTTTTGGGAAAATTTGCATTCAGCGTTTTGGCTTTTGTCATTGCAATTCAAGCAGCTTGGCATTGTTACTGCAATCAGCAAAAAGATAAAAAATTGTCGAATACGTTCGTATATCTACTAGGATTTCCTTTCGCCAAAGTAATGATTCAACTTAATGTCGCTTATTTGGCACATTCTTATGTGTTCCATCACGATGATCTATCTAATTTGGCTAGAGGATTTTTTCGTGGCATAACCGATAATAGGTAAGAAAACCGTTTTTTTTTTAAATGTATATCGTACAATATCTAATTTGTAATTCCCTTTCCAGGTTTGAACGGATATACCAATTTGTTATGGGCGTATTGGCTGAAAGTGGAAACCGGCCGTTATGATTTTGTAATTATTTAATACAAGTAGATATTAAGTTATTGCTGTAAATATAGACAAAAGTAGAAATTCCTACCACATTTTTTTTTATTCTGGTGGCCAAAACAATGGCTGATCGGACGATTTTTATTATGGTATCATTCAAAAACAAAACAGGACCTAAATTAACGGTTAATTTTATCATATGAAGCATCATCGGGAATAACGTTGTAAGTGACAAAATCCGAAAATGACAATCAGATGTTGATGACTTTGCTTTAATTAAAGAATAAAAAGTTGGAGAAAATAATAATTAATTCTTTTTTTCTCTATTAAATTAATAAATTATGCTGATTTCGTTTCATCGAAAAAAATGTACACTTTCACGTTGAACATGTTTACACTCTTGCACAGAACACTATAAAGATGTGATAAAAGTGTACCTGTTCTGCATGAACCTGTTATCGATAAAACGAACATAAAACACTGCCCCGTTTGCTATACTATGTGCTTGAATAATTAGGTTTCGTTTTTCACCCATATTTAATTGTTATTGCAAAATCCAATTTATTTCACCAAATTTATCTATGAGATAAAATTTTCGTCACCTGATTTTCAGTGCAACCAGCTACCCTGTCAAAGCTTCAGAGGGTAAAAAGTGTGAGTTTTTTACACTCTTGAAGTGTACATTTTTAGGAAACGAAAACATATCATGTTTGACGTTTTACCTTCATTTTGCAAACGAAAACGGAAAATTGAAGAGTGTAACAAAAATGCGCATTTTTTTGATGAAACGAAATCACCATTAACCAAAACACTCTGAATGCAAGGAAATAAATATCGAAAACAAATGTATAAAAGAGAAGCGTCAAGGCGTTCATTGTAGCATACCTCTGAAGTTGGACGCAAAGTTTTGAGGTAGCAAATGTCAGGCGAGGTTAACAAAGCTTTATGTATTTGACCCTTGTGAGTTTGTTAAATTTTAACCTTGCTTCAACTTTGAGGTCTTCTATTTGCCATGCTTCGTTTAAATACGTATACTGAACTTTTCTGTCAAAGTCAAAGTTCGCGGTAAAGTCAAAATAAAGCTTTATGTAACTGACCCTTTAGGGCCTTTGTGAATTAAGGTAACGATTTATTCCTTAACTCTTTTATTTCGATTGGAAAATTAAGATTTTTTTTGTAAATTTTTATTTTTCTCCATTGGAAACAAAACATTTTTTCAGATTTTAATTTTTTGAATGGAAAATTAATTAATATTTTATTTTTCATTTTATATTTCTATTGGGAAATAACAAGTTATTACCGTTTATATTAGATAATATTATGAAAGAGAAAAATTCTGCTTAAATTTTTTTCCGTCGGAACTCGAAACTCGATAGAAACACTAAAGTTATGGGACTTCAGTAGAAAATCTATCGATTTTCCCGTTCGTCGGAATTGCTAATAGGCCTCATAATTTCGGAAAATTTAATGCTTGACATAGAATAGAAAACTACACTAAACTTTTTTATTTCGAATGGAAAGTTGAGATTTTTTTGTCAATTTAAATTTTTTTCTATTGGAAAGCATATTATTTTTTCAGTTTTTAATTTTTTGAATGGAAAATTAATTTAGTTTTTATTTTTAATTTTATATTTCGTTTGGGAAAAAAAGTTATTACCGTTTATATTAGATACTATAATGAAAGAGAACAATTCTACTTAAATTTTTTTCCGTCGGATCTCGAAACTCGATAGAAATCGCTAAAGTTATTGAAATTCAGTAGATAATTTCGATTAATTTGGCTATTTCTATCGATTTTCTCCGTTCGTCGGAGTTTCTAATAGGCCTCATACACTAAACTTTTTTATTTCGATTGGAAAGTTGAGATTTTTTTTGTCAATTTTTATTTATTTTTCCATTGGAAAACAAAATATTTTTTCAAGTTTTTAAAATTTTTGATTCTAAAGTTAATTAAGTTTTTATTTTTAATTTTATATTTCGATTGGAAAATAAAAGTTAATATTTTTATATCGTATTTTTTCTGTATTTTCTGTATTTTTCAAACAAAGTGTGCATTTTTGAACTAACAAACCAAAAACTTTTATCTCATGCTAGCGGAATGTAAAAGAAAAATTCTGGACCAAAAATTTAAATAAAATTTAAAAAAAATTTATATATTTAAAAAAAAAACACTTCTGAAAATATAGGTCTGTTTATTTAAATTCTATAGTCTGGTTTTCTTTAGGTCAAATTTTTACAAACTCTATCACGGCGGCCGCAGTAGTTTGGCAAAGTCTCCGGGTGTATTTCTGCCATGAGAAGCTTCTCAGCAAAAAATTCATTTGCTTTGCAAATGCCGTTCGGAGTCTGCAAAAAACTGTAGGTCCCGCCAACTTGTAGGAAAAACTCAAAAGCAACACACCACAAGTTGGAAAGAGAAGCTCGGCTAAAAATCTCGTTAGAGGTTATGATAACCTGTTGGTATATCGCCGCCATTAGTTTTTTTTTTTTTTATCGACTTTATCGGAATAAGCAACAAAATATCGAAAAAATTAAATTTTAAACCATTTGACATAATGAAAACCAACTTTAAAATTTGAAATTTTATTTTTTTTATTTATATTTTATGAATCCTCTTTTGAAATGCCAAAGATGTTTTGAAGTACGGAAAACTGCTTATTTTTAGCAGACCTCTGTTTTATGATACGAGAAAGATCCCTAATAAAATTCCATCAAATAGGAAATGGTCGATTCCAATTACATATATGACGGTTTGACATGGAAAAGCCCATTGGTTGTTCGATTTTTGGGTTATATTTTTTTCGAAAATAAAAAATATTAACTCTTAGGGGTCTCAAATATTTTGAATTTTCCTAGTATGGTTCCGATAAAGTATTTCATACCTATGTACATCTCTAATTGCAATTTTAAAAGAAATGTATCGAACGAATTACACTCGATAATTTGCCCCAACAATCGATGCTCACAAAAGTACTCGTACAAAGTGATCGAGTGCAGTAAGTATGTATGTACATAGGTACTGCATATTTAAAAAAACATTGACTTTTGCATAATTACTCTGAACGGAACAACACATAAGTTTTCATATAAACAACACCCTTATATGTATATATGCATTCAAATAAGTGGCAACTAATTTTGTCAAAATTTATGATTTAAATATTTTTTTAAATTTATTTATTTTACAAATCCCGCTTAAATCTATTCTTACCTACATACATACGTTATAAATGATTCATCCCACATAAGAAGGCTTCGCACTTGAATATATCTACATAGGTACATACTTACATATGTACATACTAGGTAGGTACTTAAGCGTATTTTAATAGGTTTTTTATTACAAAAGCGCAGCACTGACGCCAAACTAATTATTTATTTGCTAATCATGCGTTTAATTTTTTTAGGTAGAGCTCTCCAATTGTTTTTCTATTTGTAGAATTCGTCCAGATATTGCTTTTGCGCTGAAAAGAAATGAGAGAATTTAGAATTTGAATAACAGAGGGGTATACTAGAAGTGGTCAAATATCGATATTAATATCGAAATATGGGGACCTCGATTGTATGTACCGATATTTTTCATCGTTAACAAAAAACAGTTCAGGCGTTACAACTGGGCGACGAAAACAAAAAAAAAATTTATTTTTATGAAAAATTGTTTAACCCAAAAAAAAAGTTTGACAGTTTTTTCTTGGATACCTTATTTCTATATGAGATTAACTTTTCCCGCTAGATGGCGCTGGAGTCGCTATATTTGCAAAATCCATATTTATGGCCTAATTCTAATAATTTTTTGCACAGATGTTTTATATAGTATAATCAATAACTTATCACAAAAACTATGCTAGGTGGCGCTGTAAAATAGATCTTCTGAAAATCGGTATTTATTATCCATTTTTGCTACTCTTTCACTGGTTCATTAAAGAAAACCTCTGTTTCAAAAGAGTATCCCGCTAGGTGGCGCGATATATTAAAAAAAGTATTTATGCCGGATTTCTCGACTGCCTTTTAACGTCAAAGTTCACTGTCAGTTTAACAGCCAGTTCATTTGCCCTTTATTTAACAGGAGGACGAACTGTCCGATAAAATTTAAAGCCATGTTTTCATATACTTACTAATTATTCGTCAATCCGTTGATAATCGTTTCGGCGAGCGTACTTAAATAACGTGGTCGGGTACAATAAGTATTCACTAAGTATGCCAGCGCCAATGGATACATGACTGTAGTGCAGGGCAATTTATTAACCCATACAAATTTATCTTCATATTGCTCGCTGTTAAGATGTGACTTGACATTCTGCCAACTAATTTGAATACCCATTACCATAGCATAGCAGAGAAGAGTTAATTTTGGGTAAAAAATAAATGATGAACCACTTAAGACGGTAGCCAAGGTGTGATTTAGTTTGGAGTCACCGCCATGATTGCGGTTCAAGTAGCAATGAAGCAACTAAAATTAAAGTAAACAAAAATAGTCAAAATATATAGTTATTTAAAAATTAATTTCACCACTCACCCTGTATGCGGCGACATATGAAGTTAGTAAAGCACAGGAGCGTATTCTAAACATTTTCAGTTTGGCAATTAATTTTCCCATGAAATCATTTCTGTCGGTAGTCGCTTTCGCTAACAACATTTTGATAAAGTCCAATGTCACACCAATAATGAAATAATTTCTTACACCTTCCAGCGCATAACGGGTGCACGATTTATTCAAATGACTACAACAATTGTTGTTGTTCGAATTGTTGCTAGCTTCTTCACTTGATATATCATAGTCGGTATCGCTGTAAGCTGTTTCACTTGATAGCTCAGATGGCGAAGAAGTGAGATTTTCTTCATCTTGGCAAGTTTCTGTTTGTTTAATATAGGGTGAAGGCTCCAGCAGCCAAAACCCTTTGTACGTTTTGTCACGCTTAGCATTCATTATTAACCCGCTACAACCCATGAATATGAATGTGCGAAATAGTTTTGAGCGCGCAATCGCTTTAGCCAGCAGGTTTTTTTGTTGCATTACAAAAGATTCGATTGTCTGAAATGGAAAAAAATGTTGGCTTTATAACTTTTATGAATATGAATTCACTGTTCAATCTCTCTCTAATTTTGGAGGTATAGCCCGTTTATCTGAACAATCGATGGTTTCGGTGCGATATATTAGTCAAAATTTCTGCTGGGGATATAGCCGAAAAAGCTTTGTAATGATAGCAAAAAAAAATACGCTTGACCTTTGCATTGAAAATAATCAAGCAGGTGTGTATTTATCTAGGGTGGTTCTAAATTTGTGTGAAATAATCGTATTAAAAACTAGCTGGTGCCCGCGACTTCGTATGCGTATAATTTCTGTAAATAGTATATTTCCCTTAATAGCCATATTAAGCGTTTTGGTATTAAGAATGTTCACATTTTATGATATATATTCGGGGTAGCATATGTATTGAAATTAATCAAATGGTTTATGACAGCATTCATAAACACCTTTTGTTTGATACCCATAATGTACTAACACATTTTTGTGGAAATATTCGTCGATAACTCCGAAACCGGTCGAGCTATCGAAATTTCAAGATATCTCCCAAACCCTTTCAGATATTTCAATGAATCACATCGCATATTATAGCACTCATTGACACCTTTCGTTTGACACCCATATTGTACTAAGACATTTTTATTCACCCCTGGTCCACATATAGGGCGATAACCCCAAAACCCGTTGAGATATCGCAAACAATAATATAAACTTTAAGTTAAGCATCTAGCAATCCATTCCATTCAGTACTTTTAGAGTGTTACGACCACAAACATACAGACATACATACATGGTCCACATATTGGGCGATAACTCCAAAACCGGTTACCACTGAAAATTAAGAGATATTATCTTCTGCGTGATAGGGGTTTAAAATATGCTTATGGTATGCCTTCAACCTCGGCTGCGGGGTCAACAAAATCATTGTCAAGACAATCGGGCTACTGGATTTTTATCCGGAAAAAGATCTTAATATTAAATTCTAGAGGTCTATCAATTCTATGTAGTTTAGATTTTGCTGACCTTACCCAATTTTTGGTATAAAATAGAAAAAAAACCTTTGATATAAAGAAACACTTACCTGAATATAATTTTCTACTAGCCTTTTTTAGTATTCTTGCCAGGTATGTTATTTCCCGATTTTGGTTTGAATTTGCCAAAAATCCAAAAATCAATAATATAATATGTACATATTCTTGAGGGAACTTTACTGCTGAATCCAAAATCAGAATTCAACAACGGGACGAGGTGTGACCATAGCCCCGTAAGAAAGATCACTACTGTCAGGGATAAGTGGAGATAGATGTACCATTTGAAGGCTGTAAAGCTACATTTTCGCAGAGATACCTAAATGACACTTTAGGATCAGTTACATAAAGCTTTACTTTGACTTAACCTCAAACTTTGACTTTGACAGAAAAGTTCAGTATACGTATTTAAACCAAGCATGGCAAATTGGAGACCTCAAAGTTGAAGCGAGGTTGAACTTTGGCAAACTCTCAAATTTTGCTTGCTTTGCTTGCTTTGACAATCAGATGTTGATGACTTTGCTTTAATTAAAGAATAAAAATTTGGAGGAAATAATAATTAATTCATTTTTTTTCTATTAAATTAATAAATTAACTAAAACACTACGAATGCAAAGAAAAAAATGACGAAAACAAATGTATAAAAGAGAAGCGTCAAGGCGTTCATTGTAGCATACCTCTGAAGTTGGACGCAAAGTTTTGAGGTAGCAAATGTCAGGCGAGGTTAACAAAGCTTTATGTATTCGACCCTTTTGTTTTTACTTTGTATTTTTCTGGTATTTTGGGAAAATTCGTAGTGTCATACAGGCACTGACAGAAAATAAGATTGAGCATTTTGGATATTTGCATTTTTGACAATTTTTAAACGAAAAACCATGCAAATTTTTTAGACTAGAATACTAGAAAACGGCTAGTATGAGAAAATTTCAGTGTAGACAGTTTTTGTAGGGAATTCAATTTCCAAGACAATTACAAGATTGGCTAATCAATTTTATACCAAAAATGAGGTAAGGTCTACAATATCTAAACTAGCAATGCTATCACCATTCTGAAAATTAATAAAATTTTCCAAAAAAAACAAAAAACAATTTTTTTAGTGTGCCCAGTTATACATAACTTATGCTGATTTCGTTTCATCGAAAAAAATGTACACTTTCACGTTGAACATGTTTACACTCTTGCACAGAACACTATAAAGATGTGATAAAAGTGTACCCGTTCTGCATGAACCTGTTTTCGATAAAACGAACATAAAACACTGCCCCGTTTGCTATGCTATGTGCTTGAATAATTAGGTTTCGTTTTTCACCCATATTTAATTGTTATTGCAAAATCCAATTTATTTCACCAAATTTATCTATGAAATAAAATTTTCGTCACCTGATTTTCAGTGCAACCAGCTACCCTGTCAAAGCTTCAGAGGGTAAAAAAGTGTGAGTTTTTTACACTCTTGAAGTGTACATTTTTAGGAAACGAAAACATGTCATGTTTGACGTTTTACCTTCATTTTGCAAACGAAAACGGAAAATTGAAGAGTGTAACAAAAATGCGCATTTTTTTGATGAAACGAAATCACCATTACTAATCGCTTGGTGGGGGCTAACATTTCTATTCTTTCTTTATGTCACAGTATGCACGATGTTTGATTTAAAAAAATTATAATTAATAAAAAAAAAAACAATTGTATGAGAAATTGCATTTTTACCGAGTTCTGAAAAATTTGTCAAGTTTCAAGTCCCTGGCTTACCGGGAAGTTACTTCACGAAACTGCTGAAACACGTCCAAAAATGTAGGTAAAGGTATCAAAAGACGCATTTTGAGTTCGATTTAAATAATCCGAAAGCGGAAATTAAAGTTTGTGTTTCAGCGAAAAGTTATTGGCAAAGCACTAATAATTGTTTCGGTACGATCCCAAACTTTGAACGTGAGGCGGAGTTGAAATATCTCTTGCCAGAAAAAAAAAATATTTTAAAATCCCGAAATCAAAAAGCTGCGGGGTTCGATGCCATAGTGCGTACATACAAATACACCGGCGAATTTGAATATTTATAAACGATAATAAATCAAAAATCGAAAGAAATTAAAACACACATTTAATTAATGCTTTTAATACGGATTTTGAGCCGGCGTGCAGCGGCAATGAATTTGTTTGTATACCAATTTATCAATTAAATACCCTGCATGGAAATTAATAACAAGTGACCGTAATTTTTGGTTCAAAACTAGAGCTTAACCCCGGAATTCTGTAATTTTGTCTCATCTCAAGTCACAAAATTAAGATCTGTCATTTGAGGTTTGTAATTGGACAACATGGAATTGGAACACGAATTGTCTCTATTAGTGACTATTGTCTCTATTAGTGACTAGAGACAGCTTACAGAATTCGGGGGTAAGTGCTAAATAAGGGCCGCTTGCATAAAAGCCGATAACGACTAATCGAAGTTTAGTTGACGTATTTTGTATGGCTAGCTGTCAAGTTAATCACCGATTAGTCGTTATCGGTTTTTTTGCAGGTGACCCTAAGAGTTATAGCGATGGCAACTAAATGTTAAACAGTTCATTAGGGTGTTTCATTTTCCTATTTTCGAAAAATCATTAGAGTTAAATATTTTCCCTACAGGGTATATATAAACTTATATGTATTTAATACTTACACATTGAAAAACGCTTGTCTCGAAGAGACGATGAACTCTTGGACTTGGTACAACATATAATGCGAAACTTCCTATAACAGTTGGCCAAAACAAGAAGGTGTAGTAACCAAATTTTCCGAATAGATGACTGAAATATAAGCCTTAATTAATTTAAAATTCAGAGAAAAAGAAATTTTTGTTCAAAGACTGGATCAAAATTGTTTATTTGTATTGCATACTAGGTACCCTGCTAGACAATGTATGACAGTCAGTCAACTTTGAAATATCAGCTGATATTACAAAGCTGATAGGACTGTCAGTCTAGACAATGACTATCTATTTTTCAGAGTGAAAAATAAAAAATTGGTCTGATTTCATATTTGCATTTTAACTGCCAAACTATTGAGGTAAACAATTCCAAAATATTATTTTTTTTTGGGCCCAGTCTAATAAACACGGATTTAAATTTTTAATCATCATTTTCAAGACCAACCGTAAAAAGCATATCATAACCACAATCAACCAACCAGTTGCTGCACCACTCACAACCGCTCCAATATAATATTTCAGCGTGGATATGAGCAATTCCTTGTTAAGTGTACGCAAGTGGACCAGTAACGGTAACTAGAATGTTAATTCGTTAAATTATATACATAAATTTTAATTAAAAAAAAAAAAAAATAGCTTGCACACTTACACCAATAACGGGCGCGAAATACTTCATATTTGATATAAGAAATTTATATGCATTAAGTAAAACATTTATTCTGCAAGATCCACTATGCACAAGTTCATTACAACATTTCGTTTCGATGCCATCCTTAAAAAGTTTACTAAATGCTACCATATTTAGTTCAATAGGTCAGTGGTCGGCAAGTAAATGTAAACAATTTAAAAACAAAAATATTTAAATACTAAGCTCGTCTCGTATACTTTAGAACTTGTTTCGGCTTTTAAATAACAAAACGAACTTTTACACGCCAGCGTTTGTTTCGTACTAAGTACAATGCTAAGAGAAAGCAGTGGACCGTAATTTGCTTCGGCTTCATGTTTTTATTTTACTTGCACTTGATTTTACATTTGCTTTTCATTATTTTCTCGTTACTTGTTTTAAATTATACGAAAGAGCAGTGTATAAAGTTTGTTACGTCATTAAATATGCTCGATTTAAAAAATATTGAAGTATAAACTTTATTGCATGCTAGAAAAGGTATGTATTAGGGTGGTTCCAAAAATCATTTTCAATTTTTCGTTTGCTTCTTTTTTTCTCTTATAATTCACAGATGCTTTTTCGTGTTTGGGTAAATACAAATAATCGCTGCTTTCTTACGAATAAACTTGATACACATGAAGCGGAAAATAAAGGGTAAGTCAGGAAAATAATGCGGTATAAATTTCTGGTTGCAGCAACACCATAGGACTAGGGATGGCAAAGCAGTGGTTTGGCAAACTTTCCGAGTTTATTTCTGCCATAAAAAGCTGGTCAGTTAAAATTCATCTGCAATGCAGGTGCTGTTCAGAGTCGGCAAAAAACGATAGGTCCCGCCAATTTGTAGGAAAAAAATTCATAAGCAGCACACCACAAATTGGAAGGGAAGCTCAACACAAAAATCTTATTTTCTCTCGGGTCACCCTCTGTTTTCTCTCCATATGGTGGTTTGTACAGAGATCGGTAGTTGTAAAAAAAAGTTAACAATTTTTCTGGGGTCAAGGAACCTTAATTTAATTTTGGTTTTTATATTTGGCGGCATACAGATCTTCTATAGTGCAAAAAATTTTGGCATATTCATTTATATACCCAGTTTTATGACTTTAAGCAAACAGAATAATTTTTGTCAACATGAACTATGTTAAACTAACAAGAAAGATCTTTTTAAATTTGCATGCGATTATGGGGCAGATAGTGTTGTTTTACTTAACAGGAATTCATGTTAATTTAACAGGAGGTCATGTCACTTTAACACGAAGTCAAGTTTTACAACATGAGTAAGCATTAAATTGTCCGTTAACCTTCAATCAAGCAGAGAAACACTCTATGGGTTTTCAAATGTTTTCCTCCTATATTTTAGGACTACTCTTACAGCGTTTGTTACGAATTACATACAAAAAACATGTGTTTATGAGCACACGCTTGAAGAGAGATTTTGGAAGTTCTTGCGTCTTGTGCTAGGCAGTATTGTGACTGGAACTGATTAAAAACTGTACAGATGTTTTTACAAGCGCCAGATGTTTACAGGTGTTTTTTCTAGCCTATCAAAGTATGTCATAAAAAAAATCACGTTGAATCGCATTAATTATTCTCTTTGCTTGGTAAAAATGAGCTAAGAGGAATATAAAATATTCTAAATTGTTATGATTGGGAGAAAAGGTTATTAGAACATTGAGCAAATGAAACAAATACTTGTAAATCTATAGATTTAGGTTTAGAATTGTATATGTATTTTACTCGAGCGACAAGTGAAGCTCTCTGGTTACAATTAGTATTTGAGCAATGATTTGGCGGAGAACGGGTCTGAATAGTATGCAGAGATGTCCTATCACAAATTCTTTGTTCCTTATTTCAAGAGTAGTAAAAACCGCTTACAGTTATGATACACAAATATCCTATCCACGGAGTTAGAATGAGGCGAATATTTTGTGAAAGAAGGCGATGGAGAAAGGTATAGCTATAGCTAGAGGTTGAAAGCGGACTTCATATTCCTTTTAAACTCGGTTTTATTCAAAGGTTCTGTCAGCGAACCCGACAACTGAGTGTAAACCAAGCACAGATGCAGCAAGTTCGCTATGGGCTTCAAATAACATAGTCTTAATTCATGAATTGTCGTGTTGCTAGCTGCATTTATTTTATTATTTAATGAGCTCATTGACCAAGTGGCCTGAGTCGAGATTCCAAAATGCAACAGATAATTTCAAAGTATTTCTTAAATAAAAATAGCAACCATTCCAGTGATGCGAGTATCAGACTAGCCGGATGTTTTTTTTTTTTGTGTATGAAATATTGATTAAATAAAATGAGCTAGTAACTGATTGTGAGAGTCGTATGAATGTATAAGCATCGGATCATATCATATGCATTGATGCAATAAGTATTTTTCCAAAGTGTAATTTTACATTACACCCAGTGCAGTAGCAATACCCCTGCAGTAAAATTGCGAATCCGTCTCCAAAAAAGACAGTCTTGAGATGCACACCTGGAAAATCGTTCTGTACCTTTCAGTTACAGGCGTGATACTGAACAGATTTAAAGATATTTCAGAACTAGTACTGCCCTTAATTGCTCTAACTCAAAGATAGGTCTGAGCTAGTCCATTATGTTTAAAATTCTGTTTACATATCACAGATTGCTAAATCTCCACTTTTGTTGAAATAATTACAAATTGATGATTTTGATCTCATAATTTTTAAATGGCAAAATTACATCAGCTGTTCAGAAATAGCTGCCAGACGTTTTGGTACATTATGAAGTACCTCATTCTTCGAAGTATTGTTACTGAGGCAATCGATACTTACTTACTTAAAATAGCCTCTAACCGCCTAGGCGATTTTGGTCGTCCAATGTTGGATCTCATTGGAATTTTGTTTAATGTTGTGGGTCCTAAATCCTACGCACAACCCGTTTCTCGAGCAATCAATACTTTTCAATTAAAAACTTGTCTGATCCTTTATCCTTTTTGAAAGTATATATTTATGCAAGTATAATATCGGTACTCGTTGAACTAAAACTGTACTAGGTATATAACTACTAATGGGTTGAATAAGTATGTTAATATACATAAGTGCTTATAGATTGAGACTATCAAAATACATGTTAATGAGCTTGCGGGTGTGAACTCAGATTCTTTAACGGCGTTTTGCAATTAAACTGTCTAGCTGATTAAAAAGTATTTATTACAACACAAAATACAGCGAGACAAATGATTTGATCCGTTCAAGATTTTTTACACGCTGGCGCCTACGACTGACAGACTATTGTGTGGAGATGTTATCCCGCTCAAAGGTAAAGTTATAGTACAAATATTGATCGATAACTCAAAAATCGACCGATAACTTCGAAATCGGGCGAGGTTTGGAAATATTCTTTACAACATGGGCAAAGTCCCATCCCATCCAATAACTAAGGGGATACTTGCTTCTCATATACTAAGTTAATATTTCATTTTTGTATAATCTCAACAGCCAAGGAGAATAAAGGGTAAAATAAAGTAAATAACCACAATATATGTATATAGGGGGTCTACAGAGAAAAGTGACCCACTAGGAATTCTTTCCTCACAATGAAGAACTCATTGATTTGGTGAAGTGTTGGAGCAACTTTTGTATCATAGAAGAGACAAATTGTAGGAACATTTTCTGATCGTCGATTAAAATTTCTGTCTCACCCTTCTTGTGCAAAGTCTGACTACTTCCCTGAATACATACATATGTGTGTCTCTATGTACATATGAAGTTAAATGAAATATTTGCCTCTATATTTTTGGAATGTCAGCTTATATAAATGACTACATAGCATAGCCAATTTCATATGTATGTATGTATACAAATGTGTCGAGTACTAAGCTGGCACTCTAATCAGAACAAAGTTTAATTTTGGTTTATGTCGCGTAAATACCCACGAAACGCACTCGAAGTGTATGAGAATACCAATCTACATATATGTATGACTACCCAGCGGGGAAATTAGGTTATCTTCTTCTCTTATTTACTTTTATTTGGCCATAACATTTTCCACAAGAACTGAACGAAATTTAAGACGCGATAGAAAGCTAAGACATCATTATACTTAAACTTGTTGGAGAGTCCTTTTTGGGAAAACCACCTTTGGTGTAAGGTAAATGCATATCCTTATTCATATCCTTATTGCTATGCCTATCTCTATCCATATCCCTAACCCTAACCATATACGGTATAGGCTTTACCTATTCCCATCCCTAACCCTATCCATATCCCCATACCTCCCGTACTCCTTTACATATACTACAATTCTATTTTTTTTTTTTTTTTACCACTATCCATATATAGACAAAGATTCCGCCAGACATCACTCATTTCAAGGACTGAAACCGAAACCGTAAACGTAACCGATTAAAAACGATTCACTTTCCAAAACCGAAACCGTTATTTTGATCTGAAAAACAACGAAACCGAAACCGTTTCAAAAGCCGGAACCGGTTCCAAAAGGTTTTGCATTTTTTTTAATGTCTCACTTCTCTTAGTGGGCACATAGGTATTTTCTTTTACAAACAGGGTCTTGATTCTCTACCTGTGAGTTTTGAAATTTACACTTTCTCGCCATTTAAAATATATGGAAAATGTGTAGATTTCAAAACTCACAGTTAGAGAATCCGGGCCCAGCAGATCAATTCCAGACATCGCCATCGCCTAAATGCCAAAAAGAAAAATGTCAAGGAAAATTTTCGAGCAAGGTTACAAAAGACACGTTTTGACCTTAGTATAAAAATGTTGAAAGGGAAAGTTTGCTATATGAATGAAGCGATCGGAAAAAATTTACGAGATCCGAAAAAGACATATTCAGACTTGTCTCAGAAAGTAGCACTCATATTAATGTTTTTGACGATTTACACATTTCATTTAGCTTCCATGCATAGCGTTAATAATATTTATTATTATATTGGAGAAATTCCATCATGGCCGCAGGGAAAAGGTTATGAAAATTCAGACCTATTTCTAAGCTGCATACATACATAGGTACTTGAGTATTTTAGTAGTAAAATTTATTTTGTTCGTGTTTTTATTTAGAAACCGAAACCGGAACGAAACAGGAACCGAAACCGTAACGTTATTTTAATCGGTTTCATCATAACGGATAAAACCTGTACTCTGAGTACTCCTCCCCGAATCTAGAACGAAAGTGGACATTTCAAAGCTGTACCTATGACAGGGTCACAGGTACAAGAGGCCAAAGTCGCAAAAAAAGGATAACATGTCCTACTGGGTATTATGGAAAGTGCATGATACTGGTATTCCGCCTTCATGTTATCAGTATTGTATTATATGTGAACCGCAGTCAGTCATTAAAGGTCAATTCATTAAAGATTAGCGCATAGTTGATCCACTCCAATGCTGTGCGATGATCAAAAATATTAATTTAAAATTTTTAACAGAATATCAGCAGATTACTTGAGCAACAGCAAACAGTCCATATTAAGCCTTCGCAAGTGAAAATACAGTTCAAATTTTCAGCGAATGCTGGATGAAATTGATCAAGTTTGTATTTTAGTATTTAAACTTTTTGTTAAATAAACGAGAAGTAATAATCGAAAACAGATTTTTAGTGTGTGAATATAAAAATTTAATTAATTTTGTTAAAAAAAAAAAAAACAGTGATAAAAATTGGAAAAAAATATATAAAAAAAAACAGCAACAACAACTGAAATCTAAAAATGGGTTAGTTAAAAGTGAATTAACCTCTTTTATTAATATTTAACCAACTCTTTCTCGAAAACTCCTTACTTCCAAAGCTAATGCACCGGGCAGCAAGCTGCACCTAGAATCTTTGGATAGAATCGTTAGCATACCATTGGTCGAGACAAGTTTTAAACGTATCGAGAATATATATGGGAAGGTCAAACACAATAATCGGCTGTTCAACTGGTATTTTGAGACAGCCGAAACGACAATTTTTGCTGCCTATGAATCTGTGCAGCCCGCAGTTAAACTTTTTGAAGCTCCTCTAAGGCAATTGGATGGCGTTATGTGTAAAAGTTTGGATTTGTTGGAACAGCGTATACCATTAGTTTATCTACCACCCGAAATGGTAAATATTCATTAAAAAATTTACCGCAATGCATGACCCTTTTCCTATGTGCAAGTGTGTTTGTGTATTTTTTTTTTTTTTTGTTATTTTTTCTCTTTCCACAAGATGTATTGGAATACAAAGGAATACATGTCCGATCATTTGGTACGACCGGTGCTGAAGCGTGCCGATTCGGTGAAACATATCGGTAACACCGTATTAGAGAGCCAGTTGACTGCCTATGCAGCACAACGTTTAGATGAAGCATTTACAGTTGGTGATAAATTTGTTGATAAATATTTGGTAGCAATACCCGGCGTTCAAGATCAAGTTGATGGTGAGTGAGTGTGACCAAGTAATTTTGTGATGTGGAAAAAAACGAGATCATATCTAATGACACAACGCGAAGAAATGTATTTAGGTATATCACGTCCTGTAACCGATAAGTGAACTACATAGATTAGACTGGGAAAAATATTTTTTTTAAAGCAAAATGAGATAAGTCGTAAAAATCGAAATCAGGGACTATATAGGTATCTGTGTACACTGGGCTTAGAAAAAGGTGTCAAGCTATCAATCAAAATAGCTGTTATTAAGCGTTTTTTTTTTAATTTATTTGACTGAGTTAGATATTTGTTTTTTTTTTCTCGTGTTGTTTCATGTTTCGGGCAACCACAATCATACAAGATTTAGTTATAAAAATTTTGGTTAGCCATTTATTACAAAAAACGAAAAATATATTATAAAATAATTTGGACCAGTTATTTTTTTATCTATGCTAGTATGGCTAGAGCTTTAAAAATTAGTATTTTTTTGTCATTCTAAAAAAATAATATGATTTTTCAAAATAATTTTTTTCACAGTCTAACACAGTACATTTGTAAATCCTAGTGATGGTAGACTCGAGAGATTTTTCTGTTAGGCTTCATAACATTGATTTACTATCCCTAACTCTGGGGCCTATTAAGAATTCCGTTGGAACTCGAAACTTGATAGAAACCACTTAATTTATCGGCATTCAAAAAAATTCCAAAACAATGTTATTTCTATCGAGTTTCCTGTTCTAACAGAATTGTTAATAGCTCCTTTAGCTTATCTGTGTTTACGTCAATGAAAGTCATCTCTAGCGAATAATAATTTGAGTAGCACCGGAAAAATTTCAAATGATGAGGTTATCATATTTTCTAAACCCAATGATTGGCTTAATTAATGCATGTTTTTTGTGCATTATCGCCTGTCATTTGTCTTGATAAGAAAAAATAGTAAATATCTTAAAATTTATACCAAGTCGTGAAATTATTAAAGGAAAACTATGGTAGTCCAATACTTTCGAAGCAAGCAATTCAAATATTAGCTCACTAGGGGCCACTTGCATAAAAGCCGATAACGCCTAATCGGTGATTAACTTGACAGCTAACCATACAAAATACGTCAATTAAATTCCGGTTAGTCGTTATCGGCTTTTAAGCAAGCTGCCCTAAAGTATGAGCTTTGTTTCTTGAAATCTCCAGCAAAGAACTGTCAGCACAAGAGAGAGTCTTGTAAAAAGCTATCAAAATCTCATTTCTGCTAATTTTTCGTCGAACAGGGTTCAGCAGAAACTTGCAGACAAAACAGCGGTTACGTTTCTGATTGGCTACCAATTTGAATTTACATTTTTTGTTGTTGTTTTGCTATGTCACCGATCAGCTGTTCCTGCTTGCTGGTTTCTGCTGGACGAAAAATCTCCAGCAATAACTTGCAGCGAATTGACGCTCTCTCTCTCAATTAAATGTCAAAAGGCTGCTGAATTCGCTGCTAAAGCGGGCTACCCACCTGCCAAGAAATGTCAAACTCCATATAAAAAAACGATCAAGAAATGGTCAAGAAACGTTTTCATACGTCAAATTTTCTTGAGCCAATACTCAGCTCATAAGAAAAAATACCACACTTTTCGATAGTTGGCAACGCCGGTTTACCTCAAGAACTAAATATGGACGTATATATTTCTTGAGGTAAACGTGCAGATTCACAGCAAAGGTGAGTACATATTTCGCGACACAAGTTTTATAAATTTTTAAAATCGTAAATTGCAATAAAATGAAAAATTTGGTAAACGTCAAAATTTCTTGACCAGGCACAAGAAATATATGCTCGTTTTTTCCTTGAGGCATTTCTTGGCAGGTGAGTAGCCCGCTTAATTTTTTCAAAGAACACTTTTTTAGGAATAATTATTCATAATTAGCAGGAAAGAAACAAAGGGGTGTAAAAGTAGGTCGCCTCCCAGTTGGTGCACCCTGGGTAACGCTAAATGACCTACATAGCCTGCACGGCTAGTTTAGTTTCTTGTATTGCCGGATCTACGAGAACGGTACCAGAACTTGTGCTGTACCCATCGTGCCGAAACGACCCGGGCCGTTTTCTTATATCGACCCGGCCAAGAGCAATACACTCGAGGTGCCCTGTCTGACATTTAGGCAGGGCTACACCTCGTTACAACAACAACAACAACAAACAAAGCTTTCATAAAAAGCTTTTAGTCGAATTAGTTTTTCAAGACATTTGCAATCGCTTATTTTGCTAATCAGTAACCACTTTTTAATCTGCTATTTAAAAATTTATCAAAAAAACAAAAATCAAAAAATACAACATTTTCAATAAAACTTTTTTCCGGGATTTAATTTCCAACAACATTGTATGCAGCTAAATTTTTGTAACATTACAATTCGATTAGAAATCTAACTTTTTTATCGATATCGAGAACTAAGTCTCCTTTTTGTCGAGAATGCTATAGTTCTCGACAGTTTCTCAAATCGTTCTCTAACCTGAATGTTTGCTGGAATAGAAATGATAGATCTCGTAGCATTTATCTTAGCGTAAACAACTTTTACAGTTTTTTTTCCGCCGCTCTAAAAAATAGTATCAATATAGTTTTAAAAACTTTTTTATTTTGCCTAGTCTAATGTATACAATCACTAAAATCCTGTTTTTTTCTCAACCTACAATTCAGCACAAAACGATGATGATAACAATGTTGTCGCAAATGTCAACGAGACGGGCGCCATCAAAGCAATTCATCACGGTCAACGATTCTCACGCAAGCTGAAACGGCGTCTAACCCAAAGGACCCTGTACGAAGCACGAGCTTTAAAAAAGCAAAGCAGAGAAGCGATAAACGTACTCATCTATGCAGCTGAATTGGTATGTATATGATAGGGATGTCAATCCCTTCATTTCGGGATCCCGAAATTCAAATTTTTTTTTTTTGATTTCTTTATTCAAATTTCATTTTTTATTTAAATGTTACATTAGCTTTGTTTCTTGAAATATCCAGCAAAGAACTGACAGCAGAAGAGAGTCTTGTAAAAAGGCCTACCTGATCGGTGACATAGCAAAACAACAACAAAAAATGTAAATTCAAATTGTTAGCCATACGTAACCGCTGTTTTGTCTGCTAGTTTCTGCTGAACTCTGTTCGACGAACTGTTTGACAGCTTTTTACAAGACTCTCTTCTGCTGACATTTCTTTGCTGGAGATTTCAAGAAACATAGCTAAAGCTTTTTTCTCTTATATGATAATTTAAATTTTTTACCAAAGCATATGTAAATAAAAATTTTTCACAAAATTTTGGGTTTTGGCTTGATTTATTTTAAGAATTGCAATAAATATATCCCGAACCATTAAAAAATATTTACTGCAACAGTTAAGAAAAAATTAGTACCTTTATTGATTTGCTTTTTATTAAAAAAATAGCTTTCGTTTTAAATAAAAATATATATAAATTAACAATATATTTTTATAAATCTCAAGTCTAGCCAGTTTTATAAAAATTCTGAAATGTGAAAGTGCTCTCTTAACTTATCCTAACCTAGTGAATTATTTTCTGCTAATTTAAATGTTTTCTCTAAACCATTTTAGATTGCCACCGATCCAAAGTTGGCTCTCCAAAGAGCTAGAGAACTATGGGATTACCTAAGCGCAGACGAGCCAGAGAATCAGGCACGCCCAGTAAGCTTGGAGCAACTTATAGTCCTGTTGACACGCGAGTCGGCACGCCGACTTGTACATTTGGTGAATTTTAGTGCCACCTTGGCTGCAAGCATACCGAAGTATGAAATTATTTAAGATTAATAGTTTTTTAACAGTAATTAATGTTTTTTTTTTTCAATTATTTTACAGATCAGTTTCACACACCACCACCGAAGTCGTTCATCACCTTTTCTACTTTAATAATCGCATTTTTAGCATTACCAAATTGGATAAGGTTAAAAGCATGTCAAAGGGTGAAGCTGAATCTATAATTAAACGTGCTTTCGCATTCTATGGCAATCTGCAGGTCATGAGTAATACGTATTTGGTAAGAATATTTTAGAAAACTATGGGCTCACTCATCGTTCAATTATACCAGGTTAGCTTTTCGATTACAGATTCTGTCAGTTGCGGCCATCTTGCTCCCTGAAAAATTGTCATTCACATTCTGGGTAGCCTTTTAGCAAAATCATGTAAAAAAAGTAGTTAGATAATTAGTTTAAAATAGTAGTAGTTAGAAAAATAGTAGAGGTTGGCTTTTGGAAAATTGATGAATTTATCATTAATAACTGACTTTAAGGGCCACTTGCATAAAAGCCGATTACGACTAACCGGAGTTTAATTGACGTTTTTTGTATGGTTAGCTGTCAAGTTAATCACCGATTAGGCGTTATCGGCTTTTATGCAAGCGGCCCTAAAGATTTTTCTTCTGTGATTAGAGTATGTTATTTTCATTCTTAATCATCAGCCAAGTGTGCATGAAAGAGTTGGAGGTAAATTTATTGGAACTGGTTAAATTTGGTTTGTAAAATGGTAATACCATCCCTTTGGCACACTTTTTCCGATAATATTTATGACCTGAAAACCTTTCAAGGAACTTTTAGTAAAAATTTAGGTTAATACTGCTTTACTTGAGTCGATGTCATATTCGATTTGACGTTCGATTGTATTCAACTATCAAATACAAGCTGTCGATCGGTTGAATTACTATTAACACGGTGGAGCGAAAAAAAAAATCGACCAGGAAATCGACACTTATTTTGAGGCTAGAATCTAGTCGGAGAAAATTTTAGGCTATGCAGCTTTTGAAGGGATTCCGAGTTCTTACTCTTAATATGAGGTAAAGTCTGTGAAATCTAAACTAGCGATGATAGACCTCTAGAATTTAATGTTAAGATCTGTAATTTTTACATTAATTAAAAAAAAAAAACTTTTTTTGGCCCCGTCGAATGTGTTAGTTTACTTTGCAATTTTGCGATTTTTCTACTACCATTTCCTTGACGAAAGAAAAAAAACATTCCTAGTTTTTTATTCGCAAACGAAACCCGTACACATTTTCATATTGGGAGTGTCAATAATAAACGTCAAGGGAAGAGCAAACCTTCTTATAATTGAACCATGGTATGAAAAATATTTTTATCGGGCAATACAATTTTTTACATAACGGTTGTATGTAATGGCACAAAATAATCGAGATAGATATAGAGTTCCATATATGAAAGTTCTTAGGCTTAAAAGCAAGGACTGCAACCGGAACCGAAACCGTAACCGTAACCGATTAAAACCGATTAGTTTTTCTGAAAAAGAACAAAACCGAAACCGTTTCAAAAGCCGGAACCGGTTCCAAACGGTTTTGATAATTGTTGGTATCTTACTTCTTTTAGGGCCACTTGCATAAAAGCCGATTAAGCCTAATCGGTGATTAACTTGACAGCTAACCATACAAAATACGTCAATTAAACTCCGGTTAGTCGTTATCAGCTTTTATGCAAGCGGCCCTTAGTGGGCACATAGGTATTTTCTTTTATAAAAAGCACCCTGAAAAATATTCATGAAGGATTGTCGAGCAAGGTTAAAAAATACACGTTTTGACATCAAAATTCTGAAAGAGGAAGTTTGACTATAGTTGAATGAAGCGATCGAAAAAATTTACGAGATCCGAAAAAGAAATGTTCAGGCTTGTCTCAGAAAGCACCACTCATATTAATGTTTTTGACTATTTATAAATTTCTTTTATGTAGCTTCCATTCTAATATTTTTCAAATAAAAAAGTAGTTAGCTTGATGTTATGGTCATTTCAGTTACACAGTTGAAAATTTCATGGACTATTTAACCGATCGAATAATTTATTAGTAGTTAATTGTAGGAATTTGTTTTGCTGAAATTTCATCCATGCATAGCGTTAATAAAATTTATTATTATATTGGAGAAGTTTCATCATGGCCGCAAAAAAAAGTTATGAAAATTCAGACCTATTTCGAAGCTACATAGGTACTTACTTAAGCGTTGAGCAGAATGAGTACGTCGGTACGTTGAAACAACTGACAGCAAAGTAGACTGCGTGTGTTTGTATGCGTAACGCCAGATACGACGGATACGTCAAAGTAGAGTTTGCTCTAAAGTTGACGTACGTCACGCAATTGACGTATTAGCGGACTGATTCTGTTTCCCGCTTTAAGTATTTTAGTAGTAAAATTTATTTTGTTTGTGTTTTTATTTGGAAACCGAAAACGGAACGAAACCGTAACCGAAACCGAAATAAATGTTGAAGAACGAAACTGGAACCGAAACCGAAACACGTTGCAAAACCGAAACGGAAACCGGAACATTATTTTAATCGATTGCAGGCCTTGCTTAAAAGAGGAGTTGATTAAGGCATGTCCGTCCGTCTGTGTACACGATAACTTGAGTAAAAATTGAGATATTTGCATGAAATTTTGTATACAGGTTACTTTCTGGCCAGGGTAGGTTGCTATTAAAAATGGGCGAAATCGGATGATAACCACGCCCCCTTTTTCGAAATCGAAAATTTCGAAAATCACACAAATTGACATATCTCAGCAGCTGAAATGGCTAAAATGATATAATTTTATAGATGAATCCCCCCGGTCATTCTTTTATGATTTTTCCAAAAAAAAAATTTAGTGGGCATGGCACCGCCCACTTTTAAGGGAGGCATTTTTGAAAATTCGACTGGACGCAACTTTTAAACTGATTACGATAGAACGATGGAATTTGGCACAAAGCTAGATACTAGTATCGTTGGGAGTATACCTGATGAAATTGGATAAAATCGCCCTCCAACCACGCCCACTTTCGATATCGAAAATTTCTAAAATCACCTAAATTGACATAATTCGGTAACGGAAATGGCTAAAATGATAAAATTTTATAGGTGAATCCCCCTGGTTATAATATAATGATTTTGTTACAAATTTTGTAAAGTGGGCGGGGCCCCGTTATCCCGTTCCGAAAATTACCGCTGGGTATTTAATGTTCGGTTCACCCGAACTTAGACTTCCTTACTTGTTTTAAATTATTTTACCAAATCAAAATGATTTCTCACCACGTGCCTATGTAATTTTATTTGCAAAATGCTCATATGCACTTTTTAAGTTATTATTAACTTAATTTAAAATTTTGTTTCAGGAACGCTTGGCCACTTTTCTCTCTGGTCGCATCGAAGCGGAAAAGGTTACAGTCTCTAGCACTCCAGCCATTACCTCAGCATCAACGACTGCAAGACGAAGACGTGAATCGCAGGACAATAATGTTCCTGCTCCGCATATAAATGGCGTCTACTGAGAAATAGAGCTCTTTATAGTTGTCGTATTTTTATATCTAATCATCGAGTTTTATTTTTGCTCTCATTTTCGTACTAATATGTTATACTACTTAAATTGAAAAAAAAAAAAAAAAAAAAATATTTTATCATGCTACTTTACTTTCGCTTTTAATAAATTACAATTGAAGCGTCTAAACAAAGTTCAAATCGTTCAAAAATGTCGTTTTATTTGTTAAAAACTAGCGGAAGGATCCCTGTACTAGGTAAGAACAACAAGAACTGGGTTCAGTCCTTAAACCCGGAAGGGGACAACTTGAGAAGGCACAAATCGTTACCCTCGCAAATAAAGCAGACGTTTTTTCATAAACAGTCTCTGTAGTATCTTATCGCCAGATTTGTTTCATTTTCTCAATCTACATATATTGTAAAAGTCGATAACACGAATACTGCTTTAAGTTACCCTACGGGTTAGGCGTTCAGAATATGCTTGTCGTAAGTGGCGACTAAAATAAACTTCCGACTCAGGCTACGTGATCAACGGAATCGTTCCCAGGGCAGTCGGGCTAGTACGAGGTGCGTGCTATGCAACGGAACGTGCCGGATACATATCCGGCAAATGCGTGTCAACATCAGTACAAACTTGTTTGGTCTGTCACGCCTATTTTTATGAGTGGATGCCTAAATATCTTTGCTGAGTTTTAAATAACTAACCCTATTTCAAAACGCTTTTTAAAAACGTCTCATCTGATAATTTTTTTTTTTTTTTTGTAAAACGCCCTCGCTCACAATTTCTTTTGAAAATTTGCTATTTAAAATTTTAGTTCTATGGTATTTTTTGCACACTTTTAGGGACGGTCTTATGTGATTACAACAACGAAATAAAAACTTGCTACTTCCATTGAAAATATCTCTTGGCAGAAGCAAAAAATTTAAAAAGCGCTTTCGGTTTTTTTACCATAACTTTTCACTGAAACAAAAAAATTAAAAAAGCGCTAACGGATTCGTGATCCTGTCTCAAAAACGCGTTTTTTGAGCTCTCCCATAATTTTAGCTTTTTTTTAGCAGTTGACCTCTAAAGGAAACAAATACCTAATTTAAAAAAAAAAATGTGCTCAGCCTAATGTCTATGTTGAAAAGGTAAAATAATTTCACCACGAGCACTACCATAACTTTAAACCACACTGTAGTCGCGTTTTACCTTTCACAAGACATTCGTAAATAAATCATTTAACAGTGCAACATCTGCTAAAATGGATGAAAATATACAAAAATTACAAAATTATATTATTTGTCCTGAGTTGCCGATACACGATCCACTTCCGGAAATAATACCACGACGTTATGATGAGATGCGACTGCTGCATTTGCCGAAAGGTGCCGCAAGCACCAAATTGGTGCCACGACGTGACTTCATCACTGGCGATATCACAGATTTCATCGAGGTAGATTTGGAGGATGTGGGTGCGGATGCATGCAATTCCACGTCAATGCGACGCGAGCCGGGACTGCTGGAAGAAGCAACACGTGGATCGGCAATGAACTATCCGTTCTGGCCGGGAGGACTTGACGAACCGCCACGTGAAATTAAAAAACTGAATATTGACATAAATTTGGGTGCCGAGCTGCTCACGGTGCCACCAGGCTTTCAAAAGGGCTATAGCTTTGATGATGGTAGCGGAAAAACAAGTGGGGAGAGTGGTAGCACTTTTGCGAAGCCGGACAACGTCAATTTGCTGGAAAATTTAGAAAAAGATTTGGACGTACAAGAGTGGCTCAAGTTGAGCGAGGAACCTAAAGAGGAAGCGAATGTGGCGGCACTCGCCGATTCAACAGAATTCAAAGATGTGGAGGAACATATTATGAGCGCAGACTTACAGCCGGTGCTTGAAATATCGAATACAAATACAAAAACCGCCTTTAGTAGCGAATGGGCGGAAATGTTGGATATCTCACAACCTTTAACAAATTTCAAGGAGCGCATACCATGTCCCGCCATGACTTATCCCTTCGAGTTGGACGTGTTTCAGAAGCAAGCTATCATCAAACTGGAAGAACGTCAATATGTATTTGTAGCGGCGCATACCTCGGCGGGTAAGACTGTAGTCGCTGAGTATGCTATAGCGCTATCTCAGCGTGATCTAACTCGCACCATTTATACATCACCAATTAAAGCGCTGTCCAATCAAAAATATCGTGACTTCAAAAAGACTTTCAAGGATGTTGGTCTGATTACGGGCGATCTACAAATTGATCCAACCGCTTCGTGTCTCATTATGACTACTGAGATATTGCGTTCAATGCTTTATTGTGGTAGTGAGATAACTCGCGATCTCGAATATGTAATTTTTGATGAGGTGCACTATATAAATAATCCCGAACGTGGTCATGTGTGGGAGGAGGTAATCGTGTTTGTAAGCTCTTTATTCTAAGTTAAATTAAATTCTTTCAATACTTTCAGGTCATTATACTTTTGCCAGATCATGTGAATATAATAATGTTAAGTGCCACCGTTCCTAACACGATGGAATTAGCCGATTGGGTTGGCAGCACCAAGAAGCGTAAGGTGTACGTAATAAGCACACTGAAACGTCCTGTGCCTCTTATGCACTACCTTTATACGGGTTGTGGTGGAAAAAGTAAAGATGATATATTTCTGCTAGTAGACGCAGATGGCAAGTTTCTGCACCAAAACTATGAAAAGGCTGTAGAACGCAAGAAGGAAATGCACTCCAAATCGAAGGGTGGCCAAAGTGGTGGTGGCGGCGCGCCAGGAAAGAATTTTGTAAGCGCCAAACAAGATCAAAATATGTGGATTGGTCTTATCGATTTTTTAAAGCGCAATGAAAAAATGCCAGTTGTGGCGTTTACATTATCGCGCAATCGCTGTGATCACAATTTGCAGGTATGAAAACAACAACAAGGTATGGAGATGAATTTTAAATTCGTCTAAAAGAAAGCATATCGATTCATCTGCCTTAAACCCAGACTCGCGACCCTACTATTCAAAGCATGCCCCGAGCAGTCTGGTCCAAACACCGGAAGTGCCAGATTTCATAACACTATACGACAAATCAACTTTATTTTCTGAGTATTGGACCAAACCAACTTTTTTGAATAGATTGAGACATAAGTAAAAGAGTAATTTCTCAGTTTTTCAAAGTCAGCCTCCAAAATATGGGCTTTCGCAGATCGAAGTTAAACAATTCGAAGATTTGATTTGATTGGCCCTCTATAACACTTTTTACATGCACTTTTAAATGGTAAAAGGATCCCAATAAAGGCAAGCAGGTCACGCGCACATTTTTCCTTTTTCAATTTTTTTAACAAAAATTACGAAGAGTCCAATATCGAACTTCGAAACCCTATAACTAAGTTTGGAGGCTAATTTCGAAAAAAAAAAAACGGGGAAATTCCTTTTTTACTTATGACTAGGATGACTTCTGACACTCAGCCCTCCATTTAAAAATGAAAAAAACCAATATTAATTCAACTTTTCCTTGCAGGCCCTTCAATCAGTTGACTTAAACACTGCACGCGAAAAAGGTTCAGTACAAAAATTCTTCTTACAATGCGTACAAAAACTTAAACCACCAGATCGTCAACTGCCACAAGTACTCACGTTAAAAGACTCATTAGAGCGTGGAATTGGCGTGCATCATAGTGGCATATTGCCTATACTCAAAGAAATTGTTGAAATGCTTTTTCAATCCGGTTTAGTTAAACTACTCTTTGCTACCGAGACATTTGCCATGGGTGTTAATATGCCTGCACGTACCGTAATTTTTGATTCGCATCGTAAATATGATGGGCTAGAAGTGCGTAGCCTAAAACCAGGCGAATATATACAAATGGCTGGACGTGCTGGACGTCGTGGTCATGATGCAAATGGCACTGTTATATTGATATGTAAAATGCAAGTTCCCCCAGCAATGGATTTACGTTCTATGATATTAGGTCAGCCAGAAAAGTTGCAATCACAATTTATACTACGTTATGCTGTGATATTAACTTGTTTGCGCATCGAGAGTATAAAAGTTGAGGATATTATACAATTTAGTTTTAAGGAGTTCAATCAGAAATTACAATTGCCGGCGCAAAAGAAACAATTGGAGGTGGCGCAAGATAAATTTTCTCAAATGCCGGAGTTGGGTGAACATTTGCAGCCACTGTGTCGATTCTATGACCTCGCACAGGAGTATATCACGGAGCGGCAACGTCTTATGGTATGTACATATGAAGTGAAACTTCTTAACATTGCATCAACACTAACTAGTTCAAGTCATAAATAACTGCTGTGAAAAAATATTTTACAATTCCTTTTTTTGCGCAGAAATATTATTTATCACAAGCTAAGGTAGCGAAAGAATTGAAAGTAGGACGCGTACTTATAGTTACACAAGGTAAACACTACAATAAATTGGGCATAATACTAGCTATTAAATCAACACCGGGAAAGGATACCGTTTATAGACTATTAGTACTAGAACACCAATTTAATACAAGCGACCAGAAGGTAAGAAATAACTTTATTGAAAGAACAAGTCAACTTTAGCTTTCCAAAAAAATAGGATACCTTTCATCGTGGCGATATCTATTACAAAATGGTATCCCTAACACCACAGCACAAATTCTTCCAACCGGAAGGCATTGGTGGTCATAGCGTGCTCGATGTAACAGCTATCGATGTGATTGAGATTACGAAAAACATAATTAAAGTTGATGGTGATGTAATCATACGCAATTGGGAACAACGACAAATTGAACGTTTTAAAGATTCGCCACCAGGCGCAACTGTGGTCAAAGCCGTTAGTGAATTACAACAGCTCAATCAAAGCTATATCGATAAACCGGAAACTTTGAAATTTATGAATCTCTCTAAGGAGGTTAATATAAGTGATGAGAATGATATGGCACAAATACGTTATACAGAGCATTTATGGAAGCAACTAGCCACAGTATTGCCACACACCAATATAGCTGGATTTGAACAAGAATTCGCGACAGTTTATGAACGTAGAGTATTGGAGCGTCGCATTGAAGAGTTGAAATTTAAAAATTCTACCAAGAATCTCTCGCTATATCCGGATTATTGTAATAAATTAGAAGTGTTGCGTGCGCTGAAATATATCGATGATTTGGATGAGGGTTAGTTGTGTCTTGAAGCTTTCTAAAAAATATTTATTTTTTAAACAATTACAACTTTTCTGCAGTCACCTTAAAGGGCAAAGTTGCATGTGAGATGGGACAGAATGAGCTACTGATTACAGAATTGATATTGTGCAATATGTTTAATGATCTTGAACCAGCTGAGATTGCTGCCTTGCTTTCGGGTTTGGTATTTCAAAGCAAAATTCAAGGCGAGCCAGTTATACCGGAAAAATTAAAAAAGGTAATGCAATTTTGTGTGAGCTGAGCTGTTTTTAGCTAATTTGCAAATATTTTATTTTTATTTTACATGTATTCAGTGCGTGAAAGAATTTGAGGAAATCAACGATACAATTTTGGCCGAAGAACTGCGTCATAGGGCTGTTATAGAATCGGATAATCGTCTCAACTTTGGATTGCTAGAAGTAGTGTATGAGTGGGCGCGTAATAAGGTATGTGAAAGAATAATGTTAATTAAGCAAATTATAAATCTTGGCAAGAGTTTTAAAAAAGAACATTGGAACTATTCGAAGCTTCGATTGTAGATTATTTTGCTACCGAAAATCGAATGTTACTATTCGAGTACCCAACAAGTATTCGAAAAATCGAATAGAAGTGAGTATTGATATTTGAACTTTACTATTGAAATACTGTCATATTCGAATAGTTCGATTGTTTGAATATCAAGAACTCTAGTAATAATGTTAAAATAAACTTTTCTAACTTACATAAAATGATTTATTGTGCCTTCAGTGTAGACCTCCATAATAGTCATCGAGAAGTTTTAGTATGCCACTTTTGAATTTGTCAATGTTAGATAACCTATTAGGTATATTAAAAACAAATTTAGTATTCAAACTCTTTATTGCAGCCATTTGCGGAAATAATGAAACTTACCGAGGTACAAGAAGGTATAATTGTGCGTTGCATACAACAGTTAGACGAAACGTTGCGTGATGTTAAAACAGCTGCCATACGTATTGGTAATCCAGCATTGCAGAGCAAAATGGAAGATGCTTCAACTGCCATCAAACGCGATATAGTTTTTACAGCCAGTTTATACACAGCATTTTGATTTCTAAAACGAAAGCTTAAAAAGGAAATAAATAAAAGAATGTTACAAAGTATAAAAATTCTTTTTTTTAATTTTATACGGTTTATTGCAATATTTTACAAAAAATTATTTCTTTCTTTAAAAAAATATCTTAATAGAAGTCAAGTTTGTATGGTTTATTATTTGTTGTTTTGCGAATTATTTTTGTATCCATGAATGTTTATCAGAACATATAACATAGTCACCTTCTCGAAGCATTGAATATGTTAAGATAGACTGCTAAAAAAATGTGCTTATGTATTACATAAACAAACCATTACAAAGTAATTACCTGTTTAATTTTCATTACTAACTTATGATTAAAAAATAAATTTTGTTTTCAAGCATGTGTGCATGTGTTTGTATGTTTATCGTGATTCAGGCTTAAATTTAGGTGGTACAATCATGCCATGCATGCGTTTTTGTTTTTTCGACTTTTTCGATTTACTCGCACCAGACTGAAAATCATGCCAACTATTTACACGATGTTGACGTGACTCTTCAAAATTCTTTTGCCACTCTAGGTCAGCTTTGCGTTTTTCTTCCTCCTCTATTTCAGCTTCACGCTTACGTTTGCGTTCTTCTTGATCGCGCGTATCCAATTGCTGCCGACGTCGTTCCATATCGGCAAACAATTTCATTACCATCACATAAATGGCATGTTTATATTTTGCGGGATCATCTTCGGGTATACTTTCGAAACCTTTACTTTCTTTGCGTAGTTTCTTCCGTTTTTCTGCGATCTAGTTAAAAAAAAAATGATGAATGAAAGCAAGGTATAGACATTATCTTGATGCCTGAGTGGAATACCTATCTAACTCTGCAAACTTCAAATCGTTTTTAAAAATCTGATATAAAGGTTTGGCTGTTTTCGAACTTCCAGCAAATATAGGGCGACATTCCACTCAGGCCCTGACTATGAGACAAATTTTATCCTCGACTACTGTCCGACTGAGATTTCTTTTGGTATTATGACGCTCATGGTGAAACTTATCGAAAAATATCGAAAAAGTCTCAAAATACTAGAACTAGGATGAACTAAGATTATTCGATAAAATATGAATATTATTTATTATTCGTACGATTATTCGAATGTGAATTCTAAAATGAGTACCTATCAAGTATTCGAATATGTAGTCGAACAGAAGTATTTCTAGTTTCTTGTATTGCCGGTTGTGCGAGAACGGTACCAGTACTTGTGCTGTACCCATCGTGCCGAAACGACCCGGGCCATTTTCTTATATCGACCCGGCCAAGAGCAATACACTCGGGGTGACCCTGTTTGACGTTTAGTCAGCGTTGCACCTCGTTACAACAACAGAAACGACAAAAACAAACTTTCGACAACGGCGCAGGGCCACAATCAAAGTCATCTTTGGCCACAATAGCACAGCAGTCAAAATTTCGAATTTAACTTTTCGAATATTGTATTATAGATTAATCGAATATTCGAATATCAAGAGAGAACTTAAAAGAATTTTTCGACGGAATAAAAAAATACGAGTGAAAAAAATCCTCGAGATCTTTTAGAATTGGGCAAATTATTTTTAAACTTTTGGTCAATATAATTTAAAAAAACTTGGCACAGTCTTATAAATAGAAAAAATAGTAATGGGTACTCTGAATTTCATAGACTGGATACAAAATATACAAAAAATTGCTTACTTAATAGGTACTCACCATATGATCGGTACGCTCTTTCGCCTCCTCATAAACATCCAAACATTTTTTACGTGTAACATCATTTTCCAATGTCTTCCATGCACGATTTATAAGATCAAATGCTGTTTGTGCACGTTCCTTATTGTCCTGGTTTTTATCCGGATGTACCAATATGGAGAGTGTGCGATAGCGTTTCTTGATTTCCTCAACAGTTGCCTCAGGCTCTATTTGTAGTACCTCGAATGGATTGAGATTGAAGTATGTGGAACCTGGACGAAGTAAACGATCAATTTGTTGAGAAGAAGTTAGAACAGAATCGCGTTTTTCAATTTCTTTAACCTGTGAAATGGTCCAAAATATGATTAATCAAGTATGTACACATTTAGGTAATTTTAAGGTATAATGTTGCGTAAAGACGGCATGCACGTTTCTTGCATGAAACTAATTGTGTCTGCATTGACATTACCATTAAAAAGAAAAAATAGATATGCCTAAATATTAAAAGTCCCATTATTTGCCCATGGCCGTACTTGTGCGATGAAAAATACATAATTTAAGGATTCATACAATGCAAAAAATCTTCATATTTTAGGGATCCGAATAAAATCGGAAAACTTGCATATCCCTCGCTTGCGTTTGGAACACAGACATAAGTAGCCCTTGTACGCACTTTATCAGATGCAACCTGATCCGCACTAACTAACATCGATCCATATTTCTGCACATACCAGTATTTCATACCAACACGGTGTAAATAATATTAGGGTACTTATAAGGTTTCGTTCTAGTGCGGCTGAAAATGATTCTGTTTAGAGTTTCGCAAGAGTTCGAAAGTTCATCCACTTATACGGGCATGTGCAAATACACATCCATTATAAACCTGAAGACCTATGTAACAGATACATATGTATGTACGTTTGTGTGTACAAAATTTGCGGGAATAGAAACCTTTATCAGCGTACAGCAGTAGCTTACACAAAACTCTTATTCGTGTTCAAACAATATATTTATCAGCGCAGCATTTCTTTTTGCCTTAACTTATTTGCCATAATTAGACCATACGTATACTAACCTCAGTGTAGAAGGAATCAAAGGAGCTATCCTTCGATGTTGTAGGGCGTTCATTTAAGGCCATTTTCCAGCTAGATGTTCCTCAAATGCTGTACATACGTTTTATCGTTGGTGAAGCTTTTCTATTTCGTTTATTTCCTGAAAAAAGTTAATTTTTCATAAATTTTTCGCCAATACAAAAATTATTTTATTTACCCACACACAACTTTTCTTTTCAGAATTGAAACAGGCTGCATAGGATGCCGAAAAATTACAATGTCAAAGTTTGCTATGCAATTGTGAATAGTAAAAGAGCCACAATGATTTTTAAAATACCCAAAATGGAATTTACCAGTCTTCTGAAATCTAAAGCTACGTTTACACTGCACCAAATGCGTCACTTTTGACCAAGTTTTTTCGAGACCATTCATCCGCAGATTGAATTTGATCACCAAATTAGGTCAAATTAAATTAAATTCATCTATTTTGGCAAAAATTCTTTCTGCGGACAAACATTCTCGAAATAACTTCGACTTCGACAAATGCGACGCATTTGGTGCAGTGTAAATGTATCATTACTAGAAACGATGGAACTCTTAAAATTAATGGGGACAGTTATAATTGACCTAAAGTAGATATTAAAGTGAGCGTAAACTTTTTTGACCGTTGAAAATGCGGTCAAAAAGCTGACGCTTAATTTAGTACCTACTTTATCCCAAATTCCTCAATTACATTCCAGCACCAAATTGATTTCAACGTGGTGGCATCACTAGCATTGTTGTGAAAACAAGTGTTGACCGGCCATTTCAGCTCGCGTTTGTTATTTAGGGAAAATTATGTATAAAATATTACACATTTTTGCACGTGGCTTAGTACGCAAGTCGAAGCTATTAGCGCCGAAATATCATATTTGTCGGAACACTTATTCTACAACAAAGAAAATGGAAAGCGCACAGAAATTGCTAGCAGACGATATTGTATGGATGGACCTTGAAATGACAGGCCTTAATGTGATTAGTGATAAAATAATCGAAGTTGCCTGCTTGATAACAGACAGAGATCTTAACATTTTAACAGAAGGTCTCAACTTTGCTATAAAATATCCCAACGAGACATTTGAACAAATGGATGAGTGGTGCAAAAAACATCATGGACAATCTGGTTTGATCAAAAAGTGTTTAGAATCAGATATTGCACCTGATCGTGCAGAAAGCTTAGTTTTGGAATACTTACAAAAATATATACCAAAGGGTAAATGTCCATTAGCTGGCAATACAATATATATGGATCGGTTATTTTTACGACAACAGATGCCCACCGTTGATGACTACCTGCATTATCGCATCATTGATGTATCGAGTATTAAGGAAGTGTGTCGGCGTTGGAGACCTGATGTTGCGAATGCAGCACCCAAAAAACGTTTGCTGCATCGTAGCTTGGATGACATTCAAGAAAGTATTGATGAGCTGAAATATTATCGTGACCATTTTTTCAAGAGCTAGTAGTAAGATATCCTTCAAATTAGTTTTTCAATAATTATTGTTTATTTTTTCATATAATTATAAGTCGAAAGATTGTTGTAATTGTCAAACTGAGTAGGTAGAGTTGTATTATGAAGTCAGTGTCACTAAAAAAAAAAATAAATATTTAAATTATGTAACACAGATTTTCTCTTTTTTTAATGTAGCAACCTTTGTGGGATTCGACAGTTTTGGAAGGGAAAATTATGAAAATTTGCATATCCAAAAAAAAAAACAGAAAACAATACCGAAACAAAAAAGTTCAAGATAATCCCGAAATTTTATCAATAAGGTCTCAAAAGCATACCGAAATTTATGAGGAAACACTTCAGCACCCAGTTTCTGTAACTTTTTAACGAAATTCGTTATTGCCGTTAACATCGATTTTGACAAATTTTGTACAGAAAATTTTGTCAAAATTAACGATTTGTATGTAACGAACTTCGTTAAAAAGTTACAGAAACGACGTGCAGAGCTGATACCGAATATCACTGAGAGCTTCTCGACAAAGTCCTTAATTGATCCCGAAAAATATCCAAAAACAATCCCGAAAAATTAACAAAATGATTCCGAAAACACAAGCCTTGTGTATCAATACAAGTGTAAACTCTTCCGCATAGACGTCAAAATTCCAAAACGAGCTTTAAGCGGGCTACTCACCTGCCAAGAAATGTCAAACTCCATATAAAAAACGCGCAAGAAATGGTCAAGAAATGTTTTCACACGTCAAATTTTCTTGAGCCAATACTCAGCTCATAAGACAAAATGCTACAATTTTCGATGGTTGGCAGCGCCGGCTTACCTCAAGAAATAAATATGCTCGTATATATCTCTTGAGGTAAACGTGCAGATTCACTGCAAAGATGAGCGTATACTTCGCTGCACATGTTTTATAAATTTTTATAATGCTAATCTGCAATAAAATGGAAAATGCCGTAAACGTCAAAATTTCTTGACCAGGCACAAGAAATATATGCTCGTTTTTTTCTTGAGGCATTTCTTGGCAGGTGGGTAGCCCGCTTAACACCTGTTTGAGATTGTGGTTATTAACAAGTGTGATATCATAGGCATAGGCGTGAAAATTTCAAAGTGAGTTTAGTCACCTGTTTTTAATTTTCTTTTTTGTCTCACTTCTTTCCATCTCTTTCTACCATTAGGTAAAAGATAGGAGACCGCCATGTTGATGTGTGCAGGATGTTAAACAACGCCATTGCTTTTCTGTTATTCGGTGCTGGTGGCATTTTAATACGTGCAGGATGTAAACAAACCGACATTTTAATGTGTGTTGTCAAAAGAAGAGTTCACGCTTGTACTGATACACAATGAACGAAAGTGAAATGGTCCTATAAACGTTCCGCGATAATCCGGATATAGTCCCAGATAAATTCTAAACACAAACCTGAAATTGTCCAAAAAGAATCGGAACTGATCCCAAAACAATACCGATCTAAACTCATGAAAACATGTATGGAATGCTATCATCCAAAGCTAGGTACTACCTTCGCCTTTCACGTGAAACAGCTGTGAAAACCCATAAAAAATTTATGATTCCTTGATTATTTTCCCTGAGTTCGATCACTGTACGTTAAATAAAACACTCCGATTCTGTTTAATAAGTAGTACGCTTTATTCAGGACTAAAAGCCGTAGTACAATATCGCGGGTTAATTTACTGTTCAGTACTTCACTGTACAACACTTCAAAATAAACTGATTGATTTGCGTTGTCTTTGCGCGGTTTATATACCCTAGCAAACAGCAGCTTCACAACCTAGAAATGTCTACACCTTTCTGGTTTATTCGTGCAACAGTGTTCTCGAAGCGTTTATCTATCGTCATCTCCTCTTTGTGCCACATTCGTAAACACGCGAGCTGCCTCTCCCTCTCTCGCTCTCACGTCATGTATGTAAACAGCTGTAGTTGTGGTAGTGACGCTAGTGGTGGAAGATGAGCGATTCTTGATAACATTCGCCACACTGCCCTCCACCTAAGTCTGATCGTCCCGATCAGACACATTTCCCGATCCGAACGTTGCTAGTCTCTCCAGGGGAACCACTTTCATTTTGTTCCGTAGCATTCCAACAGCCTGTATGCGGTAAACAACGTCGTTGATCCGTTTCACAACTCTGTATGGTCCTTCCCAGTTGCACTGAACTTTGGGAGACACACTTTTCCTCCGTTGTGGCCTGTTAAGGAATACTAAATCTCCTTCCAGAAACCCTTCTGTTTCCATTGCTTTGTCGTACCTGGTTTTCATGTTTTTGCTTATAGTTCTGGGGAATGAACCAGCTTCATCCAAGGCAATCCTCTCAACCGGTGCATCTGAGTTGCACTGCCTCCTTCGACCATGACTCGTGGACCTCAGCACCTTTGCTCTGATGCACTCATCGCATTTGGCAATCCACTCCTTTACCGACTGACCGTAACCAACCCAATAAAATGTCTGCTTAATCCTCTCCAAGGTCTTCTTGACTCCTAGATGACCTCCACTTGGATCGTTATGCAGTTCCCTGAGAACATCAGACACCCGCTTCCTTGGAACAACTATAAGCTTCCGAGCGCATTGACCATCCTCACTCTCCCATATTCGATGAAAACAACCGGATACCATTCGTAAACTGTTCCATTGTGCCCAATATGACTTGGCAACTGGACTCGCCGCTGACATTTCTTTTCTTGCTGGTCGTTTGTCTCGCTCAAGCCCTCGGATCACAAATGCCAGATCTGAATCTTCCTGTTGACTTCTCCAAATATTCTCAAGCAGGCATTTGTCTATCAAAGCCATTGGTTGAGGAGGTACCTTTGCCTTTCGAGTGTCCCTGTGCCTCATCTCTAATGAAACTCCTTTGGTGTAATACCCAATGTTGTGTCCAAAGATCAGAGGTACTTCTTGGCCATTGTATCTCATAACTCTATTTCTCAGGTTCATGTGAATGTCTCTCACAGCCAAGAAGTCGACGCCAATGATGACTTCGTCCACAATATCTGCCACTAAGAAGTTGTGGTATGTAGTCGCATTCCCAATCGCAACTTTGCACCGCACTTCTCCATGAACCAGCTTACTTTCACCAGTTACTGTCCGCAACTTTGCATCCTGCAATGGTCGTACTCTCTTTTGGACCAAGTCACTTCTAATGATGGAATGGGATGCGCCAGTATCCACAGTGAATAACCGCTCTTTTCCGTCCAAGAAACCTCTAACAGTAACAGTACTTGCTTTCCCTCCGACCTGCGACACAGAAACTATAGGGCATTCATCTTGGTCATCTCCTCCAGCGTTACCCTTACGTCCACAAGCATTGCCGAAGTCTCTGGAGCCGATGTTGCAATGACGCCCCATATGGCCAGATTTTCCGCACTTGAAGCATTTAATGGCTGCTTCATTTTTCCGTTGCTTTCCGTTCAATGCTTCTAGGATTGCGTCCACCCACTCTGGTCGTTCTACTTCCACATTGTGAACCTTCTTATCTGGTTTACATAAAATCGAGGCTGTCTCTTGCAATAAAGCGTGTGATACCGTCTCTGCGAATGTCCTTTTGGGGTTTGCATATGCGGCTCGCTTCGTCTCTACATCCATTATTCCATTTATGAATCTTTGGATCTTTACCCTCTCGATGTATTCCACGGGTGCGTCTGCGTTTGCTAGATGAGCCAACCTCTCGATGTCCGATGCAAACTCCTGTAATGTTTCGTTAGCCTTCTGGAAGCGATTCTGTAGCTCTATTTGATGTATCTGCCTTCTATGCTCGCTGCCGTAACGTCTTTCAACGGCTCCCATCAACGCTTCATAGTTGTTTCTTTCAGCGTCCGGAATAGTCTGTAAGATTTCGGCTGCAGGTCCTTTCAATGACACAAATAAAGCAGCGACTTTGTTCTCAGCGCCCCAGTTGTTCACAGCTGCTGTCTTCTCAAATTGTAGCTTAAATAACTGGAAAGGAACAGAACCGTCAAAGGATGGGGTTTTTACCTTGGGTGCGCTTGTTGAAACCACTGTGCGATTCAGCTGCAACTCCTGGATACGACTTCTTAACGCATCCACCTCGGCTTCGACTTTCTCCTCAAGCTGTATTATTTTCCTGTCCTGCATATTTAGCTGTGCTGACATACGTTCCTCCTGTGCCTCCAACTGAGATGACATATAAGCCTTATGTTCTTCCAATTGGGAGGAGATCTGTGATGATACCTGTGCCGAAATTTGCGACGACATTCGTGTCTCCTGCTCTTCCAACCGAGACGTAATGCGTGTCTCTTGTTCTTCCAACTGAGATGCCATGTGTGTCTCTTGTTCTTCCAACTGAGATGCCATGTGTGTCTTCTGTTCCTCCAACTGAGATGACATGCTTGATGTTATGTTGTTTGACATCTGAGCCAAGGCAGCCAATAAAGAGTTTGTGTCCACATTTGCCACTGAATCCGTAGAGTCCTTTTGCTCTTCTATTTTCGTCGCTCCTTCTTCCGAAAGTTGAAAAACATGATCGTCAACGTTGATTCCTTCCGCTTCCATAGCCTCGCGTAGACGTGATTGTAGTTCTGGCTTATTGCCTGTTGTTACCAATCCACGTATCTCCAGCTCGTTTTTGAGCTGCTGGATCTTCAATTCATTAAACTTTGCCATATCCTTGCACTGTTCTTGTTACCTTTACAATGTCCTTGTTATCCTGTATTTATTTAACAATACCGCTTCTGACACCAATTGTGACGAATTCGATGATTCCTTGATTATTTTCCCTGAGTTCGATCACTGTACGTTAAATAAAACACTCCGATTCTGTTTAATAAGTAGTACGCTTTATTCAGGACTAAAAACCGTAGTACAATATCGCGGGTTAATTTACTGTTCAGTACTTCACTGTACAACACTTCAAAATAAACTGATTGATTTGCGTTGTCTTTGCGCGGTTTATATACCCTAGCAAACAGCAGCTTCACAACCTAGAAATGTCTACACCTTTCTGGTTTATTCGTGCAACAGTGTTCTCGAAGCGTTTATCTATCGTCATCTCCTCTTTGTGCCACATTCGTAAACACGCGAGCTGCCTCTCCCTCTCTCGCTCTCACGTCATGTATGTAAACAGCTGTAGTTGTGGTAGTGACGCTAGTGGTGGAAGATGAGCGATTCTTGATAACATTCGCCACAATAATTTCGATAAACGTCGTGATTTCTATCGAGTTTCCCGTACCGACGGGATTGATAATGGCGCCCTGAATGATCAAAAAATTGAAAGGGTAATAAAAATTGGTATATTTTTGAGAAACGAAAGCGCCATAAATCACCTGCTTGCTACGTTTTAATATTCCTGTTGGGCAATGCAACAGAATTTTCCTATTGTGAATCGTTAAATCGTAAAACTTTGAATCACTCTGTGCTTTTGTTTGAAACAATTTGACAAACAATCTTACGGCTTTTGTGAGATTCTTTCAAGTGAAATAAAAATAATAAAATGGAGCGAATGGATATCGATATAGAATCCAGTTTAAACTATGGAGCATCATCATCATGCACGCATCGTCAAACATGTAAAGTAACTGCTGCAAATGCCAATATAATGGCTGGTCCAGGGACAGTACCATCGGTGACTGCTTCGTTACATCCTTTGGTTATAATGAACATTTCCGAGCATTGGACACGTATACGTGCACAAGCCGGTGAGGTATGTCAGGTGTTTGGTGCATTAATTGGTAAACAAAAGGGACGAAATATTGAGGTAATGAATTCGTTTGAGTTGCGAGTTGATCGTGTCGGTGAGGATGTTGTTATTAATCGTGAATACTATCAAACCAAGGAGGCGCAATTTAAACAGGTATATATAAAAGGTAGATACTTTTCTAGGTTATCACTTTCTAAGGAGGTGATGAGCGAGAATAGATAATGACTTGAACGCAACAGAAATTAGAGTAAAAAGCTAGCTCACAAGGTATAGCAGGATAATGCAGACTTAAGTGTAAATGTACTACTGTTGGGCTAGTGACACCAGAGGCTAATTACGGAGCGTACCAAATTCATTCAAATTCAAGGGAAACAGGCGTTTGGATGCACGGAACAAGTGGGCACGCCACAATCTTAGGCTCTCACGCTCCTGTTTACATACCATCACGCACTGACTATTGCACGCCAAATAACGTGTTTGTTAGGAATTATGAGGTGGAAATACCAACAAGACAAGAATGGGATAACAGACCACATACTGTCCAGAACGCCATTAACATATTCACTGATGGCTCGATGGGAAGGTGGGAGGAGGTATCTTTTCACCGGATCTGGGACTAGAAATCTCTTTTCGTCTTCTCGATCACTGCAGCGTGTACCAAGCGGAAATGCTGGCTATTCATGGTGCAGTTAAAAGCTTGGTGTCTACGCCCCGAAACGGCAAACGAATATTTATTTTCTCAGACAGTCAGGCCGCGCTAAAGGCACTGAACTCATGTGTCGACAACACAAAGTCGCTAACTGAATGCCTCAGATCTCTTAACGAGATGGCTCAGCACTTCGGTATCAGCCTTATTTGGGTACCTGGTCACAGGGGTATTGAAGGCAACTGCAAAGCGGATGAGCTGGCCAGGAAGGGTACCACCACTTATCTCCTTCCAGGAAATGATTTGGTAGGCATTCCCATGGCCTCTTTCAAACTTCGTGCGAGCACAAATACCATACAAAGAGCAAATACGCTCTGGTCAAGTCTCTCGACGTGCGAGATAACCAGGTCAACTTGGCCTTCTTATAATAAAGGGCGTACTAATTGCCTGCTGACCCTTAATAAATCGGGCATTTCCTCTTTGGTAAGGGTCTTAACAGGACATTGTTTAATAGGCACGCATGGTGCTGGCATGGGCGTCACATCTCATGACTACTGTCGCAGCTGCAGATGTATTGAGGAGGAAGAGAGCGTTCAGCATCTGCTGTGTCAATGCCCCGCACTTAGTAGAAGACGTTTGGCTATACTCGGCCAACCGTTCCTGTTGTTGTTGTTGTTGTTGTTGTTGTTGTTGTAACGAGGTGTAGCCCTGCCTAAATGTCAGACAGGGTCACCTCGAGTGTATTGCTCTTGGCCGGGTCGATATAAGAAAACGGCCCGGGTCGTTTCGGCACGATGGGTACAGCACAAGTACTGGTACCGTTCTCGTAGATCCGGCAATACAAGAAACTAAACTAGCCGTGCAGGCTATGTAGGTCATTTAGCGTTACCCAGGGTGCACCAACTGGGAGGCGACCTACTTTTACACCCCTAGACCGTTCCTCGACGACCTCGTTGAGGATGGAAATTAAGGCGTTAGCCAAATTTATTGATTCCACGAACTGGTTTGTTTCTCTGCCTGGAGTGTGAGCTTATACGTTAAAATAGAATTTGCTCCAACATTGACGTACATCACGCAACTGCCGTGTTGGCGGACTGATTCTGTTTCCCGTTTTACTGGGTCCATATCCAGCAAATGATTGTTCTATCGGCCAAACTTTCGTGGAGTGCTTTTGTCGCTACGAACAAAAAAGGGAATCCGTCAAAAAGATAATACTGAAAAGCACTGAATGGAAGCTTTTACGGATTTTATAGAAACGAGGAGTCCTTCCGGATTAAATTAAGTGGTTTGGGACTCTGTAAACTCACCTGAAAGGAGTTCTAAAGCTTCAATTTGTTCAGTATCTGAGAGTATTTTGAGAATCGAATCCGCAAACCCACTCTATGCTCCAGTAGGAGTTGCGGAAGATTATGAACCAGCGGGTTAGGGGGTTAGAATATGCCCGAGGGTGGTTTGTCGGTAGTAAGCGGCGACTAAAATCCACTTGGACCCCGACTACGGGGTCAACGAAATCGTTCCCAAGACAGCCGGGCTAGTATCTGGAACGTACCGGATTATAATCCGGCATAGGACTGTCAACATCCGTACAACCCTGTCTGGTTCGGCACGTAGCCCTTTAATAAGTGGATCTTCCGGCTAGGCAGGGCGAAGTACGGCTACAATAAGAATAACAATATTATGAAGATGAAACGCACCTTTGAGGATACCTAAAGGAACACTAATACTTTCTAAAAAGGCACTTTATTCCGTCGGTTACGCATCTTTGGAAGAATTTCTAGGAGGATGAGCGCACCGCACAGACAGTCCTAGAAGAGCGCCTTAAGGACTCCTCTTGTTAGCCTGTTGATGTTGATTAGGCAGAGCTAAGATCTGTGATCATTCAACCCTTACCACCAACTCGTACCAGTCGCTACCGCTTAGAAAGTGATAATCTCTGAAGGTTTCGAATACTATTTAGATCTCTATTTAATTGGATCATCCTTATTTATATTTCTCTATCTTTGCAGGTTTTTCCAGATTTAGATTTCATTGGCTGGTATACAACCGACGAGTCACCAACGCTTCTCGACATACACATCCAAAAACAAATGGCTGAAATCAACGAATGTCCTATTCTATTACAACTCAATCCTACGTCACGTAGCGTCGATCAACTGCCGCTTAAGTTATATGAGTCCACCTTTGAATTGATTGGCAATGAAGCCAAAATGTTATTTGTGCCACTCACCTACACCTTGGCTACCGAAGAAGCTGAACGAATAGGCGTTGATCATGTGGCACGTATGTCAACAAATGAAACTGGTGAAAAGTCTGTTGTTGCCGAACATTTGGTTGCACAAGATAGTGCCATAAAAATGTTAAATAAACGTATACAAATTGTATTAAAATATATAAAAGATGTCGAAGATGGCAAACTGACGGGGAATCAAGAAATTTTACGTGAAGCCTTTGCTTTAAGTCATCGTCTGCCTGTAATGAAGGGAGCCGAGTTTCAAGAAGAACTCTATACGCAATGTAATGATGTTGCTCTCATTAGCTATTTGGGTGCCATGACTAAAGGTTGCAACGATATGAATCATTTTGTTAATAAATTTAATGTGCTCTATGATCGACAAGGTTCAGGAAGGCGGGCACGTGGTTTATATTTTTAAATTAAAACTGAAATTTGAATGTACCGAGGAATGTAATAAATCCTGCTTCATAGTATGAAACAAAAAATAATACTTCTTTTTTTATAGGAAAATAATTTTATTATCCTGCATTGAATTAAAATTACACAGAGAAGCTAGAAAATTAAAACTATCTCCGTAAATGGATCTGTGCTTATAACGAACAAGTTTAGGCTTACATCAATTACATAATTTAAAGAAATGCACACAACATTGTTTACAATTATAGAATACGACATACATACTTAATGAGAAAAAACAACTAAGTGAATTATTTAACAGAGTTAATTTGTTTTGACTTGCTTCTTATATTTTAAATTACTTTTTAGGAGGATCTGCTTTTGATTGTTGTTTTGTGTGGGGGCGCGAATCACTGTGATACGATGTAGGAAATATTCGGGTCATTACTTGTCAATACAACCGTAGTCTGGATTGTATTTTTTAGAATTTTGAGAAGTTACAAAACGCATGATGTGTATAAAATTAGTTGAGTTGATACGGAATGACTCATATGCAATAGACTGTACCAAAAAATTTTTTTTTAATATCGAAAAAAATACATACTGAAACGTGTCAGACCTTAATATTTATTTTTAAAGGTCTATAATTGCTGGTCTAGATTTGTTTAATGATCTCATTTTTTATTAAAATCTAGGAAATCGAAACATGGTTTGTTTAAAAAAAATCTGATACGGCGTCTTTTTTTTGGGGGGGGTTTTTATTTATGTGGTTGGGATTAGCTCATCATATGCCAGGTTATATTCCACGGCCATTGTTGTTTCCTACGCCTACGCAATATAACGAAAAAAAGTTCCGATAGGTGGCGCAGAGGTCGCGATATTTTCCAAATTGCATTTGCTGAGCTTTTGCATTCGATATTGTACTAACCGTTGAGCTGGGCTCTTCAAAATTTTACCAACATTCAGGTTCGGTAAAAATGGATTATACGAAAAAAAAAAATCCGAAAAGTGGAGCGAATGTCGGACTTAATTTTCTACAAAAATATGCAGCAAACTTTTTTTACTTCAATGACTTGTACATACATATTATCTAAGTTTGATAGCAAAATTGAGATCAGTTCCCGAAAATTTGACTAGCAATAACAGACCTCACAAATTATATATCATTAAGGTCTGAAAAGTTTACAGTATTATTTTCGTCGTTATGAATTTTTTTTATCCTGTCTAATATACATTCCCTTTCAGATGTAACTCCTCACAATGGCTTAACGCACCCACATTTTCAATGAGACAATAACTTTATGTGACATCAACAATTCACTAAGAAGATAATTAAATGTTTTAGATTTCCAATTTTCAGTGATTGTAGTCTTCCAACTTAAATGTAGCAAATTGTTGTAAAAATTCAACTTCTAGCGGATGCATTTCTTTCGCTGGTATCACCAGCGAATGCAACGGACCACCCAAATCTGCTTTGCTCATTTCACGCAAAGTTTTCACTACTATACTCTGAGTATCGTGACCAACACGTGCCAACCCTACGCACAATGACATTTCATTTAGTATTGTATTGCGTTCCAGTGCATCCTTTTTGTCAACAATCGACATAAGTTGTTGCGCTGCTTCGGCTACACTCATAAAACGTGGCGGCTGATATTCTTTTCTTCGTCGCATAAGTGATTCCGGTGTTGGTTCTTTAACTTTGATATCAAGCAGGCATAGCGTATGCATATTATGTAGCCTATTTAATTTGATTTTGTCGTAAAAACTGTCTGGTTTCCATGTCTCATCCCAATATGGTATAGATACAGTTTCACCAAACTTATACAGTTGGAGGCCACAACAACCAATGGCATTCATAATTGAAGCATTGTGTATGACCTTGTACGGTATTTTTTTCTCTTTAGCGCGTAATATGAAATCGGTGTGTGTAGTCGCACCAAAGGGATCGCCAACCACGAGTAAGGCTACATCTTCCTCGCCAGCACCAGCTAATATTTCATCTGCACCTTGCTCCACGAGATCGCGATCTGCCAATAGCAGTGGGCGTCCATAGAATGTTTCCTAAACAGAATAATATAATTGTTTTTATTAATCTAATAACAAATATCAATACAAAAAATTATTTCCAACATACCAACTCTGCTTGCGGACAACCAAGTATAGATGTATACATTTCCAGGTACACACGAGCGCAACGTTTTACAATTTCAAGGCCCTTTACAGTAATGTCAGTTGGGTCGCCCAGCCCCAATCCAATCAAATAAAACATTGCTTTTGTGTTTATGTTGTTATTGTTTTTTAATACAACTTCCTGCTAATATGGTGTGACCACAAATCGCGTTGTCCAACTACCTGCTGCTTATCCCACAATCAGCACGCTTCAACCGCAAACGCACTTGCACTTTCCCGCGCTCACAATTACATACGCTAATAAGAATTGTAATTGTATTTTATGCCTGGCGGATTTTTCGCTATTCAACCTTGCAAATGTTCTTGGAGCTACAATATGTATATACTCCTAAATAGTGTGGGGATTCTGCGACGCACGTGCTGCTATTACCGAAATGAGAATAAAAAAAAATCTAAACAATTATGCTCAAAACTCGCAGAAAAAATATTTTACTCAACTAAATGTCACTTTTGTCAGAGTTGCTAAACTTGATAGGTGACAATAGCGGTGTTCACGTGGAGTGGAATTTGTATGCTATGGCATGACCACACTTACCTTATTTCATGATACAAATACTGTAAGGTAAAACCTTTCTCTCTTGTGATTTTATTTTGACATATTTAAGCAATATAAAATATGTCAGTCAAAAAGAAAAAAAATATTTAAAAATATGGTATACCCTGCAAAAATCGTTGGACTCTCTTTGACGAACGATAACCAAAACGAACGATAGTTGGTCTTTACGTTTCGTGTAGCAAAATTTTTCTTGTATTTCAAAATTCTGGGAACATTCTTTTTGGCTGGTGACATTAATATTTCGGATTCTAACTAGAATGTGACGAAACGTCAAGACCAACTATCGTTCGTTTTGGTTATTGTTTTCAAAAATTTTCAGCAATCTTAATTTTGTGTCTCTTTTACATATATCGAATCCCGAAGCTTTTTGACAATCCCGAGTTTTCCGGAATTTAAAATGGCAAGTCCCGAGATTTTTCAGGATTATCCGATACTACCCAAAAAGTTGGGGAGAGGTGGCAAAAGACGCCTTTTGACCTCGGTATGCATAATCCACAAGCGAGGACCCGATATTTTATTTCTGTCAAAAGATATTTCAACTCAGAAAGTTGTTTTGCGCATAAATACCATGGGTCACATTCCAATTTTGGCATCGGACCCTGTAAAAGTAATGGTTTTTTGCCAATAACTTTTCACTGAAAAAAAAAACTTAAATTTTTGCGTATTTCAGCAATTTTGTGGTGCTATATTTCTTCAAATCCCAGTATTTTGGAAATTTCCAGGATCCCGAAAGCCTGGGGTTTGATCAAATATAATTCCGGGATATTTGCACGAAAAAAATGGCATACGAGGGGTGGGATTCAGGATTTCCCGGGTACGAGACCTTACTACCAGCTATTCCGATTTGCAAATAGGAAGTCAGTCGAGACCTCCTTCCTCTGTTGCCGAATTGAAGTGTCAATTGGATAGCCTTCTGAGCTGGAGCCACTTTGTCCATTTGCGTAACATGACCCACCCAGCGGAGCCTTTGGGCTTTAACTTTCTGCACTATGAGCAGATCTGCCTAAAGCTCGTACAGCTCATCGTTACATTTCGTTCGATACTCGCTGTTGGCATTACAAGAAGGACCATAAGTATATCTTCGAATGATTTAAAGAGCCGCAGGTACAAAAGCAGTCGTGATACGAGTCATTGCGGATTATCTGAGGGAGCATTCTGAGAATCAGTAAACGAACGAACGGGGTCCTAAGAGAGTCCCTTCTTACACTAAAAAAAAACGAATGGCGGCGATATGCCAATAGGCTATCATAACCTCTAACGAGATTTCTGCCGAGCTTCTCTTCAAACTTGTGGTTGGCGGGACCTACAGTTTTTTTGCCGATTTTGAACATCACTTGCAAATAAAAAATAAATTTTTGCTAAGCTCCTCATGGCAGAAATACACCCGGAAAGTTTGCCAAACTATTGCCAGGGGGCGATGTTGCTTTTGCATCATCACGCTCCTTTGAGAGCCTTTCGGAGCATACCTAGTAGGGTGAGCGCATTGTAGAGGGAGTCCCAAAGGAGCACTTTGCGGTAAGGTATGTAATCGTAAGAGGTAAGGTTATAGGTTGCATTTTACCATGAGTGGATGTCGATGTCCAACAAGAGCAACTAAATTCAAATGCTATACCATGTATGCAAAACTCACCCCCATTTGTCACTAGGGTCAGAGAAGAAGTGCTAGATATTACCATAGGGAAAAATCTGGCCGATGCTCTGGTCTCGAGATGGAGGGTGTCATCTGAACCCTCACAATCGGACCATCGCATTATCCAGTTTGTTGTAGGGGCTGAGGTGGGAATAAACCAGCCTAAGAAAAACCCTAGGAAAACTGATTGGGGAAATTCAATAGCATACTAGAGCTTAACCTTTCCTGCATCGAAGGAGGGAACAGGGGAACAACGGAAGAGGAACTTGAGGAGAGGGTTAACAGTATCAATCACGTAGTGATTGACGCTTTTAACGCTAGTTGTCGTGACTCCACGGGGAAGAAATACAGAACCCCATGGTGGGCGAGTGAGCTCTCATCAATGAGATGCAACGTGCGGAAGCTCTTTAATCGGGCAAGGCGCACCGGCCACTGGGAGGAATACACGACACGACTAACAGAGTACAACAAAGCAATCAGAAACGCCAAAAGGAATAGCTTTAGGAGTTTCTATGAGACCATTTCTTCCACTCCAGAGGCTGCTAGGCTTCATAAGGCACTAGCCAAGGAGCAGGGGGAAACTAGAATGGCGAGTTTACGAGCACCGAGGAAGAAAGAGCGAAAGCCCTGCTGACCGCCCATTTTCCGGAAGCGACAATGGAACCAGAGGAGATCAAAGAACAATACCGACATCACAATGCTGGCACCTGGCGAAGAATCTCTTCACGGAGAGTGCAGTCAGATGGGCGATCAAATCCTTTGAGAGCTATAAGTCTCCAGGGGCGGACGGGATCTACCCGGCATTTTTGCAGCAGGGCGATACACTGGTCCCATACCTGTCCAGGATTATGAGAGACAGCCTAGCGCTGGCATACATTCCAACACGTTGGAGACGTGCCAAGGTTGTCTTCATACCCAAGGCAGGGAAAAAGGACTATTCAGTAGCTAATCTTTCAGGCCCATCAGTCTAACTTCCTTCGTTCTCAAAACGATGGAAAAGATAGTGGACCATGAGATCAGATCGAACACTCTGAGGCAGATCAAACACTCTGTGGAGAGATTCCACGAGAACAGGACCCTAGTATAGTACACTGATGGCTCGAAAACTCCAGAAGGAATTGGAGCGGGAATTTACGGCCCCCACATCAATTTGTCCGTCCCCCTTGGAGTACACCCGAGCATTTTTCAGGCGGAAGTGGTTGCTATAAGCCTGTGCGCGGGAATAAACCTGCAACGCGACTATACCAACGAGAACATCACTATATTAAGTGACAGCCAGGCCGCACTCAAGGCGATATCATCCTGTGAGATAAAATCCTCACTGGTGCTGGAGTGCGTGCTGAAACTGAGCGAATTAGCGGAAAAAAATAACCTCAGACTAGCATGGGTTCCAGGCCATGCGGGCATAGAGGGCAATCAGCAAGCAGATCTACTAGCGAGAACAGCGGCAGCAACAAAGCCCATAGGCCCTGAACCTTTTCTGGCGATCGGCGAACACACGATAAAAGAAAGGCTCAGGAAAGAGGAGTCTGACATGAGAGAGGAATACTGGCGTCAGACGATCGGGATGCGTCAGGCAAAAGCGCTGATGCGTGAGTATAACACAAGGCGCTACGAAGAGATAATAAACCTGTCCAAAAATAGTCTAAGGATTATAACAAGAGTCCTCACTGGGCAAGGCCCAAATGCATAGACTGGGCATCTCGTCCGGCAGCCTGTGTCGCTTCTGTGACTCGGAGGACAAAACAGCGGAGCACATTTTGTGCAAATGCGATGCAATCTCTAGAAGAAGGCATAAAATCTCCGGAGCCATGACTCTAGAATGTAGGCACATATATGAACTAAAGCCGATCCTAATTCTGAATTTTCTGAAAGAGATCGGCCTTGTAGATGTGCTTTGAGCATATGAGGGCACAATAGATCTTATGGTCGCAGTGCACTACCTCAACTCTATTATTATTATTATTATTATGTATGTAGATCTATATGGTAATTTGTACAAGTTAATGTTTCATGTTCAATGGCTGCGAGGAAGAAAATTACAAACGATTATACTTTGATTGCGCATGTGAGTACAACTTGTTAGCATGCCGGTGGACAAAACTGGTTAAAGAGATAGCCATTTCTCTGCAGTGGTCAAGTATGAGTAGATATGTATGTATGACTTCTATAAAACGCTATCAATTTGAGCTACTGCCTTACTTACCTGCTTATGATTATGTAACTGGTCCAAGCTCAATTAAAATTATATATATTAGACCGTACCAATAACGAAATTATTATTTTTTATATATTAATGTCCGTTTTCTCACCTGCCCTTTAATTTTAAAGTTCACTATAAGTTTACCGGCAACTTCATTTTCATATTGATTTCACCGTTTTCGACAAGTTCTAAAGTAAAAGCTTGAAACCATAAAGCTTGTTTACTCTGAGACAGATCGCCTGTCGACAATTTTCATTCAGAACTTTCATGTGATATTTGGATTTTTTAATATTTTTCGTATGTTTTTCGATATTCGGAAAAATATAATTATAATAAAAAAAAAAACTGGAACAGTCTAATGCACCTATGTACGTATGTATTCATGTATAATTCTTTTTTACACATTTTTGATGTTTTAAATTTTTAATCTTTTGGATTACATCGCTTTTGGTGTTATAATCCTTTTACAGGGTAACTGAATAATTATATACTCAGTTGTGTTAAAGACAAAGTTTTACTAACAGTAGTATTGATGGAAATTGTTAGTGTTTTTTCACTCTATATGATCCCTCTCACCTCTCATTACCCATCTTCTCCTTCCTCATGGATGGAGAGATGACATGACCTAGAAGTTTCCACTGGTCATACCAAATCGCCACCACGATAGTCGGGGAGTACCGCGGCGTACTGGGTTCATATCCGGCCAAGGACTGTCAATTTCGGCATCACTCCCCAAAACCTTCGGGGAGTGCTTTTACTGTTAACAACAACAACAACCACAACAACAACAAAGTGATTCGTAAGGTCACTGGAAGATCATAAGGAAGGTGTAAAACTAATAATAGCTGTGTTTCTTGAAAACTCCAGCAAAGAGCTGTCAGCAGAAGAGAGTCTTGTAAAAAGCTGTCAAAATCTCATTTCTGCTAATTTTTCGTCGAACAGGGTTGAGCAGAAACTTGCAGACAAAACAGCGGTTACGTTTCTGATTGGCTAACAATTTGAATTTACATTTTTTGTTGTTGTTTTGCGATGTCAGCTGTTCCTGCTTGCTAGTTTCTGCTGGACGAGTAATCTCCAGCAATAACTTGCAGCGAATTGGCGATCTCTCTCTCAATTAAATGTCAAAAAGCTGCTGAATTCGCTGCTATTTTTGTTCAATAAACGCTTTTTCAAAAATAATTATTCATAATTAGCAGGAAAGAAACGAAGCTAATATGAAAAATATAAAAGAAAAGGTTAAGGAGACAGATTAGAGAAATAAATTTAAAAAATATGACTTTAGGGTTTTTTTGCTCTCCTGACCAATTCTGATTTTGTAACTTAGAACGTTATTCGCGATGATGCTGCAATTAGTAGTTCAACCTAATACAATATCCAGATCAAAGTGGAGCGAGTGTGACCCGTATCTTTCATCAAGTCCATGAACCTAATCAATACGCGTTTTCTATATTGTAAGAATTAGGTAGAGCTATTGATAAAAAACATGACAACTGGGTATATATTATACCATAGCACTTCATATTGGACTTTTTTTTGCTCTTTTTCCAAGTAGCTGAACTTTTTTTTTTGTGTGAATCACGAAAAAGCCCACAACATTGTTCGATGGAATGCTTCACTTTAACGGTAAACCTCAAAGAGGTTAGACGCTTTCTGTTCGTTAAGACCGTTATATTTGTGAAGAGTAGAAATCTTTGTGATGAAGTTATATAACGTTATAATACTGTCGGTGATGTTTGTCGTAAAGAACCTGGCGGCACAAGAGACCAATTTAGTGCCTAATACAACAACAACCACAACAGCTGATATTATACTTAGCGATATACGTAAAGCTTTCGAAACCGTTACAAATAATACAAAGCTCTTAAATCAAATTATACCACAAATGTACGAATCGGTAATGCAAAAACCTAAAAGCACTTTTCACTTTGAAATCCCTGATGACAGTTTTCAAAATGGTTCGATAATGTGGACAATGGATCGTGATGATTTAGTGGATCCAATTTTTCCGAATATTACTTCCGAATTAATGCAGGCTCAGCTGAATAAAAATCGTGTGTCCTTGAATGGGAGCGGAAATTTGTTGGAGAATTATACATCGAAGAGCGATGAGGCACAATCATATGGTGCAATTACTTGGAGCGCTCTAGGTTTGGACGGTTGGACAGGCGAGATTGCATCGGACCATGTTGATTCGGAGCCGAGCGACACTGCATATCCTTCAAGTGACATTCTCACAGAAATGGATAGTGTAGAGGGATATGATAATGGAGAAAAAGATGAGGAAGATAAAGATGTGTATATTGCACGCGTTAATGACCCATTCGGAAGCTCGGTTAAATGGGAATTGAGGTGAGTTTAAATGGCGTGCTGTTTTTTGTTTAAGTGACGCTGAAATCAATTTAAACTTTCGGCCTGTTAGAACTAAACAAGGCCTATTTTTCTTCTATTTGCTATTTATTAAAAATTGGTGTTAAAAAATCGATAATCGATTACAATGAACATCGATTATTTTTTTAACTTCCCTTTTCGGGGTTAAGAAAAGCTCTGATCCCTTACACCAATTTGAGAGTCAGAAATAGTCAGAAACAGTCATGAACTACAGGAAAGTGATTCCGTACGCCACTTTTCTGACTAGTGAGAGCAGAAAATTAAGCTCTCTCCAGTCAGAGAGTTGCAAGATTTAGTCAGCAGATTTTTTGCTGGTAAATTCTGACTACATGTTGTAGAACTGTCAAGCGACCAAGTTTGACAGTTCTACCATTTTTGCGATCCCGTACTCTTTGGTGTTGCTCTTGCACTGAGAGTGGATTTTCTGATTTTGACAGTTCTACTATGTAGATTTAAGCTTTGTTTCTTGAAATCTCCAGCAAAGAACTATCACCAGAAGAGAGTCTTGTACAAAGCTGTCAAAATCTCATTTCTGCTAATTTTTCGTCGAACAGGGTTCAGCAGAAACTTGCAGACAAAACAGGGGTTACGTTTCTGATTGGCTAACAATTTGAATTTACATTTTTTGTTTTTGTTTTGCTATGTCACCGATCAGCTGTTACTGCTTGATGGTTTCTGCTGGACGAGAAATCTCCAGCAATAACTTGCAGCGAATTGGCGCTCTCTCTCTCAATTAAATGTCAAAAAGCTGCTGAATTCGCTGCTAATTTTTTTAAAGAACACTTTTTTAGGGATAATTATTCATAATTAGCAGGAAAGAAACAAAGCTTTAGTCAGAAAAGTAATAGTACATTTATACTGCACCAAATTTGGCGAATTTGAATGAGTCATTTCGAACCTGTTTACACTGGAAAATTTGCATTTGGCTTCACTTTCCCTGCAAGAATCTTCTACCAGAGTGCAAAGCCACCGAAAGAAAATGCACAACCGTGATGTTTTAAACGCCAGTAGAGTAAGAATAAATGAAGAGTCAAGAAGGCTTCTGTCTTTTCTTGGTAGAATTGGTCAATTTTCTTAAGAAAAACTAGTTGAAATTGTTATTTACAGCTGTTTATAATGCAAATGTTATCACACGTTAATTACCCATTAGGGTTCTTGCTGGGCAATTCTAAATGTGGAACACCCGCAGGGTTGCTATTTGGATGAACTGTGGATTGTATTGTTCGGCGAATGAGGTCAAATGTGATGGAATTCCAAATTTGGAAAATGAGATTTGTATGGAAAAAAGCGCCAAATTTGCAATTTTTCGCCAAATTTACCAAATTTGGTGCGGTGTAAATGTACTTTAAGGGATCAGCACGTCGTTTCTGTAACTTTTTAACGAAGTTCGTTACATAAAAATCGTTAATTTGACACAATTTTCTGTACAAAATTTGTCAAAATCGATGTTAACGACAATAACGAATTTCGTTAAAAAGTTACAGAAACTGGGTGCTGAGCTAAAGACTTTAATGTGTAGCGGTTAACACTTCTCAGGTGTTACTACACCTTTTTCAGTTTAAGTGGAAAGTTACATTTCAAGTACAGAATGTAAAATGAAAATTCCGAGCTTGACCTGTAATTTTCTGCACTTGAATTGTAATTTTCTGAATATGAAATTGAAATTCTGAACTTGAGTTGTGATTTTCTGAACTTGAGTTGCAACTTTCTGAACTTAAGCTGAAAAAGGTATAGTAAAATATATTTGTAGTTATATAACTAAAATTCTCATGGACAAGTCAATCGAGACTCGATTTAAAAAAAGCCAAATCCGGTTCTCACAAAAGGGTCTAAAAACTGGAATGGATTTCAAAAAAAAAAAGTTTGACGCAAAAGAAAAGTTATCTGAAGTCTTTGAGGGCCTATTGTCACCCGACTTCGCTAACAGGGGAAAGGGGTGGCCTCGTATGCTGTTTCCAATATCTTTTACCGATTGTTCTCTTTTCTTTGCAGAAACTCCACCGAACGATTGAAACGCGATGTACTCACACTCTACTCTATGATACAATGCTCTACCGGTTGCGAGCCACTTATATATAAAGGTTATGGTTGTTTTTGTGGATTTTCGGGGGCTGGTGTGCCAACGGATGGCATCGATCGGTGTTGCAAGCTTCACGACAAATGCTACGAATATAGCAATTGTATATCATATTTAGAATATTTTGTACCATATATATGGAAATGTTATCGCCGTAAACCTTTGTGTGCGATCGATCATGGAGAGTTTGGTGGTGCCGATTCATGTGCGGCGCGCCTATGTCAATGTGATGTACAGTTGTCACGCTGCTTACGACGTTTTACGTGTCCCAAGCGGAGAGCAGTTTGTTATACATCGAGAGCAAGACGTTTACAAAATGTATTATTAACGATATAAGAGCGTTAATAAAAATAAGCCTATAATGGGATCTAAGTTCGAGAGTGCTCATTTTAAATCTCCAATCGATTTCGAATTGAATTCAATGTGATTTTCGAAAAAGTTTGTTAATTTCGAATAGGTACGCTTTGTATCAAGCCAAAAGGCTTTGGAATCCAAATTCTATTTGCAATAGCATTAGAGAAATTAGGATTTTTATTAGGTTAGTAATATTATTAATGCTACAAATAAAAAACGCAGAGTTTACCGCTTTTTTAATGAAATTTTTGAATAGCTCAGAATTTTTTCAAGGATGCCCGATCTGGAAATAAAATACATATACATGTCTATAAAAGAAAGTGCAAATTTTCAGCTGCGATAGTGTTTTTGAATTAAATTCTGAGATAGTAGAACTCTTGATATTCGAGCATTCGCACTATTCGAATAAGGTAGTATTCGAATACCAAAATTCGTGCGTCGTTGAATATTTGCAGTTTATCGAATATTTGAAAAATAGTAGAAGATCAAATATTCGAATAATAACATACGATTTTCAGTAACTAAAAAATCTACTCTCGATTTTAAGAGCCCTATTAAAGCTGATTTTTGGTCGATTTGCTATTCGATGTTTGTCGCCTAGTCGGTTAAGCGCCAAAAAGTGATGATGAGACCTGGTTGAATATGGTTACTAGATTCTCACCATCAGTTATTGGCAAGCCAAGATTAAAAATCGACCCGTGTAAATCAGACCTAAGACAAATCTTTTTTGAATAAAAATCTGGTAGCGCGTTTTTGAAAATTAATTGAAATTTCCCGGTATCTCTTTATTTAGCTTATAAGAGATGCTACGCTCATTGTGCTAAAATCATTCTTATCCATGGGAGTATTCTTCGAAAATTTCAACGCATGGTGGCTTGTGAGCTCATTCCATTTCTTACTCATTTCATATAACGCCAACCCCACCAACTATACATGTATTTTAGTTTACCTTAAAATAAATACCTTAATAACTTAAGAGATACGTTGACTCTTACGCGATGAACTGCGTGATTTTGTGCTTATTCCGCTTACATTAAGTGACTTGTTAATATCTTTGACATGGTGAGTGCTGGTGCTCGGCTGGTGCTGCTGCTCACTGCTAGAACTTCTGTTGTATGCAGGATTTGCTACAAACTCGCGTATTGATTGACTCTCTTTCATTAATGCATTAGCAGCTTTAGAGCTTTGAGTGTTTTTCTTGAATAACATCATACCGTTCTGACACATTAACATAATATCGCGTTGCAATTCAGTTACATTACGTATGTGACCAGTTTCAATTTGTTTACGTATTGTATGCATATCAGCTGGACGGAAACAAATCTCATTAAATCTAACACCATCATCATGAAATGCACGTTGTAGTGTGCTAGCATTTTTACTATATTGTAAACCATGAAAAATACTCAATAGTAATCTCTTGGATTGACGCGTTTCCGAATCATCGCGATCACTTGAAGCGGGTGAATTTGGTACGCTCAAATCGTTGTTGTTGTTAGCTGTTGATGAATAACGTCTACGTAAACGTTGTTGATTGGTGCTGTCGTTGCTTGGTGCATTTGCATTGCCATATGTTGAACCTTGTGCATCACTTTCGATCAAAGGACTTTCAGAGCGACCACGTTCACGTAATTTGCGTAGCAATGGTGGACGTACTGGTGTAACACCGACCACAGATGATGATGACGAAAACGAGAATTGTGTTGTTGACTCATCATCAGTTTTATTTTGTGTATCATGCTGCTGCCTAATTCCTGGTTCATGCAAGCTTTTACGCACTTGTGGTGAATTATATTTGTTAGAAGTGTTTATATTTGTTGCGTGTTTATCATCCTTACGCATAGCAATGCTAATATCTGTAGTTGATGAATCATCATCTGTGTCACCAATTGATATTGTTGGTGGCTGTGATAATGTGGTGATTTCATGTTGATTAGTAGTCACGCCCACTTCAGTGGATTTCCCGACAAGCTCAGTTGCGTCTTTCGACACTTCTGAAAAAGAAAGAGAAAGAATATGTTTATTGAAATTTGGATTGCAGTGTATTAAGTTCAAGTTTCAGTCTATGGACGCGCAGTAGATTTTTATATAAAGAAGATATTTACCTAAACTACCGATATCGGCCTCCAAGTCTTTTTTAATTTTAGCTGCATCTAAATCAACATTTGATTTCTCATTGCCCGGCTTTCCTTTATCGCCACTAGAGTCATCATCATCTGTCGGTATAACAATCACATCAGAATTTTCGCTTGCTCCAGGCGATTTGCCTTCGTCCTCTAAGTTTTTTGATTCGTCTGTATCATTTGCACCTACCAAGTCCGCCAATTGTTTTTCTAATTTGTCATGTTCTTTATCGTCTTCGTCATCATCATCAAATGAAGGAATGCGTGTTTGGATGTTCGCTTGTTGTAGTTGCTTGTCATCATTGGACTCGTTGGCTAGTGCTACATCATTGGGAATTTCTTGAAATATGCCTTTATCCTGTGCAGATTTTTGTTCGAGTGTCGCGACGGCAGCCAATGGTATGTTATCATTTGAGTCATCGCTAGAAATTGTTTCTACTTTTCTTTGTTTATTTTCAGTTTCAGTAGTACCACTTGCATGCACGTCACTAGTTGCAGGCAGAGGCACTCTTTCCATTAAAGGTGGCCTATCTGTAGTCAAACCTGCCATCTCTTTGTCAACACATTCTCCAACAATATCGTCTGTCAACATTTTAGTTACATCCGCGTCTTCTTCCCTAATATTTGTGTCCTCATTAGGAGAATCGGCGCCCATATCCTTCAGAAAATCCACTTCTTCATCGTCTATAACGGCGGATACGTCTATATCAAGTTCATCAATGTTTCCAATGTTCTTGAAAACTTCTAATAATTGTTGCTCTTCATTGGGATCAGGATCATCTAAATCATGCTCATTGAATATATTCACATTAGAGTCGTCATTTGTCGTTTGCTGCTTGGAATCTGGAATAAACTCAGCATTACCAGACTCTGGTGCTGGTATATCAGTGAATTGACCTTGCATGGTAGACTCCGCAAGTTTGGGTGGTATTAAGGTCTCGTTACGATTATCTTCACATGCTGGAGCAATAGCTGTAGTTGGCTTATTCTTTTCCAATAGCATCGAGAGTGTAGGCGCCGCTTGTGATGGACTCAATAAGTTGTGTGGCGTTGTCATAGAAGGTGGTCCACTAATTGGACTCGATAGTAGTTGGGCGGCCTTCTGTGGGGGTATACCAGCTTTCAAGGTAATAGCAGGTTGGTTATTATTGGGCACATAGCCGCTTGTTAACAAAGTTGTTATGGTTGGCGCTGTTGAACGCGCAGATTGCATATTCACTGTGCTCGGCAATGTATTTGTACCTAGCACCGGCGGGGTATTGTTACCAGGTGTTTTAAGCAGCGAAGAGAGCAATGGTGACGTAGCTGGTTGCAATTGTTGCTGCTGCTGTATCTGACTACCCACAGCACCGGGAATATTTTGTGTACATGTTGGTATAATCTCTTCCACATCCATATCAACGGTTGTAGTATCGGCAGTACCGCTTGTTATTGTTGTTACAGGCACTGCCTGTACCGATGCAGTGTTCGTTGAGGTGACCGGCGCAAAAGTACGCCAATTACGTTGCATTTCAATACGCTGTTGTTCTCTTTCACGCATTTTATTTTCTAATTTCATTTCTTCAACCCGCTCTTGTTCTTGCTGTTTTTCAATGCTGCTCCACATTTCACGCATTTGTTCTTCGGTAAGTGTACCCGCTTGCAGGGCTTTTAACTCTCTATAGATTTGTGCAAACTCCTCCTGCTCCCTACGCATTTCTGCTTTAAGCTCTTGTATACGTTCATCGTTGAGCCGGCGTAGAATTGAGTCGGTTGGTGTCTCAACCGTGGCCGGTGAATTGTTACCACTTGCACTTTCGCTGGTGCGTTTTTTACGTTTTGGTGTTTCAACATTTTCCAACATATAGCCATATTGTAGTGCACAATTCTTTTGGGAATACCAATCTGCCGGTCGAGTTGGTGTTCCATTCCCGCATACTAATTTCAACGTACGACTTACCGACATCCAATTTTGATCACCGCTGCAGGAAACTGCAGAAGCTAGACACAATTGCTCTCTCGTTGACCATTTATCTAAGGGCATGCGTTTAAGTTGAACCCCTGATGCCATTTTAGAGCTTGTTGCTATTAATTAAAGTGTATTATTCTTTTGTTACTCTAATTTTTAGCAAATCGATGACAATTTTTTATATTCTCTTCTTCTTTTCGAAAGCCACATTCGCAGTTTTGCTTAGAAGGGTGGAAAAGTAATCGGTATTCATTTTAACCGATTACTTTTTATTGTCGATTATCGAAATCGATTTAATAAGAGGTTAACCAAGATCGATTTGCTCAATATAATGGTAATTGTATATTTTACACGTCAACTTGACAAACACGTCGTAAAATCGTCGACAAAAATCGACTAGAAAAATCGACCCGTATAAATCAGCCTTAAAACGGGCTACTGACCTGCCAAGAAATGCCTCAAGAAAAAAAAGAGCATTATTTCTTGTGCTTGGTCAAGAAATTTTCACATTTACCACATTTTCCATTTTTTTGCAAATTGCTGTTATAAAATTGTACAAAATATGTTTAGCGAGACATGTACTCACCTTTTCCGTGAATCTGCACGTCTACCTCAAGAAATATATACGAGCTTATTTATTTCTTGAGGTAAACCGGCGTTGCCAACTATAGAAAAGTGCTGTATTTTTTCTTATGAACTGAGTATTGGCTCAAGAAAATTTGACGTGAAAAAACGTTTCTTGACCATTTCTTGAGCGTTTTTTTATATGGAGTTTGACATTTCTTGGCAGGTGAGTAGCCCGCTTCACAGGTAAAAAAAAGTCGGCCGTACCTCCCCTCATATGAAGCATTTTTGAAAAACAGTAAAAAAAACATTTTTTTTCTGGCAGCCCTAGATGTCGCCCAATTGCATTTTTTCATATCTTCGGCATTTATTGTCGGATTTTAAAGTGTGATACACCAAATTTTTTGTCTCAGGTAGTGGGGTTTTCCTCATCTTTGCCGTGAATCTGCACGTTTACCTCAAGAAATATATACGATCATATTTATTTCTTGAAGTAAACCGGCGTTGCCAACCATCGAAAATTTTAATATTTTTTCTTATGAGCTGAGTATTGCTCAAGAAAATTTGACGTGTGAAAACAGTTCTTGACCATTTCTTGAGCGTTTTTTTATATGGAGTTTGACATTTCTTGGCAGGTGAGCAGCCCGCACATTTTTCTAATCTAATTAAGGCTTCGAATACCGAAGATTTTCAGCAATCCAGGGATTTCGGGATTTTAAAATGATATTCCTGGGATCCCGGGTTTTTTCGAAACTACCTCAGCTATTGTTATCTTTAAAATTTTGTTTAAAAAATATATATGTACATTAGGGTGATTCAAATAAAAAAAATTTGGCTTTTTTTCGATCTTACCCCCTGAAACTTTAGGTATCGATGAGAAAATAAGCCTTGCAAAAAAATTAACGCTCTAACTTAACCCTTAGGGGTGGCTATTTTTTTTCGCCCTTTCCCATAAATTTTGTATGGGGAAAAATGGTATTTTTTTCAAAGTGAATTTGCTTTTAATTTTTGAAACTTTTTTGAAAATATTTTTTTATACTCCTAAAGTTGAAGCTTTGAAGCTTCCAAAATGGTAAGCCATGTGCGAATATCTTAACTATTAAAATAATTAGAGCCATTTAAAATTTACTAAATTTTATACGTGTTACTGTGTATGTGTGTGCAATAGTACAAAACTCAGCCATTTTCAAATGGCTGTAATTATCTTAATAGTTAAGATAATCGCACATTTCTTACCATTGTGGAAGCTTCAAAGCTTCAACTTTAAGAGTATGTAAAAATATTTTCAAAAAAGTTTCAAAAATTAAAAGAAAATTCACGTTGAAAAAAATGCCAGTTTTTCCCATACAAAATGTGTGGAAAAGGGCGAGAAAAATAGCCACCCGTAAAGGGTCAAATACATAAAGCTTCGTTAACCTCGCCTGACATTTGCTACCTCAAAACTTTGCGTCCAACTTCAGAGGTATGCTACAATGAACGCCTTGACATTTCTCTTTTATACATTGGTTGTCGTTATTTATTTCTTTGCATTCAGAGTGTTTTGGTTAATTTATTAATTTAATAGAGAAAAAATGAAATAATTTTTATTTCCTCCAACTTTTTATTCATTAATTAAAGCAAAGTCATCAACATCTGATTGTCAAAGCAAGCAAAATTTGAGAGTTTGCCAAATTTTAACCTTGCTTCAACTTTGAGGTCTCCAATTTGCCATGCTTCGTTTAAATACGTATACTGATCTTTTCTGTCAAAGTCAAAGTTTGAGGTAAAGTCAAAGTAAAGCTCTATGTAACTGACCCTTAAGGGTTAAGTTAGAGCGCTAATTTTATGCAAGGCTTATTTTCTCATCAATAGCTAACTTTTTAGGGGGTAAGACCAAGTCGACATTTTTTTTGAAGCACCCTAATGTACATATAAGTATATAGTTTCAATTTGTATGGAAAATACAAAGTCCAAACGAAAATTAAACACCCTAATGTACTTATACAGATACTCATATGTTTATTTTTACAAAGTGAAAAAGATAAATAAAAAAAAATGCGCACATGCCACAGTTTAGTAGCAATAAAAATAGATAATCTATGGATATGTTGCATGCAGCGTTTTTTTTATTTTAGGTATGTTGTTGTTGTTCATCAGCACAACAAGAGAAGCCCATTCATTGTCACTAGAGCAGTGGATACCTACAATATACATACATACGTTCTGCGATCATATCGTAATGGGAAGTGCGGAAGTTGAGGGACATTTACTTTCCTAAGATGAAAGTCGGAAAGGTACATAAACAGTCATCTGCAACTCTTTTAAAACTTAATGGTGTATGAGTACTCTAATTTTGTAAGATATCATTTAGTTTCGCCTTTCAGCAATTGTGTGGATGCTCTCCAGTTCAAGATGTTGGGGCTATCAGCTATTCCGACGGAGCTTCCCGATGGGAATAATTCGTGAAAGTCGATAGATATTTAATCGACTTAATCGAATTAGGGACCGCAACTAACAGTTACCTTTATTATATATGTAAGTTGGTTATAATAGTTATTTTTCAATTTTTAAATTTCGATCGCAAAATAAGAGTTATCTATGATTTTTTTTGTTTAAAATTGAAAATAAAAGTTTTTCACAAAGAAAAATTTTTTTTTTATCGATTTTAAATGAAAAAAAATCAGAAATACGTATGTAACTCTTATTTTCGGATCGAAATAAAAAAGTTAAAAAATAACTCTTATTTTGCGATCGAAATTTAAAAATTGAAAAATAATAAAATTGAGAAATAGGGCGTTATTGAAGAAAGCTCAGAAATACAGCGTTTTTCAATCAAATTCCAAAACACAGGCTATTAAAATAAGTTCTGAGATAGAACGTTTTTGAAAAATATTTTCACATAGGATGTTCTTCCACTTAGCAGTCGATATGTCATATCGCACACCTATGTATGTAGATCTAAACTGATCTGATGGCACTAAGCTACCAACTGTCAGCTACCTAAAGTTATTAGGGGTGACACTGGATAATACTTTCTCATCTGCTGGTCATGTGTCTGCAATGGTCTCAAAGGTACGTGGTCGCAACAAGATCCTCAAGTCACTTGCCGGCAGTACTTGGGTTAAAGACAAAGAACTGCTACGGGATGTCTCCTCATGTCTCCCGAGTCTCACCTCCATCAGGAGGTAAAACTGCTCAATGTAAAAGAGCACGCGGAAATGCTGAGCAGGCAATTCCCTCTGAACTGCCACAAACCAGCACATCCAAACCTTTTGGACACAGATCCGCTCCCGAGAGACATAAGGAAACATCTCCGTAAGCATTATGACGAGATCCGGCATCATATTACCTTGCCGTTTGATTCGCGGAATTATAAGCGGGCTCTAACCGACATCCACACAGAGTCGGTAGACACTTTTGTCAGATCTCTACCTGTGAATCCCGTTCTAAACAGTCCTCCACCGGATATTGCTGAAGAAGAACGCACCTTACCAAGGGAGATAAGAGTCACCATGGCACAGTTTAGGTCTGGATACAGTGTGAGGTTAAACTGAACCTACTCTTCTAACCCCCTGTCCCTCTGGACCAACCCTGTTGAAACTGCACGTATCCTTGGACTCCCGCTAGAAGAACTTGATGAAGATCTTCGGAAGGACCATTCACTCTAGGCAGGGCAATGCATTGTTAACAACAACAACAACAAACAGTGATAAACTCAAAAAATCAAAATGTTCAAAAACTCGAAAAACTGGCTGACTCTTTAATATATACAGATCGGTGGCTATTGAATGGGAGACCACGGCAGTATGTATAGCTTAAAATTTGAGTTGTGCGATAGGCAAATCGAAAAAAATTGTGTGGCCAAGAAAAAAACTTCGGCAGTCTAATGTATTCGATATATTATGGATAGTACCAAACAAGCTATGTTTATCTGTGCCGCTTAAGTCAAATTACGCAAGCAATAAAAAAATGACAAATGTTGATAAGTGAATTGTCTGAAATATTAATAACGTGCTGAACGGTGGTACCGAACATATAGAACCAGGTTGTTCAAAGAACCGGTTACAACTTATTTCAGACATAAAATCTAAATGAAAAGAAGAATATCAAGACCTCAAATAAATGATAAATCTGTGGTCATAAGCAATAATAGCCTAAGTTGACTTAAGAGATTAGACCAGTTGAAATTTTTGCTGGTGATTTTGAGTAGCAACATCGAGACATTTTTCAAGACTTTCATTGGTCTTTTTTTACTTTCTTTACAAATAATTAAGTCCAATACGTTTGCCTTAGTTATAAAACAGTTTTGTTACAAAAAATCGCCAGCAAAAATTTCAACTGGTCTAATTTCTTAAGTCGACTTAGGCTGTTATTGCTTGCGACCACAAAAATAATATTTAAAAAATATGTACAAAACTCAAGAAATTTCGCCAAATTTCCAAAAAAAAGTTTTGAACTTTTATAAAATTTTTTTTTAGAATTTTTTTGAGTATGCAGTTTTGTGGCTCATTCAAATTCTGTCTAACAAAGTACAAGTGTCAAGTACCTTAAACATTTCCTTTAATTGTTAGAATTTTTTTTTGACTATGCTGTGTACTTTTCTCCATATAACCCAAAATCAACATTTTTTGATATATGGAAAAAATTGTCTGATGCCTGCAAAAAAAAAAAAAAAAATTTTGACAATTAAAGGAAATGTTTAAGGTGCTTGAACGGGCTACAAAACTGCATACTCAAAAAAATTCTACAAATTTTTTGAAAAAACTTCAAAATTTTTTTTTGGAAATTTCTCGAAACTTCACGATTTTGTATATATTTTTTAAGTAAAATTGATCATTTATTATAAAGTATTGATACGCACTCTTATAAAAAACTACACCTTTTTCAGTTTATATTCAGAAAGTTACAATTTATATTCAGAAAATTACAATTGAAATTCAGAATTTACAATTGATATTCAGAAAATTCCAATTAATATTCAGAAATTTCATTTGATATTCAGAAAATTACAATTGATTTTCAGAGAATTCCATTTGATATTCAGAAAATTAAAATTAATATTCAGAAATCCAAATTTATATGAAAAAATTTTAAATGCGGAGTACAAAGAGATTTTCTGAATATGAATTGTAACTTTCTGAATATCAATTGTAATTTTCTGATTATTAATTTTAGTTTTCTGAGTATCAAATGGAACTTTCTGAATATCAAATGGAACTTTCTGAATATAAACTGAAAAAGGTGTAGTAAAAACAATTTTGCTAAAGCTGAAACTGGTGAAAATAGTGTCCCATATAGCTACTTCGCTGAGTGTAGCTCCAAGCGTTCAAAAATAGCTCCAAGAGTTCGATTGTTATTGAAAAAAACTTACTCGAAAAATTTAGATGTTGCTATTTTTTGGTACGGAACACAACCCCAACCAATGTATTTAAATACCCCTAACCTGCACAACACTACTGGAAAACTCTTAACTAACAAAGATATCTGCATTGTGTCGAATACTATTAAAATATAGAAGTTGTTTAATGTTTTTATTGTGGCGCATCTCCCACTGCCACAATGCACTTGAATCTACGTACATATATATAGACAACTTCCTTTTTCTCTCCTCATATAGGCTAAACAAAATAAACGACAAAAGTGTTGTTGTCATAACAGATCATAAATTATGACCGGAATTGAAAATATTGTACATTTGTATGACGACCACACAGAGCAAGTGTCTCATAAGTGGAAAACCATATGGACTTTGAAATACATACAGCATAGTAAATAAGTAGCTATTAGGCCGGCCAAAAAAATTATTTTTCAAAATTACATGTAATGATATTAGTTTTTTTAGGGCCGTTTTCTCAAGTAAACTTTAAAATTTATCTATCAGATCAATTAAAAGTTAATGATGAAAAGTTTCATCAGAAGGGCCATTCCCGAGTAATCAGGCTTTAAAAATTGAAATGTATGGCACAAGTTACATGCAACTTTTCCGTCAGACTTTTCGTTTGACAGCAAAGTTACGGCATACAAATTTCGTGCAAGCGCCTTCGTGAAGTTTTATGTCAACAAAGCAAAAATTAAAAATTCAGGCTTTTATAGGGAGTTGAATGGAATCAGAATTTGCCCAACCTCAAAAGACGAAAACAAAAAACGGTCAGAAAAACGGTCTAAAAAATATCATATTACACTTTTTCAAAACAATCGAATTTTTTATATCCAGCGTACTAGTACTAGTACAAGGGTATTATAATTTTTTCCACATTATGATACTACGTAACGGCACAAAACAATTGAGATAGATAGAGAGCTCCATATATGAAAGTTCTAAGGTCGAAAAAAAAAAGTTCATTAAGGGCGGATTTCTCAACTAGCCGTCAACTTAACGCTCACTTTCAATTTTATACGGGCAGTTCATCCTCCTGTTAAATAAAGGGCAAATGAACTGGCTGTTAAACTGACAGTGAATTGACAGTGAACTTTGACGTTAACAGGCAGTCGAGAAATCCGCCCTAAGGCATGTCCGTGCGTCTGTTGCTATTGAAAATGGGCGAAATCGAATGATAAACACGCACCCTTTTTCGATATCGAAAATTTCGAAAATCACATAAATTGACATATCTCGGTAGATGAAATGGCTAAAATGATACTATTTTATAGGTGAACTCCCCTGGTAATTCTCTTATGATTTTTAAGGAAGGAATTTTCGAAAATTCGACTGGTCGTAACTTTTAAACTGATTACGTTTGAACGATGAAATTTGGCACAAAGCATACTAGGGAGTATACCTGATGAAATTGGATAAAGTCGTCCTCCAACCACGCCCACTTTCGATATCGAAAATCAACTAAATTGACATAATTCGGTAACGTAAATGGCTAAAATGATATAGTTTGGTAGGATGAACACCCTAGTCATTTATTATGATTTTTTTAATAAATCTTTAAAAGTAGGCGCGGCAGCGCCCACATTTCAGGAAGGCATATTTGAAAATTTCACGTGTTATAACTTTGAAACGGATTACGATGATATTTAGTACAAGGTATACTAGCATAATAGGGAGTATACCTGATAAAATTGGACGAAATCGCTTCGAAACCACGCCCACTTCCGAAATGGAAAATTACGAAAATCATATGAAAACTACCGCTGGGTATGATTACCCGCTTGAAGAAAATTTTCACTTAAAACTTTTTTGTACAGAATTCCATTACCATAAAATTTAATAACTGACTTTTATTCGTAGCATACAAATTTTTATCTAGCATTGAGCTGGCGAATAAAAAAGGTAGAATGTTGTTTTTGGTCCGATCTAATGTATGTATAGATATGCTTAAAACTTAACGACCAATCACCATCGCACGGCTACTACATAATTAGTCTATCAACCAATAAGAATTGGGCAAAATTTCGTATGAACAAAAAAAAAAACCGTTAATAACAAATCCAACATGGATTTTTTGGTGCAGCAAAGATATCTGCTTTAGTCCCTAATTGATCGTCGAGAAACAAGGAAATAATGAATTTTAATAGTGACAACTTATTAGGCACGCGACATCTTCAAATCGACTTCCGTCCAGCAGACATGGAGGCATTCCTTAATAATAATACCAGTGACTATAATCTTATTAATATGAAATCGAACCAATCGAATTTTTACAATAGTAATAATAACGGTATAGACGATGCGCTAAATATTCGCGATTGTTTTGATTGTTGCTTTGGTCAAGGCTACGTGCCGACAATTCACAAATTCCCTGAGACGAATGTATTGTGGGATAATATCATAAAAGACGATACGACGTTCTCCAATGTGCAAAATTATATCACAAATCAGAGCGAAAATAAAAAACTAAATCTAAATGGAGGAAGTGATTTCAATTATTTGCTAAGTGATTTTTCGTCCGATGTTAAATGCGGCGATTTCCAGTTGAAACCCGAATCAAAAACGAAGGAAACTATAGAAATTCAAAGTCATGGAAAATGTAAGGAGTTCAAAGTATTTTGTAGTACATAATGTGTACCGGTTTTATTTAACAGGAGCCATGCTAAATTAACTAGAAAGACACTGTTAAATTTAAATTACATTGTGTTACTGCAAAAATACAAGTGGTTTTTTTATTGGCAGGAAGTCTTGTTAATTTAACACGACGTCGTTTTATTTCAAGAGGAAGTCCTGGTAATTTAACAGGAAGTAGTATTAATTTAATAGAAATTCAAGAGAACGACGTATCATTTTACAAGGTAGTCGTGTTAATTAAACAGATAACTCTGTTAATTCTACGGAAAGTCGTATTAGTTTAAGAGGAGCTCGTGTTAATTTAACCGGAATTCAAATTACATATAAAACTTAACAGGAAGTCGAATTAAATTAACAGAAAGTAATGTTAATTTACAAGAAGACAAGTTAACTTAACAGTAAGTAGTATTATTTCAAGAGCAAGTAGTGTTAATTTAACAGGAAGTCACCTAAGCCGAAAGGGGTTTTAAATGTGATCGTTCCTGTTGTTTGTTCGAAAAGTTTAAGGAAGAGTTACCGAAGTGGATAGTCCTTTTCTGGGTATTGAATTTGTTCGCTCCAGTTCTGGGATTGGGCCCCAATGTCGAAGCAGGGATTTGATAGACCACGTCATATATATCGATCCCGGAGCAGTCCGGATAGTAGCAGACGGTCTTTGTTCCGGATTCGGCCAAGGACTGTCCACATCGGTAAACAACAACACTATTTCTCTCAGACGCAAGCGCCTCGCTTTACCTCCTCTGACGGATGTCGGAGTACCTTCGGTGGCGGAGCATTCACATTCATTCAACATAAAGTCGCTCCCCTTTTATTCGTTCTATTACGTTTGTAAGGCTTATACGTCTCGTTATTAACTCTCGATCCGGCTCAAAATCCGCTGAATATCGCAGATGGTCCGTCGGTGAAGTGGGTGATCAAACGGTTTTGTTATTTCCTGGCAGATCTCATGTAATCAAAAGTATGCTGGGATGTCCGAGGTGAAGGCAATCTACCAGTCTGTCCTTTGCTATGAAATATGTGAGTTAGATCCTGCGGTAGTTTTAAAAGCGGCTTCTGTTATACTTCTACACACTTCATCCACTGCGTCTTCTAAACTAATGGCGTCCATCGACGATGATCGACGGTTATCTTGGCTGCTACATTATTATTATTGAGACCCTAAATAAGTTTTTCCCATATCCAAGAAGCAGGAGAGTATCTGGCTCTACATACAACTTTGCCATAAACCTCCAGGGAGTGTTTCTGTCGTTACAAACACCAACAACAATTCCCTCTGTTGAAGGAACCCTGCGAGGTAGGTATGCCGGTCATAAGAGGCGACTAAAATCCACGAAATCGTTCCCAAGACAGTCGGCCAGTACCGCAAGGGAGTACCGGAACGTACCGGATTCATCCGTCAAAGGACTGTCAACACCCGTACAACCCCTGTCTGGTCTGTCACGTAACTTTTTATGAGTGGATCTTCCTACTAGGGAGGGTAAAGTACGGCTATAACCACAACAACAACAAGGGATCATCGAGGGGAAGTATTTGAGTAGACGAGGGTAGCAACCCTTTTTTGGTCCTTTGTGTCTAAACTCCACCGACGACAGAGAGTGAGATAAGATTTCTCCAAGTTCGTTACTTTCTGCGTTACGATTCCCCTAGTTAGCTGGTTCCCAGACACGTTAAAAATAGCTGTTAGATAGATTAACCGTCGGTAATGCCTCTGTTGTAGTAATGGCTGGGGCATGGTTCTTTCTAGGTTTATGCGTTCGGCTGATAGCTCGTATAAAGAGGTTACATGACTTGTTGAGCTCCTCCTCCAGGCGTACAAGATTCCACCTGCCTTTTGAGCTATATTATTTACACAGCTTAAAATCGAGGTAAAGTCTGGAAAGCCTGAAATGTCAGACGGAGTGAAAGAGCAGCGGAGGACCTCCATTCAATTCTTGGAATAACTGCCCTGAGTCGATTGAAGGAAATGTCAGCTACGAATCAGCAAATCTTCTCAGCTGACCATGTTTGCAGCTCTACTGACCAATTATATCCCAAGCAATGCAATTTTCTGTAGACATTTAACATGTGCTTGCTTGTGTCTTAGAACTACTGACTGTGTAGAATCTGCTGGTTCTTGCTGGGCATACTTGGAGACTTTGGAACCAGGCATTCCTACAACAACTCTGAAAAGCCAATTAAGAGCTTGGCCTTGTTGTTGTTGTTGTAACGGAGTGTAGCCCTGTCCAACGTGTGATGGGTGTTAGAAGAGTGGGCTCCGCGGAGCAAGTGGTAGTTGGTGTTATGAGGAGACGAGCCACCGGACATTCATTCGGCACGTCGAGGCTCAATCTGGATAAGAAGGAGTTTAATTTGCTACAATATCCAGAGCGTAATTGAGCCAGAGTGTACCTTGTCTCTCGAGGAAGATGACGCTCCTCTTCACAAATGCCTGGAGTTGCGGCATGTAAGACATTGTTTAGCGGACAGAGCGTAGAGTAATGGCCAACTGACGTTGTATGGATATGCCCCAAGGCCTGTTCATTAGAGCGTATCACCAAAAAAAGTTGAAAATGTTCCCCCCCAGTTTAAACACTTACCGTATGAGGTTTTCAAAAAAAAATTTTTTAAATTTTTTGTCACCCTGTAAAAACAGCGAAATTCGTTTTTTTCTATAACTTCTATATTTCTAGTTCGATTTTCAAAAGTGATACATTTTTAGAAAGGTATTCACCAAGGCAATATTTCATCAATAGAAACTTTTAGCCCTTTTTTTCTTAGTTTTCCGGAAAAAAAATTTAGTTTTTTTTTCAAACACAGGGTGTTGGTTTTAGTAAAAATAGAATAAAAACTGAACTTGGCATGAAGGGCTAAAAGTTTCTATGGATGAAATCTTGCCTTGGTGAATACCTTTCTAAAAATGTATCACTTTTGAAAATCGAACGAGAAATATAGAAATTATAGAAAAAAACAAATTTCGCTGTTTTTACCGGGTGACAAAAAAATTAAAAATTTTTTTTTTGAAAACCTCATAAGGTAAGTGTTCAAACTGGGGGGGAACATTTTCAACTTTTTTTTCCTCCATACACCGTGATACGCTCTACTGTTCATGCACCTGTAGATCAAACGGCGTTATTATATAATGTCGGATCTCATCAAAATGTTTACGTAAATGCGACCTTATGGTCCTAGGAGGCGGAATGAGTTCAAGCAGTTGTCTACTGGGATGCTGTGGTTTACAGCAATTCAGTAGGTACTGCTTGTTTAGCATTTCATTATGCTCCCTAACAGGAAGCATTTCCACCTCATTTTGTATATGAGATATAGGTTTCATAAGGACGCACCCCGTAGCGGTTCTGAGCGCGGTGTTTTGACAGGCCTGAAGCTGAGTGACGAGTCTTCCAAATCGGATACAAGCTGCCCATGATTTACTGTGTCAAAAGCTTTGACTCAAATCGAGTTCAACTAGAACCGTCCTGTCATTAGGTCTGTTTTGATTTAGACCGTCAGTTATCTGAGTGTTTATGACATTTAGAGCAGATGTTGTGCTCCTACCTTTCCTGAAACCATGTTGGTGCTCGGCTAACATCAAGTGGATTATGTAGAGCGGGAGTAAGACCGCCTCAAGTGTCTTTACTACTGGCGAGAGGAGTGATATCGGACGATATGACTCCCCAATGTTGGTTGGCTTGCCAGGCTTTAGTAGTGGGATCACAGTTGCCTGCTTCCATTTGTCGGGTATGACAGCTGTGATTAAAGGCAGATTGAAGACTGCAGTTAAATATTTAACTCCTACTTCAGCGATGCGAGGTGTTGAGGCCTTCTCCGATGGTGGTAGTTCAACGACTTCATAATTTCAATTTCGGCTTATCTAGCTTTATTTTTTCCCAAAAAACGTCTCGAGTTAGCCACCTACCATGATGGCTAGATTACGGCTCCAACTAGAGTTCCAGAGTTATCAGATCTCGTAGCAGCAAGTTGGCTTGATCCTAGAGAGGTTGTAGTATTAGACAAGTATTAGATTAGGGCAGTTAAATTTTTTCGAATGTCCGAACTTCGAAGCTTCGATTGTCGAGTTTTTTTTTTCAATACGTTTTTCTACATTACCGTTGCTAACAAATTCGAGTGGCCTATCGTTATCTACTTTTTCTTCAAGATTTTCACATACCATAGATCCATTTGTAGTCAATCCAAAAATATGTACCCGAAAAGTATTCGAATAATCAAACAGAAGCGAATACTTGAATATTCGATGACGCACGATTGTTCCAATATTGGTTTTCAAATGTTACTATTCGAAAACTGCCTTATTCGAATAGTTCGATTATTCGAATATCAAGAACACTAATATCTAGGAATTATTCAAAGACAGGCCAGCTAACCTAACATAAAGTGATGGAAAATAAAAGAGATACTGTTCCCCCCCACGAAATATTCGTCTAAAACGTATGCTATAAATAAACCTTTTTCATTTCCTTTCATAGATGTCAAATCAGTTCAAGTATCTAATGTGGGAAATCGTAAGGAGAGAACTGCCTTCACCAAAGAACAAATCAAGGAGTTGGAAGCAGAATTTATGCATTCAAACTATTTAACACGTTTAAGAAGATATGAAATAGCGGTTGCGTTAGATTTAACAGAACGACAGGTAAAAAATGCGTTTACATTAAAAAAAGTTTCTGGTATTAACATAGATTTGATATTTTAGGTAAAGGTATGGTTTCAAAATCGTCGCATGAAGTGGAAACGTCTCAAATTGGAAATCCAAACAGCTTAAAGTGCGTATCAAACGATTTTTACAACGTAAACGCAATTGAACAGCTAAATAAACAAAAATCACATACTTATTGTACATAGAGCTAGAGTTATATTTTAAGTATTTAAGAGTTATTTATTTATAAATTGTAATGAACATTTTTATACAAGCAAACAATTAAACTAGTTACTAATGTTTTTTGGATTTCTTAGCGGATTTTGATTTTAAACCAGCCGATGTTGCAGTTTTAGCTGGTTGAGCTTTTAGTATTTCTTTTGCGGCCTTCATCTGCAGATTTTTCATAGCCTTTTTGGCAACGGGTGGTTTTTGTGGCTTTTGCGCTTTTTTGGCCTTTTGCACAGCACCAGTCTGTGGCTTTCGTTTGATTAACTTTTCGAAACGATCAACTTTGGATGCTTTCACAGACTTTTCATAATTAACTTTAGTACTTTTGCCTTTTTTGCGTAGTGGCACATTGCTAACGAAACTTCCTTCATCTTCGTCTTCATCTTCGTCAGAGTCCTTAGCGAAGCCATAGGTTTCTTCATCGGTACTTGCCTCTGCATCATCGCTCTCCATAATACTATCTTCGTTCAAATCTTTAGTATCATCATTGTCGCTTTCGAGCGCGGTCGCAACATAATCTTCATCAGAGGAATCATCATCATTGATTGTGTTGCCCAATAGATCTTGCAGTTCTGGTGTCTTCTTCGTTTTCTTTGATTTACTTCCTTCTTTAGTACTACTACTTGCTGAAGCTGACGTTTTCTCGTCTTTACTTTTGTTAGCTTCTTCTATTTCCTTGGGCAGTTCAAGTAGGACCTTTGAAAAATCGATACCCAAATGCGAATATTTTTTATTTAGTAGTCTGATTTTTTCTAGTTTTTTTGCTGTACGTTTTTGAAATTTTGGCTCCGACCAATTGCTCATTTGCTTTACTTTGCGTTGTATTGCTGCAGTTTTGTTCGATACATAAATCTCTTTGCCAGCCTGTAAATGAAGAAGCCAATTAGAATATGTTTGATATGCAGAGTGACTAACAGTTCGAGAGCTAAAACGGCTGAATGCTTTATTTCAAAATTTGATCCAAAAACACTTCATCTGAGAACAGCTTTTAAAAATGCTCTATCTGGACAAAAAAGCTATACGGAGTTATTGAAAAAAATTTGGAATAAAGCGGCATTGGAAGTAGTTTTAATCTCAACTCTAGTTATAGCTCTTTGTGTGACACTAAGGCATTGAGACCGGAGTAATTCGATCTGAAATCCCCGGCCTCCCTGATTGTCCCGAAATCCAGGCATAATACACATTTGTTCAAACCCCGGACTTTTAAAGTCGCACGAAACTGCGCAAACGCGTCCAAAAATGTTGGGAGGGGTTGAAAAGGCGCGCTATAACTTTGATATTAAAATTTTTGTTTCAATGAAAAGTTTTCGGATTTCACCGGATTTGAAACGAAATTGAACACTTTTCCGAGTTGAAATATCTCGTTGACAGAATTAAAATAGCGAGCCTTCATTTTCGGATTATGTATACCGACCGTTTGATACCTCCCCTGCCTTTTTGGTTGATATTTGAAATAATCCCGGGATTTCAGGATTCAATGCCTAAGTTGACACCATTTTCTCTACTTACCTTATCCTTAACTTTGCGCACTGATGTTTTAAAATAATTGTAAATTTGTTTTTCGGGTGGAATATAAGCGGCTTTGACCACCTTTTGGAACATCAAATAATTATCCATTGTCTCAGCTGCAACCGCCGCCACTTCAGGATATTCAAATTCAACAAAAGCATATCCTTTGCTGCCGCCGGTTCGTCTTGAACGTCCTAATCGTACTCGTGTAACATCACCAAATTGTTCAAAGTAACTTTTTAATTGTTGTTCAAAAAATCCATGTGGCAAATGTTTGAGAAAAACGACTCCACGCTTTTTATCTTGCTTTTGTTGTTGTTTTTGGATCTTTTTCTCTAACTGTAAATAGACAAGTATAATTTGGTAAAACAGTTAAATTGTATGCATTGAACATTGTTGGAGCAACAAATGCCTCTAGATGCCATCGCAGGCACTTCCATCATCTCACTAAACAGGCTTTGAGTCAATCTGTCAACAATTTTACTTACTTGCCCAGAAACCACTAAATTCTTTTGCTTGCCGGGTGTTGCGGGAAGCTTCTTGGTAGCCACTTCCTTATTTTTGCGTACTGCAGGCATTGTTAATTGTTTTTATTTTTTATTATCTAAAATTCCAATAAACAAAACTACAATATTGAACGACACACGTGCGTGTAAATTTAATTTGTAGTTCTTCTTCTTTCCAAATGCAGGTCACGATAAAACGTGCCAACAGCTGTTTCCAGTGGATCAGTTCGACGAAAAGTGAAAAATTATAGGGTTGTTTACTGACCAAAAAAAAGTTCAGAGCAGAGCAAAGCAGGGCAGCTGTCAAAATAGAAATAGAGCAGCTCAGAGCAGAAATGCCATGAAACACTTGAATCTCGATAGTTTCTTTTTATTTGGTTTTTTTTGTTTAAATCTTCAAAATTAATGCAAATTCACGTATATAAAAACATTGATTTTCTTGCAAGCTAATTTTTTTGAAGTTTTCAAAAATTTATTTTTTCCTGACTGACAATTGCTTCTCTGCTCTAACTTACTCCATAAAAAAAGTTAGAGCAGAAATTTGTGGTCTGGATTACTCTAGTTTTGTTTTGAGCGTACTCATGAAACAAAAGATAGCGCAAGAAATATCCCAATCTGGCGTAAGCTAGAGCAGCCCAATAAACAAACCTATATTAGCGAATTCAGCAGCTTTTTGACATTTAATTGAGAAAGAGAGCGCCAATTCGCTGCAAATTATTGCTGGAGATTTTTCGTCCAGCAGAAACAAGCAAGCAGGAACAGCTGATCGGTGACATAGCAAAACATCTACAAAAAATGTAAATTCAAATTGTTAGCCAATCAGAAACGTAACTGCTGTATTGTCTGCAAGTTTGTACTGATTCCTGTTCGACGAAAAATTAGCAGAAATAAGATTTTGACAGCTTTTTACAAGACTCTCTTCTGCTGACAGTTCTTTGCTGGATTTTTCAAGAAACATACCTATTATTTAAAAAAAAAAAATTTTTGTTTGCTATTTTTTTAATCAATTTAAAGGTCACGCCATTTCATATTACTCAAAAACGATATATCTCGCAATTTTTTTGAGGAACCATAAATTTCAGTTTTTTTCAAAAACGGCCAGTTCAAATTTGTTTAACAGACCTAACAGAGGCGTCTTCCGACTTAAGGATGATTTACACGAGTCGATTTTCTCGTCGATTTTTGTCGTAGTGTGGATAGTTATTCCCCTTGTTGCAGTGGACAAACATAATAAATAAAATTCCTTAAGTATTAACACATTTATGAATTTATTAAGAAATATTAAATACACAGAAATTTATATTAAAAATCACAAAAATTCAAATTTAACTATCTAAATCACCTCAAGGTACTGGCTTGGCTGGAGTCGCAATTCCAAGCACTTTCCGATCAGCATCTTTTAGGACACCAGCAGGCAGATAACGCAAAACATCCGATGGAGCACGTTTCAACATTTCCAAACGTTCACGCTCAACCATTTCAGCGCTACAAGGAGAAGACGAAAACAAAATGAGAAAATCATTAGCATGCGATTGAGATTAGATAATTCGTTTTTATATCAACTTACTTCTTTCGCTCTTCATTGATCATATATTCGTGCCACTTCAACTCCTCGGCAGCATCCGCTGCACGTTGACGTTGTCGCAACTCCATCATTTCCTGTATCGCACGTCGGTGTTCTATAACCTTTCTACGACGCTTCTCATCCGCCAATTGATCTAAGCGGTCGCGTTCAGCCAATTGTTTATGCATCTCTGCCAAAAAGACAGCATCTTCTTTTTGCTCCTGTTCAACCTTACGACGTTCACGTTCGCGTCGATAACGTTCGAATTCCATGCGCATTTGTATGCGATCTTGAGCTTGCTTCTCGAGGCTTTGCTTATAGCGCATATCTTCGTTTGTGTTGCGTTCTTCCACCAACAAATCCAGCAAAAGGTTTTCACGTTGCCGCTTTTCGCTCTAGGAAGTACAGGATTTTTATGAAACGATTAAAATTATAAGTTCCTGCAAGGACAATAATGGCGACCTCATAACCAACATGCAAAGTGTACTTAAGTTTTGGAGGAAACACTTCTCCTGATACCTAACTATGGTATAAATGTCCCACTACCACCCATGTATGTATGATAAAGTGAGGCTATATCCCGGCACAAAAACAATGAAGCCGAGCTGTTGTTGTTGTTGTAACGAGGTGTAGTCCTGCCTAAATGTCAGACAGGATCACCCCGAGTGTATTGCTCTTGACCGGGGTGATATAGGAAAACGCCCCGGGTCGTTTCGGCTCGATGGGTACAGCACAAGTACTAGTACCGTTCTCACAGAACCGGCAATACAAGAAACTAGCCGTGTAGGCCATGTAGGTCATTTAGCGTTACCCAGGGTGCACCAACGGGGAGGCGACCTACTCTTACACAGCAGAGACGAAGAGCTGGAAAAATGCATGCATCAGCTCTTATGCAGAATATGGGCGGACGACTGCATGCCGTTAGATTGGAACTTGAGTGTGCTCTGTCCAATTCACAAGAAAGCCGATCCCACTAACTGCACCAACTACCCCGGAATCAGTCATCTTAGTATCGCATATAAAGTTCTTTCTAGCGTATTGCTAGCTGATTGGACCTTATCAGTGTGGCTTCAAATCCGGTAAATCTACCATCGAACAGCTTTGCACGATAGGGTTAGGGGTTTACAATATGCCCGAGGTATGTATGCTGGTCGTAAGAAGCGACTAATATCCGTCCGACAGCAAACACACATCTGCACACATGTGTTTTAGATGAGCCGGGTGAAATCGGATTAAACTTGTTTACATCGGGTGAGCTCATTTAAAACACATGTGTGCAGAAGCGTGTTTGCTGTCGGACGGCAAAAGTCGGCCGCGGTATGAGCGTAGCCTACCGGAATGTACCGGATTCATCAGGCAAAGGACTGTCAACACCTGTAGAACCCCTGTCTGGTCTGTGACGTAACTTTTTATGAGCGAATCTTCCGACTAGGCAGGGCAAAGTATGGCTACAACAACAACAACATACGCCAAATCTTGGAGAAGATCTATGATAAGAGAATTGACACGCACTATTTCGTTGTCGATTTCAAAGTCGCTTTGGACTGTGCAAGGAGTTGCCTATATGCCGCCAAGTCTGAATTTGACTTTCCTGGAATACTCATACGGCTAAGGCGAGAAAAATATCTTTTTAGAGACATTTAAAACTGCCATCAAAGAAAGAATCAGCCCACCTGCGGCTTGGCAGCCACGTCACTGATGATAGTTAAAATTTGAAACTGCAGAGACTTCATTTATCTTGAAACCAACATTAACACAGAAAATAATATCAGTCCGAATGCGAATCACTCTTGCCACTTTGGACCGAGTAAGCAATAGAGAAGTAAAGTCCTTTCTCAAAGAACAGAGATCACGGGCTATAAGTCTCTAATCGTAACTGTCTTGATGGATGGCTCGAAATCATGGACTGTTTCAAGAGAAGATGAAATGGCCTTTGGAGTATGTATTTGAAAGAAAAGTTCTGCTGAAGATTTATCTATTGTCCTTCTCGTGATGCCAACAGTCAGTATCGAAGCAGATTTAACGGCGTGCTGTATCAGATCTGACCATAGTCAAGCTTCGATAGCAACATCGAAAATTAGTGATGATGATTCAAATTGATACTAAAGTGATGAAAATAAATGAAAGAAACCTACCTCAACCTTGTACAATTGTTGCCCAATGCGTTCACTCAATTCGGCCCTCTTCTGCGCTTGCAAATCTCTTTCCATTTTTGTTTGCAAATTTTTCTCTTCGCGTTCCTTCATCATTTGCTGGAAATGTTCTGCTTCATCCACTTTATCTGACATTTCCTTGGCTTTAAGCTCTGCCTGTAGTTGCTTAAATTCTTGCATTTCCCTTTTGGCATTTTCCTTCCGTCGCTCCAATTCCATTAGTTCGGCCTTGTGTTCTTGTTGGTATTTCTGTAATAATTTTTGCATTTCGTCTCGATCCTTGAGCACTTCGGTGTATTCTTGCTTTCGCCGCTGCTGTGACTCTGCCATTTGTCCCAATAATACATTGCGAAACTGTTGTTTCTTTGCAGCCTCTTTCTTTTCTTCTTCTTTTTGCACTTCCTTGGTTAGGAGTTGTTGTTTTGCAAATTCAATATCTTCCAAGCGTTTCTTTTTCAATTGGTCTTCCTTAAGATTCTCCGTGGCCACTTTCTGTTCCGCCAGCAATTTCGATACATAGGCAGCTTTGAGCTGTTTTTCCAACTGTCGTAATTCCATATTATTTTGACGTAGTTGTTGTCGTCGTTTTTTACTCAAGAAATCCTCATACTTCTGCGCTCTTAATTCCACGGATAAGTCGGTGGTTTCCTGTTGCATACGTATTCGTGGATTTTCAGCCGTCAATTGTATTTCCTTGGCCCTGAGGTCCTTCACACGCCGTTCCTGCTCCATGACGGTTTCTATGAAAAGATTATTGGCTGGATCCACTTGACGCTCCGCATCAGCCGGTAGTGTACAACGAAAGCCACCAAACATTTTGCCAATTAATATTTCTTTAATTATTCGGAAATTTGCAAATGAAAATATAAAACAGAAATTATTATTATCTCCAATGACAACAAACGCTTTGAATTTGTGTTTAAATAACAAACTGTTCCACAACCAGTCAGTTAACGTACCGCAATTGATTTGTAAGCAGCATATTATATGAGTTTGGGACAATTAAGGAACAAGAACGAACCAAAGTCGAGTAGTTATAGAACAGACGTACGACAATACCACTTAGTGGCGACATCTTTTGTAAGTTTTTTGTAATACGTTTGCTAGTACCCTGCAGGACATTGCTTCTGCACACTACTCTTTTAAACCATATTTGAATTAAGGAACCCGACGCGTTTTGACAATCCCTGGATTTTTAGGGATAGTCACAGATGCCGCCTAAAAAGGTCGGGGAAGGTATAGGGTTGACTTTCCAATAATGTACGGTCCCGATTTGTTTAATTTTTTGTGGAGGGGTAGAGGGGTCCCTAAAATTACACACATAAAATTCTTTTTAAATTTAAGAACATGGCTTCTTTTATCACCCGCACTGCTTATTTTTTATTTCAAAGGCGAGTAAATAGCATAAATCTCGAAAATTATTATCTTTAAAAAACCGCCATCACCCGAATCACTAGGCAACAACAATGCCTTTATATTACTTGCAGTTACAACGAGTTGCAACTGCTGAAGTGAATACATGAATAAACAAAATATGTGCATATGTTTATTCAATTTCACATGTACTTATTTTGTTTATACACCATTTCACATTTTTCTTTAGTATATTTTGTTTTATAACACTTTTTATTTCACAATTACAACTTTTATTTATTTTACACACAAAACTAAAGAGGCTCGTAGCGAGAGCTCAACTTGAACTAATTGTTCCTCGTTCATATGTTTATCGAGTACGATCAAAAAGGCATTGCCAGATCTTCAAAAAATGTTTATTGTACAAAACCGAATTATCACCGTATTTTTATGACTTCTTATAAATTTAGGTAATGTTATAAAACTTATACAAGCATTTATGGAAAATCCCCTTTGTGTTAATACCTATAACTGATAATATAATTCCCACTTCTTGCTAACTGTATGCATTTAGTTATTATTTGTTACATACCCTCTGAGACTAGCGCCACTGGATATTTTCATTAGTTAGAGCTGTTGAAACTAACGGGACTTTTGCTTACTCGCTTTAAAAGTTTTATGCAGTGTTTAACAAGTTATATTGTTAAAAATTATTAATTTAAAGTGACTCAAACCGAATCAGGTAATTTGTATCTTTTAAACTTCTAAAAAATAGTGTCTTACATGGAAGAAGTGGTAACTAACAAACAATTATGTACCAAAAAACGATAAAGTAGTTATAAAACTAACCCAAAAGTTTATAAAATAAAAGCTGCTCTTCTAGGTTTCATTAACCCATAAACTAGTTATGACTAACGCATAAAGTAGTTAGAGGGGTTTATTATGAGAGTATCCCCACTTTCGGATAACAATAACCTATGAAGTGGTTATAACTAACAGTTAATAAATTATTAGAAAACAATTTCCACTTATTACCATAAAAATAAAGAAAATTTGGAATAAAAATCACGCGATTTACAACCGAAAGCGCTATCAGGTAGTTATAACTAACCCATACTCGTAAAGTAGTTATAATTAACCCATAAGTAGGTATAACTAACCTCTAAAGTAGCTATAACTAACACATAAAGTAGTTATAACTAACCTATAATTATAATTAATGATGAATGATCATGAGAAACTATTGCGTTTATTAAAAAAAGATTTTCCGCGCTTTTTCTATAACCGAGAAACCCCTAATGTTGTGTTAATTAAACGAAAAAGTAAACAAGTTAAACTAACCCATAAAGTAGTTACAATTAACCCATCATGAAGCTATAACTACCCATCAAGTGGTTATAACTAACTCATAAAGTAGTTATAACAAACCCATAAACTAGTTATAACTAACTCATGAGGACTAAACAATCAACTACACCTTTTTCAGTTTATATTCAGAGAATTACAATTCATATTCAGAATTTTCATTTTATATTCAGAAAATTACATTTCATATTCAGAATTTTCATTTCATATTCAGAGAATTACAATTCATATTCAGAATTTTCATTTCATATTCAGAAAATTACAATTCATATTCAGAATTTTCATTTCATATTCAGAAATTTTAATTCTGAATATGAACTGTAATTTTCTGAATATGAATTGTAATTTTCTGAATATGAAATGAAAATTCTGAATATGAATTGTAATTCTCTGAATATGAAATGAAAATTCTGAATATGAAATGTAATTTTCTGAATATGAAATGAAAATTCTGAATATGAATTGTAAAATTCTGAATATAAATTGTAATTCTCTGAATATAAACTGAAAAAGGTGTAGTTATAACTAACCCATGAGGACTAACCAATCAACTAGTTATAACTAACCCACAAAGTAGTTATAACTAACCCATCAAGTAGTTATAACTAACCCATCGTGTGGCTATAACTAACCCATCAATTAGTTATCACTACCTCATAAAGTAGTTATAACAAACCCATAAACTAGTTATAGCAAAACCATCAGGACTAACCCATCAACTAGTTAAAACTAACCCACAAAGTAACCCATCAAGTAGTTATAACTAAACTATAATTATACAAGTGTTAATGATGAATGATGATGAGAAACCTTTGTGTTTATTAAAAATAAATAAAATAAATTTTCGACTGCGGCGCTTTTCCATAACCAAGAAGTTTATTAGAAAAAAAGGAAAATTTTTAATAAAGGTTAGTTTTTGTATAGCCTATCAAAGTGTTCTAACCATGGAGTTATCGATTATATTTCCTACAGCACCTTCCAAATGCCAGAGTCGTTATATTTGATTACTGCAATTCTATTTTGCCATCCATCATTTTTCGTTCGCCAGCGCCTCGTTTTCAAACTGTCTACAACCGACTACAGCGCCCATTTGTTCGTGTGGTCAATCGTTTACGTGTTTTCTTGCAAAGTGGATGTTGAAAAAATCGAGTCGTGTGTAAAATATGAAAAAAGTCTTTGTGCTGCGGAGAATTTTATCAAAATTGACGCCAAATATTGTAAAAAAATCATAAAATACAATAATATTACTATTTAAACAAAGCAGTGCAAATAATTGGTGTTGTAAAATCATTGCCAAAATTGACAGCTGCAAATTTGTGAATGAATCAAGATGATGAGTAAACGCAGTTATGCGAATGAATGAACAAAGAGAATTGTGAAAAAAAATTTCAATGAAAGAATTCCAAACATAATAAAAACGTTGAAATACTTTTAATAAGAGTAGAGAAGTGCTTAAAGTGTGCAAAAGCAAACAAAAATAAATAAATAATACAAGTGTACTTTGGACTGTGCTGCAACAACAACTGCTAGATATAGAAACGCGTAAGAAGTTAACATTTGGAACTTGCGAAAGTATCTCTACTTTGTAAGCGTGACGTGGAAAATCACGCCCACGGACGAGACTGAAAAACATATAAAAGTAAATTGCAAGAGTCGGAAAAATAAATAAAAAAACATGTCTGGCCAACGTGTCAACGTAAATGCTGCTGAAAAGGATGTGGAGAAGTTTATTAAATTTCTGGCGCTGAAGTCCGCACAAGTTGTGGTGCAGTCGCGTTTGGGTGAAAAAATACAGACTCCATGTAATCCACAAGCTACTGGTAGCGATTGGTTCAATATTGTTATACACGATCATCCTGATATATATATGGAAACGAAGCGTGCGCTAGCATTGGAACCTGGCCAAAGTATATTGAAGCGTTTGCCATTATGTATAGAAATATCATTGCGCACGGTCGAGGGCGATCAAATGGTGTTGGAGGTGTGGTCATTAGATATACAATTACCCGGATGTCACAAGAATTGTAAAGATGATATATGCGAACTACTCATTAAGAATGCAGAGAATGGCGTAAAGGGTAACGGTGGCACAAATGGTGTAACTGGTGGCCCGCTAACCGAACAACAAACACTCAAAGCAGCACATGCCATATACAATCGTATGGGCATCTTACTCAAATCACTCATATCACTAACACGCTCTACGCCAGCTTACAAGCTGTCACGTCGGCAATGTCCCGATGCATATGGCATTTATTATCGCATCTTTGTAGAACGCCCACAGTTGCATACATTGGGTGAAGGATATAAAAATGTTAAAATTGGACAATTGAATACCATTGTGGGCACTTTGAGTATGTCGGTGCATTATCGCACTAAAATGACTTTTACACCAACTACAGCGGAGGGTGAGATGAATACAATTATGCTTAAGTCTGATCACTTTCGACGCGGTGATACATCGCCCACTCTAAATTTATCAATGAATGATTTGAAGCGTGGCGTCAACGGCACAAATGGTGCACGCAAAATTATTGACATTGAAAAACCTTTGCGTCCAGGCGCATTCACTGATATTGGAAAGCTACGTCAATGGACTGAAAAGGATTATGTTTTGCCTGAAACGCCACCATTTGAATGGTTGTTGCGTAGGCCACGTCATGAGAGTGGCGGTTCAGCAGGTTCGATTGAATCATTAAATAGAAAAAGTGATGGCAGCGGCACCGGTATGTTGCCCACAATTTCTAGTATTGGCGCACAAGAGCAACAGCAGCAAGCAAATAATAATGATGGCGGCAATGGTGGCGCTGGCAACAGCGTGGGTGCCAATAATAGTCAAGCAAAAGCGTTGAATAATAATAATGTGACGGCGTTTAAAAGCTTAGAGAATGGTATGCAAACAGCGAAACTAACAAGTGATTGCCCAACCACAGCGACGACGACAACGACACCCGCGCCGTCATCATTCTCACAATCGCCACCCATAAAAAGCTTACTCATACCCGCGCCAACGACAACGCAACAGCAAACAACACCACAATTTCAACGTCAAATGTCTAATCGTCGCGCCGACGATGATAACCTGCTTAAAGAGTTAAACTTTCCTTTTGCCCTGCCAAATTCGCATGTTAATGATTTGGCGAAATTTTATCGTGATTGTTATAATGCGCCACCATTACTAGGACTAAATGAAACGCAACCAGAAGTAGCGGTGGAGCAATTAGATGAATTTGAAACAATCTTAGAAGACTATGATGAGCTTGTGTCACAGCTGGGTTTAAGCACATCTTCATCGACGGGTAGTCGGAGTAGTGGCGGTTTACAAATGAGCAATTAGATAAATAGCGTTTAAATCGAATGTGGTAACAGATCAATGGAAACTATTTTAAGTACATAATACATTTACATACATATACTACACACAATAAATACATACATTTATAGATATGTAAGTAGATAGCTAGTTAAAAAGTATAAGCACGAAAGCCGAGGAACTATTCGTTAGTATAATGTACAAGCAAACGACTATGCTTGGCATTTTTATTTTTAATTTGCATTATTTATTATTATTTTTAAAATGTTATATCTAAAGTATATTTGTATCTACATATATTTGTATATACACTAGGTAGAGGAAGTCTGCGCTTATTTTCTATTTTCTTTGCAATTCATACAAATTTTGGTTTTAGAGAATATTTAAATATTTTTTTTTTTTTTATAAAAACGTGTGTCAGGATTAAGCAAAAAAACTGTAAATTATATTTTGAAAGTAACTATGCAAAATTCGCGAAAGTTCAAAACATGTTTATAAAAATGTTGAAGTGCTTTCTTAGAATTTTCTGAATTTTTTTGTAGCCGATTCAATTTTAAGTCCGAAAAAATTTTACGGATTTTTGGAAACTTTTTTCTATAAATTTTTGTATTTTTAACAATAAATCGAATTGAAGAATTTTCGCGAATTTTTCATACATTTTCAAAATATAAGTTACAGCTTTTGTATTAGATCTTGACACATAGTTTTATAGAAAATTAGTTAGTTAAAATTAGCCGATTCACACGATTTCTGCGAAACTTTCAAAAACGAACCAAAACCTATAGGGCTTTTTGTTTACCTTGCCTCCAGCGCCACCTAGCGGATTTTTGTAACCGTTTTTGATTACATGTCAAGCATACTTGCCAACAATGAACTATTTCCGATTCTAAATACATATTTTGATAATATATCGACTGCAATGCCATTTAGCGAAAAAATATATCCTTTCTCGAGAGATAAATTTAAAATTTTGGCAAAAAACGGTTTACACAAAAATCCACTAGATAATAATATATGTAGAAAGAAATTTTCTTTAAACCACAATTTAGTGAAAATTGCAATAAAATACATTTCCGCAAACTTATTCTTCCCAGTGTAGTATGTGTCATAGTTGGGCATTTTACACTTCTTGCTCTTATGGCACTCAGTAAATTTTTGATGATAAATATTGGGGGAAAAAAATTAAGGGCCGCTTGCATAAAAGCTGATAACGACTAACCGGAGTTTAATTGACGTATTTTGTATGGTTAGCTGTCAAGTTAATCACCGATTAGGCTTAATCGGCTTTTATGCAAGTGGCCCTAAGTAATCAGTTAAATTTTACCCATTCTGCCGCTCTTCAAGGCACCTATGTATTTGTACTCACCCCAGTATGCCCACCTATGGTACATTTGCAAAAGATACAAATATAAATATAATAATAATGAGACTTATTTACTAAGCGGTTCTATCAAATAAGTGCACAATTATTGTTTAAATGAGAAATGTAAGAGAAAAACTCTAAAAATAATTTATTAAGAAAGATACACTAGTTATGCAGAAAATAGATCGGACTATAATCGGCAGTATATATTTTTTACTAAAAATAAAAAAAATACCAATATCCATCGAAAGTCTGCGACTAAAATTTTATTGATCTTTTTACAAGCTTAAATCGCAAAAAAAAAAAAAAAAAAAAAATTAAAAAATTTTAGCAAAAAATATCGAAAAATATGGCAAAATAATTATTTAACATTTAAAATAAGAAATAAGAAAAAATTACACGTGTTATTATTAATAATAAAATACATTTATAAAATATTGCATATCCAGTGGTGAGTGTGAATTTTATTTAAAGAAGAATTTGCCAAGTTTTCTACATTGACTAGCACTCGACTTTGTCGGCGAAACTTACAAAAAGCTGACCATAAATACAGTTTTTTTTAATATCGCGGCTCCAGCGCCACCTAGCGGGGCGGGTTTCACAACAGAGTTCTTGATTACTTATCAATCAAACGTGCCAAAAACCAACAGAATACGAAGATTGATATGGATTTTGAAAATATAGCGACTCTAGCGCCATCTAGCGGCAAAAAATATCCAAAGAACAAACAGTCAAACTTTCACTCAAAAAAAAAAAAAACAAAAAAATGATTATCAAAACTACTTCCCATTTTCAATTGCATTAAATTCAACATAATCTAACTAATTTGACACTGAAGATGGCACAAAATGGCGGAAAATCTTACCAACTTCATTCACTTTCCACCCTAAATTTTATTCATTTTTGGTGCAATAAGGATTACTATTGCTGTAATCATTACTTTAGTTATAGATATACAAACGATTACAATTGCAGTAATCCCAATTTCAATATTTTTTAAAATAAAGATTGCTATAATTAAGGTGCGATTGATGGATTTAATCATCATCCATTACAAACATTTATTATTGAAAAACTTAAGAAAAAGTAATTATTCATTGCGTGCCATCACCACTGGGTATAACTATGCACAAAAAATTATCGTTACTCAATAATCTAACAGCACACAGTGCTGTTTAGTGCCTTTTTGACAAATATGTTGCTAAAAAAAGTTATGCAAAAAAAATTCTTAAAATATTCAACAACTATTATGTTAGTAATAAAGGCATAAATAAGAAATATACATGCGGAGCTGTTAAGTTTTGATTAGGATTAGTAAACAAAATGATTTAACTGGCTAAATGATTGGATTGTTATCCATTATTCATAATAATAATCAATTGTAATGATTAATTTGATAAGTTAACATATACAGGAATTTTTAATCGCTGACAATTATTAATAATTATTAATCAATGAAGAATCATTATTATTTTACTCACAGCAAGCACTAAGAGTAATCGAAATTAATCATGTAAAGTTTTTTTTTTTTTAATTATTTTGATTAATTAAACAAATTTGACTTAAATCTAAAATCAATTAGTAATCAAAGAGCTAGAATGCTTAAATTATTATAGTCAAAACTACAAACTGTAATAAATATTTATCACTAGTAAAACTAATCATGCATTTTGATTAAAACAACTAATGATTGAATAATGATTAATCTTAGACCAATTTTTAATGTTCTCCGAACTAATTGATTGCAATCCATAAACAGACACATATGCCATTTTACCATTATAAAAACAATCAGAAAAAATCCAAATTTATTTACCAGTAAAGGTGACGAAAAATTTCTAAACAGTACAATACAAAGCAGTTTGATAAGATCCTTCAACAAGATCGAAATTGGTATTGTTTGTAGCATTTTCATTTTTTCGCCAAAAACTCAAAAAATGATTTTGTCAAAATTTTTCTACTGGTCAAAAGTTCACAAAAATTTTCAAAGTAAATTTATTAATAGTTTTTATGAAAAAAATTAAAAGGTTCAAAAAATAGATTACTTGATTATTCTAAGTTCAACAAATTAAGCATAAAAATAACTAAAAACAATTACCATTACAGCCAGTAACTAATCATTATTTAACAGCTCTGCATGCTTACATACATTATACATATTTTTATTGAAGTCATAAACATAAAAATAAAAAAATTATAATAACTACATTACTAAGTTATAAAATAGCTATTATAAAATAAAGACTTAAGATTTTATACATAAATAAGCGTTTGCGTAAAAATTGCGTAAAATTTTCAATTATTCTTTATATTTGCTTTTTCAAATCGTAAGTACGTCAGTGCATTTAGCGTCTGCCTGACTTTTTACATAATTAATAGGGACCTTTGTTTAAGTAATGACAGTTCAAAGTTCTTGAAAACAAAAAAAAAAATCCATACATACAAACATATGTACATACATACATTCATCCATGTATATACTAAATACATATATTAATACAAATATACGAAGTCGACAAAACGTATTCAACAAAAAATAAAATGCATTTTCTTTTACTTAATGATATTACAGGTGCTGTTTCTAAGGGCCTCTATATAGTATAGGCAAGTATACAGCGTGATATAGCTTTTATCAGCTACAGTTAAATCAAACAAAAAGCGTGCTTTCAACATCAGTATTTTTTTTTTTCACGCTGACTGTTTCAGAGGTGAGTGATTTTTGCTGTAGCGTCAGCTGAACTTGGAATTAGAAATCGGCTTATCTCAGTGCTTTGACCCCATTTCAAAAAAAAATTTTTTTTTTCAAAAAACTTTCTATCTGGAAGTTTTTCTTTGGAGAAAGTCCTATTTCAGAACATGTTTCAAAAACGTCCTATCTAAACGAAAATCGAATATATTTTTAGCTGAGATTGGGCGTTTTTGAATTAGGTACTGAGTTAGGACGTTTTCGAAAACAGCTTCTGAGATTGGGGATATTTAAAACAAATTCTTAAATAGAACGTTATTAAAAATAATTTTCAAAGAGGGCGTTTTTCGAAAATACTTTTGAAATAGGGTGAAATTCCACTCTGCTTTCGATTTGTTTTAAAAAGGTGCCCTAATCAAACACGAATTTTTATTGTCACTAGCAGATACCGGCGCACCTTTTCGAAACATACGAAAATGGATGGATTTTTTTTGCATATTCCGCGCCACCTAGCGGCTTTCTTTATTGTAACAGAATTTTTGATGGCATATCAAGCATACTTACAAAAACGAAGAGAAAAATAGCGACTCTAGCGTCGTCTAGCGAAAAAAATACATATAGCTGCAGCGAAATCCCAAACTAGTCAGAAAAATACTAGTCTACAACTATAATTTTCTGGCAGAACTCGTACTAGTCAGGAAATATCCATTTCATACTAGTATACAACAAATTTTTCTGGATGAAATCATATCAGTTAAAAAATGCAAAATTCATTCGTTTCGTTTGCTTCTTTTTTTTCTTCTTATAATTCACAGATGCTTTTTCGTGATAAGGTAAATACAAATAGTCGCTGCTTTCTTAAGAATAAACATGAAAATAAAGGCAAATGCTAAATAAAGCGTAAGCCATGAAAATTCTGGTTGAAATCATACTGTCCAGGTTCAATGCCTTCCTTCCAATTCCTTTTTGGACTAGTATGTGTACTAGTTCATTTTTTGGAAATCATGCTAGTCAAAATTGAACTAGTATGGGACTGGTATTTTACAACTAGTATAAATCTAGTATGAATGGTATGTTCTGGTCGAAATCTGACAATTGACATTTCGTAGGACATCAGCACGTAAAAAATACCAGTTGCTTTTATGGAAAAAAGACAAAACACTGACTAGTTGGGCCCAGTGCACCAACTAGTTGTAAAGTAGTTTTCAGCTAGTTGCTTTCGCTGCAGGGTAATTCTGAGATGGAAGCATTTTTGGGAAAAAATTCCGAGGTAAGGCGTTTTTGAAAAATATTTTGAAATATGGTCGATTTGCCGTCGATTTGTTTTGAAAACTTTTTTTTTTTTCAAAATTCCTTTTTCAAAAACCGAATTTATTCTGACATCGGCAGTTGTCTGTGTCTATGTCTGTCGAATTTACAAAATGGATCACAAATACGACTTTTTTGAATATCTCGACTCTAGCGCCACCTAGTGGGTTTATTTGTTGGATCCGAGTTTTTGATTACATATTTCAAACTTTAAATATCCTTGGAACTGAAGATAACTGGGGAATATATCGAGAATGTCTGGAGATCAGCGCACGAGACACAAGATCAAGAATCAATATTTCAGCTCAAACATAGTCAAAATAGCCTTTGGAAAACAGATAAACAAGGTAAGTCGGTTTGACCAAGCTCTACAAGATACAACCAAAAAAACTCCTACCTTACAATCAAGTTAGACACTTGTTTCACTTTCCTTTTCTTCTTCCATACATATATGTTGGACAAATGAATTGAAATAAATTTTTATTAATTTGTTTTTCAATATCACACATCGTATCCATATGTACCACATTGCTTATAAAAATGTTTACATTATTCATTGCAGTTACACCAGCCCCTGTTTACCTGTTAGCTATCAGAGAATTCCTAAGAAACTATAGCAAGAAGGTATGTAATATAGATATTTTTAAACTATTCTTATATATGAACGTGTTTTTGCATCTAGATGTCTATGTATGGGTGTGATGTAAACACCCACAAATATATACTATGTAGAACGGTTCGAACTATTTTCTAGCTTCAACCGGCGAAAACCAAAACATTTATTTGTTTAGGTATATAGTTGTACATTTTTTTATATCTAGTACACAAACTAGGGTGGCTCAAAAGGGGTAGAAAAAAGATTGAAAAACAAACCCTATTTCAAAATATTTTTGAAAAAACGCCCCATCATAAAATTCTTTTGAAGAACGCCCAAGTCGAAACTTTTTGAATAACATCCTATTTGAAAATTTTTGCCTAAAAAAACGCTCCACCTCATAATGAGTTTCAAAACCGCCCTTATAGGGTGTTTTTGTGTCAAATTCGGAAATAAATTTGATAAAAAAATTAAAACAAAATGCCCCAAAGTGCGGTGCACTTAAGGTTAAAGTATGCTGTAGCGTCCCAGCATCGGTGCAGTATCACAATGTTAGATGTGATACCCGCAACTGTCGCCAATTGGAAACCCCAAGGGAGTTCAAGTCATCCTCCACTTGTTGTTTCCATCTCAGTGGAGGCCTCCCCCTTACTCTGCTGCCGAATTCGGGTTTCGATAGGAAAACCTGCTGTGCTGGAGCCTCCTTGTCAGCCAGCGAAGCCTTTGGGCTTTAATTCGCTGCACTATAGCAGGTCTGCGTAAAGGGAAGGACCATAAATCTTCCGAAGAATTTTTCTCTCCAATACTCCAAGGCCCATCTCATCTCTTTACACCGTCCATGATTCCGAGCCTTACATCAGGATTGGTATGGCGAGAGACTTATGGAGCGTGGTCTTTGTTTGTCGAGAGAGGACTTTACAATTGCCTACTTAGTCCAAAGTAACACTTGTTGGCAAGAGTGATTCTTCGTTGGATTATCAGTCTAGAAATCCAGCGGAGAGTCCGTAACTGCCATTACCTAGGACTTATTTAGTTTCAAAAGGAGCCTCATTATTTTTGTATACAAACTTGACAATTGTAAGCTCGAGATCTCACAGTTACCCCAGTCGGTCCATATTAAGTTCGAAGCCATAACATTTTTATCTTCGACTTTCTTCAGAAGATCAACCAAAGGTAGATTAACCACTGTCGGTACGAGAATTGTTTTCAATCTAAAAAGGTAAATATCCATGGCGAACTTGAGCCGGAGTGATTCGAGTTCCCCGTGTTTAGTCGCCCCATTTCCATGCCATTTTATATTGCTTTGTGCACAAAGATGATTCTACTCAGACGGTTCCAGTAATCTTAGAACTCCCTTCCCATTAATTGTATCCTATTCGGAGAAAGTCCCCAACTCTACCAGAACTATTTCTTGGAAGTCGAAAACGCAGATAAAAATTTTCCTGTTGTTGTTGTATTATAGTTGGGTAGCCCTGAATGTGGTATCGCGTGAGGACCTGCGAATGCTGGATATTCATGTGGCAAATCGGTTAGTAGGTGTTTAGCCCACTACAATTTACAGAACGTAGTTGAGAAAGAGTATCAGCAACCGTTTCTACATACTGCCGGTTCTCCGAGAGCGGTATCCGTGTTTTTACAATATTGATCGTACCGAAACGACTCGGGTTGTTGTTTTTTTTTTTTAAACCCGAGCAAGAGCAGAGTATCCCCTGCAAAAATCGGGTGAGGGACACCAATACACCCAAACGATTTTTTTTTAATGCAACATGAGATAAAAATAATAAAATGTGCTTTTTCAATCGCACACATCGCCGTGACCATCATTTGAGGCATCACTTGATACTCATTGATGAGGCAGTGGATCAAGTTTGACACATGTAAACATCAAGTTTGATGAAGGAAACAGAAGAGTACAGCTATATTAGTTATTGAACGCAGAAATACGTAAGTGGGAAGGAGATGGAGTTCTTCAAGTTTTTCACATTGCCCTTAAAAACGTGATGGAGGAACGTTAACCTCTAGTTTGAAGCTCAAATGCTGGATCAAATGACCACAGTGACCAGTGTTTGCAGGATCTCGATGTGACCCTGTCTAACGTATGACCCAGATAGAGCTTTCTTTGATTTCTCCAGAACATTCCATTCCCAGCTTAATTAGGGGTCCAAAATTATATTCAATATTAATTATGTTCACGTCACTGTCACGATCGTCCAAAGTTTTGCAGGCCCCTCGTCTGCTTCCTTCTCCTATCAAGAAAATACCTATTGACCCTGCAACATCAACCATGTAAGTCTCACACTTCATCTACTTTACAATGTGCACGATAATTAAAATTAAATGCAATAAAAAATAAATTTTACTCGTTCATACATAATATAAAAATAAAGTACAATTTTACGTGACGTTTGTACGCATTTTTTTTTTTTTTTTTTTTTTTTTTTTTATCGTAAACTAATTAGATTGTCTGCGGTGTAATGTTGTTATGCAGGCACTTATTTATGTATGTACATTTATAATATTGTTGTTCTTGTTGTAGTTGCGCTTGGTGGTGTCGAAGGTCAGTCCATTTTTGTGTATTTTGACCAGAGCTTTTTTTTTCATTCTATTGTGTTTTATTTTTTTTTATTTTTTGCTTTAGTGTAAATATTTTTTATTTAACTTAAATACAAACACACATATGTACATACAGACGTAAATGTATTTATTTGCATTCTCACAGGTGTTTGTCTTCTTAAATTGACAAATCTCACAAAGTATGTGGTTATTATAGTATCGACTCACAATATGCGATTTCTCTGGTTTAAAGAACCGGTGGTGTTGGGTATGATATCGGGTATTGCATCTAAAGGACTCCATGATTTCCGACAGGGCGGTTTCGGCGTTGTGACATTTTTATCTATTGCCTTGTATTTGTAGTTTTTAGGAAAATAAAGTATTTCGTAGTATTTTTACGATAAAAAATGCAAAATGATGTTTTTCAAAAACTTTTGTCTATAGTTGAGTTTGAAGTTTTCGCCGAAGCTAATTTTTGAATTATTTGCAAAATACTGAGGAGCTTTCAAGCACTTTTTGTTTGATTGCTCTATCTTCTACCGTTGCTATGCAAATTAATTTTGAAACAACTTTTCCCATGGTGCACCGGGTCGTATGAGTAACTTCCTATCATTCTTTTTAGAATTGGGGCTTTAAGGTAAAGTTATCAAGCCATAGCTCGACCAATTGAACTAGTTCCATAATTTGTAATACCAACCTAATTTGATACCTAAAATTATTTGAAAGGCATTTTCATTTTGTTTTGTAATACCAACCAAAGTCAATCGACACACTTTGTTGCAATTTCGAAAAAGTTCTCTCAAAATTAAATTTCTCAGCAACAGTAAAGGAGAGTGATCAAACAAAAAGTGGCTAAAATTTTAAGCTAACTAACAGAGGGGAAGCCAAGCGGCCATCAAAGCACTTGGCTCTAATTCGTCGTCGAACTCTTCAAGAGATGGCCCAACAGAACCGCGTGAGCCTTACATGGGTCCCGGGACATTGCGGGAAACTGTAGAGCGCTTAGGTATGCCGTTTGCCATATGCAAGCTAATGCTGTAGGAGTACACACTCGGTCAAGCCAACGAAAGATGGCTACAATCTCCAGGGTGCCGCATATCCAAACAAACCTGGCCAAAATGGGATTTTAAGAGATCTAGAGACATTCACGCCCTAAGAAGGAGAGAAATCTCCGGGCATGCAGAAAGGATAAGACCGACAATGCTGTAAGAGTTGCAAAGATGATGAAGAGGACAAAACAATGAAGCACCTCATCTGCAACTGCCCGGCTTCAAACGGCGACAGAACGAGCTTTTTGGGAGTTCCCTTCCTGGATAGCCTATGCCAGATTGCGGAGCTGGAAATAAAGGACTTGATGACCTTCATAGAGTTATCTAAGTGGTTCGAGGAGGAGTAACGTTGTCGGTTTAGGAGTGTCAGTCCCGTCTGCTATGTGGAGAATCCCAACAACACAGGGATTTTTCATATGGCCGGGTCCCGGGACTCACTGTCCTAGTATTGGTGGTATCATAACAGGCCTTTCCAAACTGGCCTCTGCGGCAGCCACTTGAATCTAACCCTAACCTAAACAGAGGGGAAGAAGACTGCATTTAGAGCTATAAAACTAACATTTCTCAAAGTATTCCCCTCTAAGTTTAGCTTTTTTCGGAGCACAAAATTGGAAAAAAAATCGTTCAATTTCGATATGAATCGGTTGTTGAATGAACGAACCCGGTGTTCTGATTCCAACTACTCAATACCGTGCACCACTAGCTTTGTTGGCAACATTGTAAAAACATAAACATGCAAACATTGGAAAATTTCCGACAACAACAATTTTTTATGCACGTATGTTGTTTAGTTGTTTTGATAAATTTGGACACTTTTTTTATCGCTTCAAGGCGTATGCAAGCTAGACGCAGCTTTCATAAAATATCTAGCGTTCAGAAAGGCGAATCTTAAATAAGAAACAATTTACATACAGAGCCCCAGTGGGTTAGGGGTTTAGAATATGACCCAGGTACTTAGGTGCCGGTCGTAAGAGGCGACTAAAATCCACTTCGACCCCGACTACGGGGTCAGCGAAATCGTTGCCAAGACAGTCGGGGTAGTACCACAAGGTATCCGTCCATCACGTAACTTTTTATAAGTGTATCTACCCACTAGGCAGGGCGAGTACGGTCACAACAACAACAACAACCCGAATTGAGCAATTTTTACAGTCATTAAACGTGCCGCAGTTCCAAATTTGGAAATTCGATTTTCTGTCCATCTATGGTGACAAAACGACTCATCGAGCTGAGCTTGTAACGTGAGTCACTCATTAACTCAAAGTCGTTATATGTAGTATTTTTTTTTAGAGCAAAACGAATAGGCGCGATGCATGCAAAGAAGCGTAGGCTTGTAGTTAGTATGTCTGAGTTGCTAAAAAAAAGGTGCTCGTGCAAAAACGTGAATACCCCTAATTTTTGGTATATCATAGAATTAACACTGTGGTGGCATATTTTAAAGTACGTGTTAATTTGCACATTTTAAAAAAAGGTGTAGTTTATGTATATGTAGTTTGAGAGTACATTTGCACTTATACGTGGGTATACATAGTTATAGATGTTGCCAATATCTGCATCCGGTAAATCGGAGTTTCCGGATTTTTTATATACATTTATATTGTATTTTATTACATTTTTAATTTTAAATTATTTTACTTTTTTGTTTTATTTTATTCGATTTTAGTTTACTTCACTTTATTTTGATTTATTTAATTTTATTTTACTTTATTTTTTTTTTTTTATTTTATTTTTTTATTTTATTTTATTTTTTTTATTTCATTTTATTTTGAAAAAAATAAAAGAAAATAAAAAAATTAAAAATTAAAAAAAAATTAAATAAAATAAAATAAAACCAAATAAAATAAATTGAAAAAAAAAAAAAATAAATAAATAAAAAAATTAAAGGAAAATAAAATAAAATAAAATAAAATAAAACAAAATAAAATAAAAATAAATAAAATAAAATAAAATAAAATAAAATAAAATAAAATAAAATAAAATAAAATAAAATAAAATAAAATAAAATAAAATAAAATAAAATAAAATAAAATAAAATAAAATAAAATAAAATAAAATAAAATAAAATAAAATAAAATGAAATAAAATA
>CAXKVI010000001.1:18179314-18266814 GCA_964058755.1 Campiglossa producta | reverse complement strand
TCGTAACCACCATTTTTTCGAAATTTACTTTTTGATGCAAATTTGTTCATCATCCCATAGCGCATCATCTGGTAAAATTTTATAGCTGAAATCCTCACAGTTATGTCAAAAAATGGCTATCTTTTTTATCGTATCCACCAATTCATAAATGAAAAAAATAAAAAAAAAATTTAAAAAATGCTCTCCTGTAAAATTTCCTTTTTGGCGTTTACGATAAAAACGCAAAAAGGGGACGACATAATGCCGAAGTAAAATTTGGTTTCAAAAATTATAATTGTTTGCTGTTACCGCGGTTTCGATATAAGATAGTTTACATAAATTCCCATCTGAAAAGTTGCCAAATAGAAATTTAGTTTACTTTAGTGAACGAAACAACGAACTATGTAGTTCAATTAAAAGTTTAAGTTCACTAGTTGTTCAGTTCAAAAATTACTGAAGCCTATTTTTTTAATAAATTGAGCTTTCAGGCACTTCTACTTCTACCGTTACTAAGAAATTTGATTTTGAGGCAACTTTTCCTAGAGTGCACCAGGTCGTATGACCATCCTCCTACCATTCTTACTCGATTGTGGTTTTAAGTTGAAAACAGTGGCGGATCCAGGATTCAGGATCCAGGAGCCTGAAAATCACCCCCTTGGATCAGCTCCTGGTTCAAACGGTTTAGATTGTTAAACTACATTGAAAAAGTTCTTTAAAATCTTTGTTTGGTCACCTTATTGAAATATAGTTTGACCAATTGAACTAGTTCAATACAATAATTTGAAGGGGATTCTATTTTGTTTCAAGCATTAGGTATGTTTCTTGAAAAATCCAGCAAAGAACTGTCAGCAGAAGAGAGTCTTGTAAAAAGCTGTCAAAAGCTCATTTCTGCTAATTTTTCGTCGAACAGGAATCAGTAGAAACTTGCAGACAAAACGTCGGTTACGTTTCTGATTGGCTAACAATTTGAATTTACAGTTTCTGTTGTTGTTTTGCTATGCCACCGAACAGCTGTACCTGCTTGCTAGTTTCTGCTGAACGAAAAATCTCCAGCAAAAACTTGCAGTGAATTCGCGCTCTCTCTCTCAATTAAATGTCAAAAATCTGCTGAATTCGTTGCTATTTTTGTTCAAGAAACGCTTTTCAGGAATAATTATTCATAATTAGCAGGAAAGAAACGAAGCTATGAAATTTCAAAGTTCACTATAAATTCATATGACACTTCATTTTCCCTATACATTAAATGGGTTATATTTTGATTATTTCTCTCTTTTCGGTCTTATCTCATGATAGATTATGGATACTTCATTGGACTGATATCCAAACAGAAGAATGATTACTTTCACAAGGCCTGTCTTTGCAAATCTCTCTTGACTTTGACAGTAGGGGAGTCGTTTCAAATATTGGAAATCTGCTAAAAATGACAATATCTGTCAAAACGCCATCTTTACTTTCTTTTCTGCAATCTATAGTAGAATATGGCACAACGCAGCGATTACACGCCATACTTTCCTTGTAAATATCATAAATATACATACATATGTTTTGCAAAAATGTATTATTAAGTCGCCAAACAAAAAAATGAGTGTCAAACAATGAACGCCCACAATGGACAAGGCAAACAAAGGTTTACAACAAGCAACTGTTGCATTATCGCCCGTTGACATTTATGAACGTATGCATGTCTGTATGTGTGAATGTATGTGCGAACAAAAATGCGTCAACGTATTGGCGGTTATAAAATTTTTACATCTCTCTCTCGCAATTGAAAACAAAAAATACTTTTTTTTTTTAGCGTAAAAGAAATGCAACAAAGCCCACGTACAAACATACAAAGTGCAACATATAAATTTATTATCTACGCATACCGATGTATATTATTGCAGCATGACATTTTTATGAAATGCGTGGGTTGTGTGCAAATTTACATTAGACTTACAAACAAATATTACACTAATTTGAACGAATTTTACGGGGTTCGGCCATAACCTCAAAAAAACGGATCATTTTGGAAAAATTTTGAGGACAATTTGGGATCATTTTGGGGTAATTTTGGGATCATTTTTGGGGCAATTCGGCATCATTTTGAGGTCAATTTGGGATCATTTTGATGTCATTTTGGAGACATTTTTGGATTATTTTGTGGTAATTTTGGAATCATTTTGGGGGTGTTTCGCGAATATTGTGGGATCACTTTGGGGTCATTCTGGGATCAATTTGGTATTATTTTTGGGGTAATTTTGGCGGCAGTTTTTTGTAGATAGTTACTTAAAAACGTCAACAATTCGAACTCTTTTATTTAGAGCTTTTTTGTGGGAAATTCAATTATGAGAAAAAAATTGTGGTCAGGGTCTAATATAGACATATCTTACCGTACTTACTCATCTAAGTGCCCACAAACGTGAACATTGTACTCGTACATATCCATGACTCTGTCGTTGTCGTTTTTGTTATGCAGCTGATCACTTGTTAAAATGTTAAAATAGAACTGTCATAACAAGAAGAAGGTTGGTTAATGTAAAAATGCGAGTGTTCACTCGATTGACTTTGGTGAATTTTTTTGACTTTGGTGAGCCTTGGTGAAAAACCTCAAATGCAATGCTATGCAAATGCCAAATAAATTTATATCAACATATTAACATAAGATTTGATATGTACGTGTGTATTCATGCATGTAAATAACATTTAAGTCGACATGTAATTTATTTGAAACAATCAACTGCTCCGACCTCAAAAAAAAAAAACAATATAAATACATAGTATTGATAAGTCCATATAAAGTACATTTTTTCGATGAGCTTTGATTAAGGCAAACAAAAGTTTAAGCTTATTATATTCGTATTTTATTACGAGTGTATATTAGGGTGCTCCTTAAAATATTTAAATAACGGATTTTTTGCAGGCAGGCAAAAAAACGAGCCTAAATTTTAAAGCCGTCTAAAGTTTAAGCGATTTTTTTTTAACTTTTTTGGAATATTTTAAACTTTCTAAATACCTACAAAGATTTTCAATTTTTTTTGGTTTTGATTTAAGATCTATATGAAAAAGCAGTCTAAAACTTTTTTTTTGTTTTTTTTTTTTTTATAGTCATTGCATTTTACCCATAAAAAGTTCATGTGCGGCATAGCTCAGCGGTAGAGCAGTCGGCTGTGACTGCTGTGCGCTTCCGTTCGAACCCTGCCAAGTGCCACATTTTTTATACCCAGCGTACTAGTATTAGTACAAGGGTATTATAATTTTGTACACATAACGGTACCTACTACGTAACATCACAAAATAATCGAGATAGATATAGAGTTCCATATGTATATGAAAGTTCTTAGGTTGAAAAGAGGAGTTCATTAAGGCATGCCCGTCTCTCTGTCCGTCTGTCCCTGTACACTAGGGTGGTCGACAAAAAAAGTTTTTCTAGTCCACCCCTAGGATTAAAGATATTTTGAAGGCGATCCCAAAACAATTTGTTTTTACCTAGGGGTGGACTGGAAAAACTTTTTTTTTGTATGGGGACCGATCCGCACTAGTGTACACGATACATGAGTAAAAATTGAGATATTTGCATGCAATTTTGTATACAGGTTACATTCTGGCCAAGGTAAGTTGCTATTACAAATGGCTGATGGCGAAATCGGATGATAACCACGCCCCCTTCTTCGATATCGAAAATTTCTAAAATTACCTAAATTGACATAATTCGGTAACGGAAATGGCTAAAATGATATAATTTTATAGGTGAATTCCCCTAGTCATTCTCTTATGATTTTTTGTTAAATTTTTAAAAGTAGGCGTGGTACCACCCACTTTTTAGGGAGGCATATTTGAAAATTTCACTGGTCATAACTTTTAAACTGATTACGGTAGAACGAACAAATTTTTCACAAAGCATACTAGTATCGTTGGAAGTATACCTAATAAAATTGGATAAAATCGCCCTCCAACCACGCCCACTTTCGATATCGAAAACTTCGAAAATCACCTAAATTGACATAATTCGGTAACGGAAATGGCTAAAATGATATAGTTTGGTAGGATGAGCCCCCTTGTCATTCTATTATGATTTTTGATAAATTTTTAAAAGGAGGCATATTTGAAAATTTCACGGGTCATGACTATTAAACTGAGTACGGTAGAACGATGAAATTATTACAAGGTATACTAGCATAATAGGGAGTATAACTGCCGTAATTGGACGAAATCGCTTCCCAAACGCCCTCTTCCGAAATGGAAAATTTCGAAAATCATATGAAAACTACCGCTGGATATTTAATGTTCAGTTTACCCGAACTTAGACTTCCTTACTTGTTTTAATTCAATTTTATTTATAAAACTTTTCGGCTTAGAAATAAAACTTTTTCGGTCTACAATTTTTGTTTTGTTTTCATATATTTTTGAAAGCTTATTTAAGATTGAATTTTCCCACAATATTTATGTATGCGATGTAGCTCAGTAGTAGAGTAGACGAGGACGGGGTTCGAGTCCCAGCCAACCGGGAAAAAAATTATGTTTTCTTTAAAAATTGTTAAAACATTTCTGGTTTAAAATTGAAACCCCACTCATTTAGCCAATTTTCTTGAAAACTTGTCTAGATTTAATTTGAAACCAAATTTGGTTTGGTCATAAATGTAGTCCAAAAAAAGTTTAAAATTTATGCACGCATTTTTAACCGTGTGCGTTTCGCTCATGGAACAGCCGGAGCATTATCGTGGTAAGACAATTAGTGCATTTTAAATTCAATGGCGTTAATCTTTTAAATTAATTAGGTCAGTTTTTTTTTTTTATTTGGCGCTTAACTGTCTAGACGACTTTGGCCGTCATGTAATCTCTTTTTTTCCGATAACGGATGCCGATTAAAGACACTAAATGATTCGAAGACATCTTCCACCTGTTGTTTCGAGTTTTCTGCCTTCCCTTTAGCGCGTGTCGATACACGGCTAAAAAATTGAGCCTAAATTTTGAATCATAAATCGGTTTAAACAATTTTTTAAATTTTTTTGTAGTATATTTCAAGCCTTTCAATTACCTATACAGAATTTTAGTTTCTTTCGGAATATATTTAAAATCAAACTATAAAATTGTTATTTGGTTTTTCTAAAATATTTTTCAAGTCAGTTCAAATCCTGCCGACTGATCAAAGTTATTTTCTTTCTTTGAAATATTGTTAAGACATTTCTGGTCTAAAATTTCAATAGTTTGTTTTTGCTGCTCTGTTCCTCGTTTTGGACTGGTTTTGATTACAAACCATCTTTGATTTGGAAATACTAAATGTAGTCCAAAAAATTAAAAATTCGGCTAAAAATGTTTAGCCGTGTAGCAATACTTTCTGGATGGTGTTTCTTTATCAGTTCAATTTCACATCTCCTCGTAGAGTTAATCTTTAATTTCTCCCTGCATGGTCGCCAGCTTGACTAAAGACCTTGTGCTCGTATGTCTTTAGACGGAGACAGAGTAGTTGATAATTAAAACTACTTCAACATGAGGAAAAAGGAACACCTTATTTAATGATTTTTACAGGGATAGATAAATGCTTCGTTCCAAGATTTTCTGCCTGGATGTTGGCAATGGGGGCCTTTACAGGGTTGCCACCTATTTCAACTTTTTTTAAATACTAAGCAATATGGGGTATTTTCAGTCGTATACCCACTCCAGCAAGGCTGTCTCATAGGGTTGCCATCGCATTTTGTTTAAACCTTCGTATATCGATGGAGCGGTTTGCATCAAATTAGTTAAATGGATAGTATGGTTCAGTCTAAGATTTTCTACTTGGATGTTGGCAGTTGGGGCCTTTCAGGGTTGCCACCTATTTCATTTTTTTTTAAAATATTAAGCCAGATATAGCAATATGGGTATCAAATGAAAAGTATTTTCCGCCGTATACGCACGAAGTTATTTTCCAGCAATGCTGTTTCATAGGGTTGCCATCTAAGCGCATTTTAATTATTCCTTCGTATATATCTCGAGATAGCCATCTCGACCGATTTGAATAAAATTTGTGCAGTTAGTGACCAAATTTTTGTCGAAACATAGGTACCGATGTACCGCTAACCGGCAAATAGGCGTAAGTCTTGATGCTCGATTATTCTCTTTTTGCGATTAGTGTTCGATATGTTTTGGAAATCTTTTATCTAAAGTTTAGACTGTTCGAAAAATACCAAGCAAAGTTCGCTCACCCAAATACTAATGTCTTATTCCTATACAAAATTATAGAAAAATAAACGCGAAAATTTCAAATATTTTTTAACTACCAACCCAAAGCCAAACATTGATCGACGATCGCGATGCACGAGCTCGACTTCAAATATTCTGTGTAGGTACTCATTTATGAACCATTGATGCATGTCTGTTGTTATATATGATATTCAAGCACATGCATATGTATACCCACATGCACACATTCATACATAAATAAAATTTATCTTGTTTCATTGTCGGGCGTTGACGTTGCAATCTTTTCCATTGAATTCCAATTCCCAACAACAAATTCGAATGGAATGCCATTGCTTCTATAAATAGAAACACATCAAAATGAGCACGATAGTTATAACTCCGAAAAAAATATGCAATAGGCAAGCAAGCAGACACACAAACACACACCAAAGCAATGCTGGCGAGTTAGAAAACCCCCTACTCGGCAATGAGTCATCATCATTGCGTAGATAGAGTTCGAGTACTGGGCGCGCGATCAACAGATCAACAAACTGTTGAGTGGAGGAAAATTCTCTATCTTTTAATTGAGAAATATGCTATATTAATATATGAGTTGAATGTAGTGCCCTTGCAATTGAATGAATGAAGAAACATAAAATTCTACACGAATATAATTTTCAATATCAAAGTTTTATGAAAAAAATCATAAAAAAACAATTGATAATTCGCTGCTTGAGATTCCAACACTGAATTTTGTTTCGGAGGTGCCAGCTGCAGCTGCAACAAAATTTTTCTTTGTATTGTTTTTTTTTTTTATATGTTCACATATTTTATCAATATACAAAAATACTTGTAGATTTCTCAGCTCTTCGCCCAGCAACAGCAACAGTTTGATGACAAAAACCATTCAAAACAAAGCTAAACAAGGCCACAAATAAATAAAATTATGTAGGTATGTACATATGTATTTATATAAGTATATATATAAAAAGTATTGTTTACAAAGATACATAAAAATTCCCTGTAGGAAAATTTGCCTTATAAACCAGTAAGGAAGTCTAAGTTCGGGCAAACCGAACATTAAATACCCGCGGTATTTTTCAGAACGGGATAACAATGATATAGGCCCCAGGAGGATTTGCCTAAAAGTTTATACTATTTTAGCTATTTATCTTACCGAATTAGGTCATTTTCGATATCGAAAGTGGGCGTGGTTGGAGGGCGATTTTATCCAGTTTCATCAGGTATACTTCCAACGATACTAGAATGCTTTGTGCCAAATTTCATCCTTTTACCAGTCGAATTTACAAAAATGCCTCCCGAAAAAGAGGGCGAATTATCATCCATTTTCACCCATTTTTAATGGCAAGTAACCTGTGTACCAAATTTCACGCCCCCTTTGATTATTATCCGATTTACCCATTTTCAATAGCAACCTACTCACTCATGCAAATATCTCAATTTCCACTCAATTTATATCAATTTATGTGATTTTCAAAATTTTCGATATAGAAAAGGGGACTGTGATTAATATCCGATTTCCCCCATTTTCAATAGAAACCTACTTTGGCCAAAAAGTAACCTGTGTACCAAATTTCATGCAAATATCTAAATTTTTACTCAAGTTATGTCAATTTATGTGATTGTCCAAATTTTCGATATAGAAAAAGGGGGCGTGATTATTATCCGATTTCCCCCATTTTCAATAGCAACCTACTTTGGCCAAAAAGTAACCTGTGTACCAAATTTCATGCAAATATCTAAATTTTTACTCAAGTTATGTCATTTTATGTGATTTTCGAAATTTTCGATATCGAAAAAGGGGGTGTGGTTATCATCCGATTTCGCACATTTTCAATAGCAACCTACCTTGGCCAGAAAGTAACCTGTATACATACAACTGACGGACATGCCTTATTACAGTTTTTTTCCAACCTAACAACTTTCCTATATGAAACTCTATATCTATCTCTATTATTTTGTGCCGTTACGTAGTACTGTTATGTGGACAAAATTATAATACCCTTGTACTAGTACTAGAAAAGCAATGATATGTAAAATGAATTGGTAAATTGTATACTAAGTACATACTTACTTTGTTAATTACAAGGTTCAACAAAATGGAGAGTTTTGAAAATCTCACCGGGTTTCTCAACGGTTTTTAAAGCTTTTGGGTGTGCTGAATCCGAATCTGTCAGATTTTTCGGCTCAACCTAGGTTTTCTCTCTAGAGGGTGGTTTGTACAAAGATAGATAGTTGTAAACAATTTTTTTATAATTTATAAATTTTTGTGGGGTCAAGGAACCATAATTTAATTTCGGTTTTTATATTTGGCGGCATAGAGATGCTCTATAGTGCAAAAAACTAAGCTGTAGTAAGTTATTAAGAAACAATTTTTTAAATATTTTTTACAACTACCGATCTCTGAAAAAACTTCCCTATGGAGAGAAAACCCAGGTTGACCCGAAAAATCTGACAGCTCCCAGGCAGGAACATTTTGGATAGAAAAAGAGGTTGATTTTCGATACCGTAAATTTGGTTCTATGCTAGAATATCCTAGGAACGCCTGCTTGGATGTAAAAACTAAGTGAGCTGAAAACAGAAATAACTAGAGATTGTATCGAAAAGCCCTGACATATACACTAGTTAACAAGTTATTCTACATATTTTTTACAGTCTCTCTGACATTAATCAAGCTAAGTCAACATCTCCTTTACTAGTAAAAGTGCCGTAATAACACCTTTTCAACAATACGAACTTTGAGTTGATAGGACACGCACAAAAAAGTTATAAAGCAAGACATGCCCTATTCTATGGAAAAGGGGTTTTTGACCTCTATTTTATAAACTAGAGCAAATCCAAAGAATTCATTGATCGTTTTATGATTTGAAAACATAATTATATCCAAAATCTATAACATATCTTGGGCAAGAAAATAATTGTAGACCAGTGTAATTAACCAAACTGCAAAAAATTATGCCGCTAGCTGGCGCTGGAGTTGAGATATTAAGAAAACCCATATTTATAGTTCGTTTTTGTAAATTTCGCAGACAAATTCATGGCCATCTGCTAGTTTTTGCTTTTATCAGGACAGCTATGATGAGATATTTTTGTTCACTAAAGGGGAGTTTTATTTCCGATTTACCTCAGTTCAAAGCAACACTTGTTAGCAAGCATGATCCTCGACTGACATTTTTTTTGGTTTAAAACCTGATTCCCAAATATACCAAGTCCGTCACTGTTTCAAATTTGACTCATAGCGGTTTCTTTTCTCCACCAAAATGTTGCCTTTTCGTAGAGGAACATTTTTATAATTTTAAATTCGCCCTGTGAAATTGCTGCATGCCGATGAAATGTCAAAATTGTGTATGCCTATCGGTGCTGCTTTATCGTGTGTGATATACGTTTGTTAGAAAGTGACAGATAGTATACACTGTCTATGACAGCGAGGGCAAGAAATGTTTCCTTTTTGCTATTTTATAGGGGAGGGTGGTTGAGAAAAGATAGTGATGCCCTCTATGAAGGTAATGCCCATCTTACAACAGAACATGGCTTTTAGCGGGCGTGCGGCGAGGGCGACATTTCCGTGCAGAAAAGAAAACGCTATCAGTCAACAGCGACTTCCATGGCTAAGGTGTTTGTGTGATAAGCAAACCATATGCTGATTATTTCCACCACGGTATGTATGTCTTTCTTGTGGTTTGGATATCTTATGTGGCAACCGGCACGTAGCAACAAGCGAAAGATTTTTAAAACATCAAAAACAAGGGAAAAAACAGAATGTATGCACGTCATACATGAATTTATACCTTTTACATACCTATGTATGTAAGTATGTACTTACGAACAGTATGGGTAGATGAACGCGAAGAGTAACAAGTTGACAAAACGGGTTGTTTGTTTGCGATCAATATATTTTTTGTGTAGCCTTAGATCTGGGGGATCGCCTCAATTATGTATGTATGTAATCATTTTTATTTGTATGTTTCTATGTGTGCTGATGTGATTGAAAGAACGAACCGAAGGCGAAATAAAATGATAACGAGAAAAGCAGATGTAAACAGAAAAACAAGTTTCTAAGTATAAATACATAGGTACTGTTTAGGCTTACGTCAATACACAACAAAAAATGTTTCAGCCGATTATAAGATATAAGCAGATCGGATAGCTCTTGTCCTGCGCGAAAAATTTTACTACATTCTCCTATCATAAATCATTTTCTATTTTTTTTTGTCCATATCCCTTTGCATTTATTTTTTCTACCCCACCTACTACTTCCTTTACCCCTTAGCCATTCGATTATCCTTCCCTTATCCTTAACTGCCCCTTCTCTTACTCACTCTTTTCCTGTGCTCTTATATTTTTTAATCTTTTTCTCTCCTCTTTCCGTTTAAACAAAATCTAGTAAAATAAGCCTTATATAAAAACCTTAGAAAAGGCCAAATTTTTTGTTGGGTTTATATATATGTGTACTTAATACAATGTACAGGTATGTAATCACATGCATTGATACCCGCCAAAAATAAAAATAAAATAAAATCGTGGCACCACTGGGGGCGCCCTATACAAGCAAAATACATATACATTAGGGTGGTTCATTTAGCAAAATTTTTGTTTTCTTTATATGCTCAAACAAGATATTAATCTACATCTAGAACGAAAAATTGTCACTTGTTTCCAGCCTTTATCGTTAATTCAGTTTTAATGTTGTCCTTGGTTTTTGTAATATTGTGAAAAGGTTTTATAGACCTTGCGAAATTTTTCAATATTTTTGAAATTACAGTAGGAGTGGACAAATTACAGTTTCTTAAAAAAAAATTTTTTTTATACTTTTGGCTGAAAATTGGAAATTTTTTTTCTACATGGTGAATAATATTTAGCTTGAGCCAAGTTTTTTTTTTCATAATAACCATTTTGACTGGAAAATGGAAATGACTTAGCTAAAGTTTAAATTGGTTAGTAGTGCAGACGCCAACCAAATTTATCAAAGGCTAGAGAAAAACAACAAAAAATAAATTGTCTTTGGTTTAAAAAATTTTTCGAGGTCCATTACAAAAAAAAAAAATTATAATTTTAAAGGAAAAAGATCAAGCTTTAAGTAAAAATTAAAAATGTCCAAAATTGAAAAAAAAAATTGATGAAATTCTTTTTTGATCAAATTTTTACTAAATTTATTCAATAAATTTTTTTAAATTTATATTCGAAAAGAACGGAAAAAAACTTAAAAAAAGGACGTGTGGCACTCGTGGAATGCCGCGGTAAAGCTATTGCATATTATCAACTTATGCCAGGCCTGTACGCATCGGTGAGGGTTTTGAATTTCAAAATCCTCCCCTGCGCACGGGCCTGTATCTAATAATTATCAGTTATGGTTTTTTTTTTGATTCAGTCGCCACGGTCAAAGCCCGCAATAAAATCTATGCAATAGCTCAAAATTTTTCAAAATATTTACCTTCAACCTTATCTTTGACTTTAACTTCAACTTCAAATTCAATTTCAATTTCAATTTCAATTTCAATTTCAACTTCAACTTCCACTTCAATTTCAACTTAACTTCAACTTCAACTTCAATTTCAACTTCAACTTCAATTTCAACTTCAACTTCAACTTTTACTTCAATTTCAACTTCAACTTCAACTTCAATTTCAATTTCAATTTCAATTTCAATTTCAACTTCAACTTCAACTTCAACTTCAACTTCAACTTCAATTTCAATTTCAACTTCAACTTCAACTTCAATTTCAACTTCAACTTCAATTTCAACTTCAACTTCAACTTTTACTTCAATTTCAACTTCAACTTCAACTTCAATTTCAATTTCAATTTCAATTTCAATTTCAACTTCAACTTCAATTTCAACTTAAACTTCAACTTAAACTTCAACTTCAATTTCAACTTCAACTTCAACTTTTACTTCAATTTCAACTTCAACTTCAACTTCAATTTCAATTTCAATTTCAATTTCAATTTCAATTTCAACTTCAACTTCAATTTCAACTTAAACTTCAACTTAAACTTCAACTTCAATTTCAACTTCAACTTCAACTTCAATTTCAACTTCAACTTCAACTTTAACTTCAGCTTCAATTTCAACTTCAACTTCAACTACAACTTCAACTTAAACTTTAATTTCAACTTCAACTTCAACTTCAACTTCAATTTCAACTTCAACTTCAACTTCAACTTCAATTTCAATTTCAATTTCAACTTCAACTTCAACTTCAATTTCAACTTCAACTTCAACTTCAATTTCAACTTCAACTTCAACTTCAATTTCAACTTCAAAGTTAAAGTCAAAGTCAAAGTCAAAGTATTAAAAAGTATTAATATTATCCCGTGTTTACAGTCACAGACAAAAAAAACATTAACTTGCGCATTTCGGAATACGCGCCTGGCTTGAGCACCAAAAAAATAAAAATGAAACACCCCAATGTGAATACATACAATGTATATGCATTTATGTAAGAGTAGATAACAATTAGAAAAATTAATTTATTTAAATAACAACAGAGTTGGGCGCAAACAAATGCCCGCACAAGTTTAAATATGCAAATAAAATAATTAAATACATACATACATACATAGTTTGTTTACATTTCAATTATACCCGGAAAAAGTGTGCAACTAGTCCCTTAGGTGAGTAATCGCAGATAGTAGCCCTTTAACGAGAAAAGTCACATGTTCATTTCTGTTCCATAGTCGACTAAATGACATAAAAATTCTAAAAATTAAAAAAGATTTTTGACACTTTAAGCTTACACTTTGTTAGACTAAAATTGAAGGGCTATAAAATGACTTTTTTGGTTTTTTGATTCTAAATATTTGAACAAATTTTGAACTTTTACCAAAACGTTTTTTAACTTAAAAAAATCAGAGCAAACGCTTAGAGCGGTGACTTTTACTGTTCAGCACAGGTGTTTTGAAGACAGCCGGATACCATAGGATTCACAATAAAATTCTCTAAGAGAACCCATACCAATCAAAACCTCAGTGGATGGCGACTCAGCTGGTGTTTTCAATTGGCGTCGGTTTTTGTTTGTAACATCGTTATCAGACTAGGCTGAGTCCGGGATTAGTCTCAAAGTCTCTAGTTTTGATATTTTATTTTAGGACGACCTGATTCCATTGTTTGAGGTATAAAGAAATTATTTGTACTCCTTTATGTCTAAACGGTAGATGAACCCGCTTTGTTCCCCTACCCGTATATACGGCCAGAGAGACAGGTCTAGATTTAATCCATAACCGGTTAGTTGGTATCAAGAGTAACCCATTCTAGACGAAGGTATCATTCTCGAGCCACTCTCTTTAGAGATTAGTTGCAGGAAAGTAATATAAGAAGGGCCCAAAGACGGCATTGAGAGATCATACTTACTTGATTTCATATTAAGAGATGAAAAATTTTATTAGTCGCTTAATTCATGGCACTGAATTTGGAACCATCTCAAACTACATAAATTATTTGGCTACATCTACATATACATAATTATATGGCCTTTGTTGTTTTGCATTGACAGATGTGCAGCATCAAAACTTTGTTTATCACTATTGTTTGTCTCTTGTGCGTAACGAGTTGCACTTAATGCGGAAGCTCAATTTAATTGACAACAAAAAGGCACATAAAATTGATATATAAAAATGTGTGAGTGTACACATACTTAGTAAGTATAAGTTCATAAGGCAATTAAAATGCTTAATCATGCGTACGTGCCACAGACACCCTTATTACATTAGCAGACATAAATATACATATGTGCATACTTACTGAATTCCTTCCTCAATCGTTCGTGGCTGGTAGAGTGAGTACCAGTGATGTCTATATTATCAGTTGACCCAATGAGGAATAGTTTTCACATAAGATGCCACACTTTAGACCCATTGCTGTATAAGTACATAAGTATAGTTTTATTGGGCTTAAAGTCCAGTACCCGATAGAGATGACAGTAAATACGAGTGAAGGTCGCGTTATAAGAAGCTCGTCGGCACCTTCTCAAGGACGTGATATTGCAATACCTTAGACCTGCAAACATCGTAAGTTAAGCCAGCCTTGCAGTTATATAAATAATGATTCCCTTACCCCATTGGTACTATCGTATACTACTCGTAGCCATATCCGTTAACTGTAAACAGCTGACAGCCATATGGAATAAACGAAAAAGGTCATCAGCTGTTTATCGTTATGGCAAGCAAGAAGGTTTTGGTTAGGGTTATGGCAACCATCAGCATCAGACAACAGTAAAATATTTTTTAGTACGAGGAAGTCTCTCCTACGAGGGTAGTACCTCAACTTAACTAATATTTTGTATAAAAAATTCCATTAAGTAACTAGACCAGAATATACTAATTTTTCTGAGCAAATATGTAAATAAATACCTGTCCATCTATCAAATATGGCAAATTTGTATAAACAAAATAATTATAAACAAATATCGGTTTAAATGCTATGATGTGATCGAATAATTGCTAACAAACAACATTTGTGTAGATGTAAGCTAGACTGTGCCAAAAAAAAAAAAATACTGTACAATAGGGTGATTAAAAATATTTATAACCGAACCTAGCTCTTAGAGGTCGCTTTTTTAATATTCCCATAAATTTTGTATAAGTGAAAAAAAATTATGGAGTGTAATGGAGTGTGGTTGCTAAGTGACCTTGCTCAATCCCGACTCTTGCGTCCTCGTTCGTGCACTCTGGGCAACGGGAGCTACCTAGGCTCGCGGCAGAAAGAGAGGGAGCCCCGGTGGGGCCACTCTGACATACTTGGTTTAAGGGCTCACCGAGGTTTTTGCGTAGCGTCTGTTCACCATGAGGTGCGGCTGCAAGCAGGCGTCTGTCTTGAGGCAAGCGGCTCGCTATATAAATGTGTAAATATGTATTTTCCAAAAACCCCGAAACGGTGATGATGATGATGAAAAAAAATTAAAAAATTATAAGAAAATTAAAAAAAAAGTAATTTTTCCTCATACAAAATATATGTAAAAAAAATTGCGACCTCTAGGGGTTAAATTAGACCTAAAAAAAATTGTATGTACAAGTTTTAGAATTTCGTATTAATTTTTCGAGATCCTACACTCGGAAAAATGTTTCTTTCTTTTCGCTCCAAAGACATGGCTTCCTTAAACTAAATAAAATATTCGTTAATTTAAAGACTTTTTTTCCTCAATTTAAAGACATTTTCCTTAAAAAAGTCTTTAATTTAAGGAAACCATGTCTTTGGAGCCAAATAAAGGAAATTTTTCCTTGAAATAGGAAAAGTCTTTTTTTAGTGTACATTGCTAGTTTTGATTTTTTGGGACTGATCTCATGTTAGCTTTAAAACTGCCAAACCGTTAAAATTTAAATCTTCGCAAAAAGTTGTGAATTAAAATCTTAAGGCATGTTCCCGAGGAACCAGGCTTCAAAAATTGTTATCGTTTTCAAATTTCACGTTTTTCCTTTGGAAATTTGTTAAAAAAAGGCAAAAATCAATGTTGAAAAAACCATGAACCATAATTTTAATTGTCTAAAAATTTAAATTTATGAAACCTTATTCACTATTGAAGTTTGAAATTTTTTACAATCGTCGGATTTTTACATTCCATTTCAAACCAACTTCCTGTCGAGCTAGGGTTTTGAAATTTTCAGTTCGGGTGCAATGTTCTGGTAAAAAATTCCGATAGGTGGCGCGTGGGTCGCTATATTTTCCAAAATCGCAATTATGGTCTGATTTGACTGAAATTCGGAACGTGTATTACTACGATAAAAAGAAATATTATCTTAGAAAAAATTCGGCTAGGTGGAGCGGGGATCAGGAGAGTATAAACTGTAAATTCGAATTATGGACCAATTCGACTGATATTTGGCGAGCGTATTACTTAATTGATTTTCAAATGTTTAAAAAAAATTTGGACCCGCTAGGTGGCGCGTGAGAAGTTTTATTTACAAAATGCGAATGTCTGCTTTCGGTGTCGTTGCATTCGTTTTTCAACTTACTTTCCGTTGAGCTTGAATCTTGAAATTTTCATCATCGTGAAAGGCTCGAAGACATTGCACTATACTTTCCGATAGGTGGCACACGGCTCTATTTATTTTGCATTCAATATTAAACTAACTTGCCGTTGAGCTGGGTGAAATTTTAACCATTGCTCAGGTCTCGGTTAGATGTGTCCCTCCTTGTACCCTACTTCGACTAACGATACCGATAATGGTGTTTTGAGAAGCCCGATTCCATAACATCCGACCTATATAACATCTCTAATATGTACAAAATAAAACGTATAAACAAAAGTAGCATTGTCATTCAAATAAACTTTAAATTTCATTATATTCAAGTGCTCTAGTGAAAATATATGTACAATGATTGCCGTTAACGTAATTGTTAAACTGATAACAAAGGTATTTCAATGGCGCCAGAAATATGAAAAGATATTTTAGGAAGTACAGTCATCATGCATAATTTAGCATGCACGTGCATTTGGCGAGATAGGTTTAGGGACTAGTGCCCTACGGTGGGTTGTGTGTCGGTCTCACGTTTTCTAAGAACTGGTGCCTTATCGTAATTCCAATGTTAACCATAAACAGTTGAGTTTCCATTTCTCGTCACAGCAATCAACAGCTGATTTTTGATTGTATGGATGACAATAGATATTTTTCATGGTTACGGATATGACGTTATGGTATGGCACAGTAGTCCAATTTTAAGTCTGATACATTTTTATGCCAAGAATTTTCATGTCAGAGCTGTTTTCAGATAGGTTTGCTGAAAATTGCCGAAGGATGATAAGAGCTCCAAGTGTGGGTCTTGAATTATTAGCCCTAGTCATGCAATAAAAGGCTTCTGTCTAAAGTTTTATTTATTTTTTGGGGCTGATCTTCAGTCGAATAAAATACACCCACTTTGTCAAAATTATATCAGTTTTCGCATTTTTTGATAAAGTTGTTGTATTTGGTTTGATAAAATTTTATGAATACCAGTGAACTATACACCCTGGTACGTATCTATGTATATACAGCTATCAGCCATGAGCTGGCCATAAAAGATCGTTAGCAGCTGTGTAATCACATAAATGCCACATACAAGTACGATTTAAGTTTTTTCTCTAGAACTTTTTTATTCAGTTTTTATTTATCAGCTAAGATCAGAAAAATTCTAAAAAAAACTTTGCAAAAATATATAAAAACAATTTTTTAGACGTCTTTTGGCAAAAAAGCAAACAAATCCACAATTGCTTACGTACTTAGTGATGTGCGGTTTTGAGTATTTCAGTAATCGGGTCTGTTGAGTTTGGGTTCAGGGGAGCGTATGTGGATATTCTTAGCAGTTGTGGCAAAAAAACCTATCCTTAATCTGGGAGGTGATGTCCAAACTTTGGAAAATTTTAGTTAATTATCTTATTTTGTTTTATATTATGTTCTTTAATTTTATATTATTTAATTTTTTTTTAATTTTATTTAATTTTTTATTTAATATTCTCTTATTTTATTTTATCTTTTATTTTTTATTTATTTTTTTTATTTTTTCTAAATTTTTTTTATTTTTTTAATTTCTTTAGTTTTATTTTCCTATTTTTGTTTTACTTTATTTTATTTCATTTTATATTTATTAGAAATCATTTTATTTCATTTTCCCTACTGGGTTCGTCACGTGCAACAAGTGATAAGGTAAGAAGCCATAAATTTACCAAAATGAATTGCGGAAATTTGTTGGGAGCAAAAACAATTTTAGCAATTGAGAAGGTTTATTAGGATGACTGTTATTTTTTCAATAAAATTAATATCATCTAGCAGGGGTTTCCTTTAAATATACTATCGTGGAAACGAGCCACTAGAGTGTTATTACATTTTCTAGTTTTACATTTTCTATCCAGCTTGTTATGTGGCTGAAAAAAAATCCTTTTTAAAGGTCACTCTAATGTACAAAAGTATATGTGTATATGATAAACAACTTGTGCAAATAGCAAAGTTATGATAACACTAAAGTTGAGTGTCAAGGCTTTGTTTTTTTATTGGTAAGCTCATAGCTTAAAACTGCTGGGGGCCTAGAAACGCTGGGTAAGGTAAAAACCAGAAGGCAATATCAATAAGTAAGGGTCCCTCACAAAAAAAAACGCACTTTTTCTTCGAGATCATAAAGTTTGGTGTGATAATCGATGAATGTTTTATAATAGTAGGTTTTGTATTGGTTAAAAGCTTAAAAAAGCTTTCTGACAACTTAACCTTTTTGTAACTACCAAGCGTTTTCCAGTCATCCTCCTTTTTATCTTTCCAAAAGATCGGGAGCCATCATCATCGTATGCTTCGATCGGTGAAGTCCGGCTGATTATGTTGTTTGTCGGAGCATCATAACTTATTAAGAACTCGTTCCAAATAGATAACTTTTTTTCAAATCGGTTAAACGGGTTCTTTTTTCAAAAAGGTCACTTTTTCCAAAATGGATACTTTTTCCAAACCGGTTACTTTTTTACAAAATGGATACTTTTTCCTCACGGTTTACTTTTTCCAAAACGGTTAATTTTTCCAAAACGATTAATTTTTCCAAAACGGTTAATTTTTCCAAAACGGTTAATTTTTCCAAAACGGTTAATTTTTCCAAAACGTTTAATTTTTCGAAAACGGTTGATTTTTCCAAAACGGTCACTTCTTCCAAAACAGTTACTTTTTACAAAACGGTTACATTTTCCAAACGGTTACTTTTTCCAAAACGGTTTCTTTTTCCATAACGGTTACTTTTTCCATAACGGTTACTTTTTCCATAACGGTTACTTTTTCCCAAACGGTTTCTTTTTCCAAAACGATTTCTTTTTCCATAACGGTTTCTTCTTAAAACGATTATTTTTTTCGAAAACGATTATTTTTACATAAATGGTTACCTTTTCCAAAACGGTTATTTTTTCGAAAACTGTTACTTTTCCCAAATGGTTACTTTTTCCAAAACGGTTATTTTTTCCAAAACGGCAACTTTTTACAAACGACTATTTTTTCTAAAATGGTTACTTTTTACAATACGGTTCTTTTTTACAAAACGGTTATATTTTCCAAAACGGTTCTTTTTTACAAAACGGTTATATTTTCCAAAACGGTTATTTTTTCCAAAACGGATATTTTTTCCAAAAGGGTTACTTTAAAAAAAAAACTATTACTTTTTATAAAATAGTTACTTTTCCAAAACCGTTACTTCTTCCAAAATTGTTACTTTTTCCCAAACGGGGTTTTCTTCCAAAATGGTTACTTTTTCCCAAATGGTTACTTTTTCCAAAACGGTTATTTTTTCCACATTTTTTTTCCAAAAGTTTATTTATTTCAAAATGGTTACTTTTTCCAAATTTTTTTCCAAAATGGTTACTTTTTCCAAATTTTTTTCCAAAATGGTTACTTTTTCCAAAACGGATTTTTCTTTCCACATTTTTTTCCAAAAGTTTATTTATTTCAAAATGGTTAGTTTTTCCAATTTTTTTTTTTCCAAAACCTTAATTTATTCCAAAATAATTACTTTTTCAAAATTTTTACTTTTTCTAAAACGATTACTTTTTATAAAATAGTTACTTTTCCAAAACCTTTACTTCTTCCAAAATGGTTACTTTTTCAACATTTTTTCCGTTTATTTAATTCAAAATAATTACTTTTCCAAAATTTTCACTTTTCAAAAAAGTGGTTACTTTTCATAAAAACGGTTACTTTTTCCAAAATGGTTATATTTTCCAAAATGATTACTTTTTCCAAATGTAAGTTGTTTTTTTCAGAACCGCTTAATTTTCCAAAACGCTTCAATTTCACAAACGTTTGGTTTCATAAATTTTTCTCATTTCTGAACCATTACTTCCGAAATATTTCCAAAGCTATTCCGAACTGGTCCACAACTGAAGAACTCCCAAATTTTCAATAAAAACGACACAAAAATGATTCCAAAAGAATATTTTTCCGAAAATTTCGAGCGAACCCTTGAATTTGTATAAAGGTGAACCTAAAAATCCTTCAGCAGTTTCAAAATAATCCCGAAACTTGTCATGATAAAGCCTCGACCCAATCAGTTCCAAAAAATTTTCGGAAAAGAACTTGAAAATAATACCAAAAACAATACCGTGATGGTTCCCCAATGACGAAATGGTCATTAAATGATAGTGAAATTTTTTTCTGAAATTGTTTTAGAATACAAGTTGAATAAGAACTCTCAAATGGACCCGAAAACAATTCCTTTATTGACGCGAAATTATCTCGAAACAATGCCAACATTTTTTCAAAAAAGATCTTTGAAATTATTGTGAAATTTATTTCTAAAACAATTTTAAATAAAATGCAATAGTGGTCCCAAAGTGATATCAAGGCTGGTCTAGGTTTTTTTTTTTTTTAATATTAACTTGTCCTTTTAAAAGTTCATAAACTCATTAGTAAACAGTTCTTTCGTAGATTATCGATTAGTTAGTATATTTATAACCATTTTCAGGTATAAATAAAAACACACACTTGCATTTGTTTATATTTTGAGTGGCTTGCGGAAAGCGTATTTAACCTTGAATATTTAACTTTTTCGTTGGTGTAAAACTAAAAGTTATCTACCACTCAGTTTTAGCAATAAGCAACTCCGATTTTGATCAAAAAAATTTAGAACGAATTTTTACAATGAGGAATTGGTTTTAAGTGAATGCAAAAGGTTGATATAAAAATTAATCATTAATTAATTACTATACATATGAATGTGTAATTTTGTATACAAATCTTAGATTGGCTTTGACGAATTGTGAAATATTTTTTCATCGGTAGACTTTTGATTTTAAATGGGAAGAAACGAGTTCCTAATGAATCATAGCAACCAATTCCAATCGGTTTGGTTAAAAACTGAAATTAAATATGCTGCAATGTTATCTTTGTATGACCTACATTTAATTTTATTTCTATTTAAATTAGTTTTATGTTATTATGTATTTTTTATTTCATTTTATCTAAATAAATTTTTTAAATTTTATTTTATAATTTTTTTTTTTAAATTAACTAAATTTTAATTTATTTTATATTTAATTTAATTTAATTTTACATAATTTTTTAATTTACTTTTATTTAATTAAATTTTTATATATTTGTTTTATTTTACTTTATTTTACTTGATTTTGTTTTCTTTTATTTTTTTGTTTTTTTATTTAATTCTTTCTTATTTAATTTTATTTTTTTAAATTTTATTTTGTTTTATTTTTTTTTTTTTTTTTCTTATTTTATTTTATTTTCTTTTTTATTTTATTTTTGTTTCTTATTTAATTTAATTTAATTTCATTTCATTTTGTTTCATTTTGTTTTATTTTTTCTTATTTTTTCTTATTTTATTTTATTTTATTTTATTTTATTTTATTTTATTTTATTTTATTTTTTATTTTATTTTTGTTTGTTATTTAATTTAATTTTATTTCATTTCATTTCATTTCATTTTATTTTATTTTATTTAATTTCATTTCATTTCATTTTATTTTATTTTATTTTATTTTATTTTATTTTATTTTATTTTATTTTATTTTATTTTATTTTATTTTATTTTATTTTATTTTATTTTATTTTATTTTATTTTATTTTATTTTTTCTTATTTTATTTTTTATTTTATTTTTGTTTCTTATATAATTTAATTTCATTTTGTTTCATTTTGTTTTATTTTATTTCATTTCAATTCATTTAATTTCATTTCATTTCATTTCATTTCATTTCATTTCATTTCATTTCATTTCATTTCATTTCATTTCATTTCATTTCATTTCATTTCATTTTATTTTATTTTATTTTATTTTATTTTATTTTATTTTATTGTATTTCATTTCATTTCATTTGATTTCATTTCATTTCATTTGATTTCATTTCATTTCATTTCATTTCATTTTATTTTAATTTAATTTATTTTATTTTATTTTAATTTACTCTGTTTTATTTTAATTTAATTTATTTTATTTTATTTTATTTTATTTTATTTTATTTTATTTTATTTTATTTTATTTTATTTTATTTTATTTTATTTTATTTTATTTTATTTTATTTTATTTTATTTTATTTTATTTTATTTTATTTTATTTTATTTTTTTTTATTTTATTTTATTTTATTTTATTTTATTTTATTTTATTTTATTTTATTTTATTTTATTTTATTTTGTTTTATTTTATTTTATTTTATTTTATTTTATTTTATTTTATTTTATTTTATTTTATTTTATTTTATTTTATTTTATTTTATTTTATTTTATTTTATTTTATTTTATTTTATTTTATTTTATTTTATTTTATTTTATTTTATTTTATTTTATTTTATTTTATTTTATTTTATTTTATTTTATTTTATTTTATTTTATTTTATTTTATTTTATTTTATTTTATTTTATTTTATTTTACTCTATTTTATTTTAATTAAATTTATTTTTTTAATTTTATTATTTATTTTACTTTCATTTTATTTTATTTTATTTTATTTCATTTCATTTCATTTCATTTCATTTTATTTCATTTCATTTCATTTCATTTCATTTTATTTTATTTTATTTAATTTTTTATTTTATTTTACCTTATTTTACTTTATTTTATTTTACTCTATTTTATTTTAATTTCATTTAAAATATTTCATATTACTTTGATTTATTTTATTTTATTTTATTTTATTTTGGTTTATTTTATTTAGCTTTATTTTATTTTATTTTATTTTGTTATATTTTATTTTTGGCGGCCGCCGTGGTGTAGCGGTTAAGTGTTCGGCCTTCTACACCAAGTCGTGGCGGTTCGATGCTCGACAAAAGTAACATCAAAAATTATTTAGAAAAAGAATTTTTCTAAACGGGGTCGCCCCTCGGCAGTAGTTTGGCAAACTCTCCGGGTGTATTTCTGCCATGAGAAGCTTCTCGGCAAAAAATTCATTTGCTTTGCAAGTGCCGTTCGGAGTCGGCAAAAAACTGTAGGTCCCGCCAACTTGTAGGAAAAATTCAAAAGCAACACACCACAAGTTGGAAAGAGAAGCTCGGCTAAAAATCTCGTTAGAGGTTATGATAACCTGTTGGTATATCGCCGCCATTAGTTTTTTTTTTTTTTTATATTTTATTTTGTTTTATTTTATTTTACTTTATTTGTTTCAACTCAAAACCATTTTTATTAGGTTCCAGTTTTCTTTGTTCAAAACTTTGAAACATTTCAACAATCACCAGCTGGTGACACAAGGACACCAAGACTCTTAATCCGGCCCTGAATGTACATACGTACGTATATACACATACAAATATGTATCTGTGCAAATTGTCTCTCAAAAAATATAGACAGGAAAATACCAAACAAACCTGGAAAATACCTCACAGACAAGCGGAGGCCGGCCGGTCATTCGACTTTCGTTTACAAATAAACAACTCAGGTTCGCATACATACATACATACATATTGGGCTATGTTTACAAATACATAACACAGTTTTTAGAAAATTTGGCAATATACATACATACATACAAACATAAATATTTATGCATACTTGTTGTTCACCAACTTGGGCCACGTGGAAAATTGACTAGACGACTCGTGTCACGTTCGCATTTTTTTAATTTTCACACATGTTTACGCATAAAAATAAATATCGATATAAGGTTTTTTACTTAATATGTGTGTGTTAGTGTGCATAGTCCTAAATATAGCAGAGCGTAAAGATATTTCAACAATAAATGAAAACAAAACAAAAATTGTAGGCCGAAATGGTTTTAATTTTAAACCGAAAAGTTTTCAAAAGCGCGCCATATACAAATTTACTTGCTTCCTGTTATCGCCTTAGCTTCATAGGGTGTACAAGAAGTCGATAAAGTAAGAAAAACACATGTCAAATATTAGAAAGAATATAAATGCAAGATTACATGCAGGGCACATGGCTCAAAGCGTTAAGACAACGCAATGCCAATGCAGTCTTGTAGGTTCGATGCCAGCCAGACCGGATAAAACACTACGTCTATATGCTTGGTCGCATGGAAACTAGTCAGAGAATTACCATTCCGCTGTATAAAATTTTGCATTCAATTCTTTCTAATACCTATAATTACGAAAAGTTTTAGTTTTCAAACCAAGAAGTTTAAATTTAAGCCGAAAAGTTTTAATTTTCAAACCGAAAAGTTTTAATTTTCAAACCGAAAAGTTTTAATTTTAAACCGAAAGATTTTAATTTTAAACCAAGAAGTTTCAATTCTAAAGCCAAAAAGTTTCAATTTTAAAGCCAAAAAGTTAAAATTTAAAAGTTTTAGGAATAAAATAACATTAAAAAATGTGGCACTTGGCAGGACTCGAGCCGAAGCGCTCAGGAGTCACAGCCGACAGCTCTACCGCTGAGCTATGCGGCATATGAAGTTTTTGTGGGCAAAATGCAATAACTTAAAAAAAAACCCAAAAAAAAATTTTAGGCTGCTTTTTCATTTAGATCTTGATTCGAAACCAACAAAAATTGAAAATCTTTGTAGGTTTTAAGAAGGTTTAAAAGAAGTTAACTTCTTAAGTTCAGAAATAACGAAATATGAATAAGATTTATTTGAGAATTGCTTAGATTCAAAATATCTTACTTCCGGGAAGTGGAGAAACGATCCATTCGAAAATATCTTATATATGGTGCGTTTTGCGTACATGGGTAGAATTAGGCCTAAATTAATCGGGGGCCAATACGAATGGGATATAGAGGAAGAGGGGCGTGGTAGAAGGAAAGAGGGCAATGAAGAGCAAAAGGGAGGGAGATAGGAAAGAGAGTTGTACGAAGAAAGATAGGAAGACTAAGTGGCAAGCCTGCTTGAAATTTAAATGTTTGGAACACGGTCGCAAATACCTTTCACCCATATAGGCATAACTTGCTCAATATTAAAAAAAAAAAAATAGATGGGTGGCAACCCTTTGAACCGCCCCAAGTGGCAACCGCCAAGTATACAGTCTTAGAATGAATCATACTACTAATAATGCCAAATTTAATACAAAACGGCAAAGCGGTTCCGGAGATATAAGGAAAAATAAATAAAATACGGTTGCCCCCACACCCTGCTAGAAATTTTCATATTTGAAATGCGACCGAAAATACCTTTCATTTGATACCCATATTGGCATATATTGCTCAATCTTTAAAAAAAATTGAGATAGGTGACAACCCTGTGAACAGCCTCAAATGGAAACAACCACGCATATAATCTTAGAATGAATCATACCATCTATAATGCCAAATTTTATCCAAATCGGTTGAGCGGTTCCCGAGATATAAGAAAAACGCCTACGCCTGAAAGTCTGCAACATACGCGCGAAAGTCAGCTACAATTTCTACTTCTGTGCCATAACTTCCGTTTCATTGTCATCCATTTTGTCAAATTTTACTCTCAATCAAAACTTCATATCGCCGCCTAAGAAGTTAACTTCAAAATACGATTAATCTTTAGACGGGTTTAAAATTAAGGTTAATATTTTTAACCGCGTACGAGCTCACGTTATGGCATTAGTCCGTATGAAGTGAGCCGCCGCTGAGTGAACGAAGGGATTGCAGGTAAAGCCTTTCGGTTCGATATTATTCTTAAATGCAAAAAAAATTGTAACAATAAAATTATTCTGTCGGTTCGTTTTGACATTTAAGGTGCATTTAACCTTAGCTTTTATTTGTATGCTCTGCAAAGCCTTGCACATCCCCGGCCACTTAGTAAAACTATAAAACTAAAAATTATAAAGTTAATTTATGGAATTTAAATTCACTCAAATGGATACTTCAATTCGGCTGTTCCAAATGATGACTTGACATTTTGAGGGTTAATTTTAAACAATTTCACAACTAGATGGCGCTTGTTTCTCTTCTCCGGCAGTGTTGCAGACCTTTGCCAACGGCTATATTTGGCCCTTTCAAGAAAAGGGAAAATAAGCAAGAAAAGTGGGGTTTCAATGCATAACATTAGCCGCTGAGTCAAATTATTTAACTTATTTAAATGAATTTTTGTTTTTTCTTACTAATAACTTTTACTCTTCCATATTAACATTAAGTGAAGGCTAATTTTGAGTACCCGTAGGCATGGTGGCTAACGGCAGCACTCTCGCTCAGCTGATCATGTTTCGTTAAATGAATCTCGTCTATTTTGTATTTATTTTAGTTAGTTTAGTTGTTAAACAATAGAGCTTAGGTACACGTGTACCTGGTGTATGTTGCGGGTTTTGTGTGTGTGATTTTTGATTTAAAAGAAAAAATGGAAACAGAGCATAATCTTTGAAGATTTATTGCTTTAAAAAAATAAAATTAAAGAAATGATAATTTTACATTAAAGCGAGTGTACTCAAATCTATTTACCTTTTTTTTTGGCTATCTACAGTTAACTATAAATAAAAGAAAGTGTATGTGTACATGCATAAGCATGCGATAATCTCTCATGCAAAAGATACCCGAGTGCTATTTACATACATACAATTCTACCTGTTCAACTGCTCACCTGCAAAGTAAGTAAACGGTCATATTACCTAGTTATTGAGTAAACAATATTAGAAAAGGTATTTTTTTTTTTGAGAAATTTTTATATACAACTTTGTACCTAGTATGTAAGAAGTTACAAAACGTCAGCGGATGCTCGTATAATTATGTAATTTCAGATAAGTGACACATTTCCTTTTTGAAAATTTAAGCAATAACATCTCTTGTGGGCACCAAAGTATTTACATACATATGCTCATATGGAGATGTGTAGGTATGCATGTGTGAACATTAGGCTGCCTCACTGTCAGTAGGTAAAGAAATTTGAGCCAAACATTTTATTTATTTTTTTAAGCTATTGCATAGATTTTATCGCGGCTTGGCACCTAAATAAAAAAAAAAAACGGAACGGATATTTGTGAAAAAAGGTTCGAAAAGGTTCGCTGTTAGTAACATGCCGAAAATTGGATCTCTATCATGAAGTTAATGTTAAAGTTAAAGTTACCCATTAACCTTAACTTTAACTTTGACTTTGACTTTGGTTTTGACTTTGACTGGACTTTGACTTTGATTTTGACTTTGAATTTGCCTTTGACTTTGACTGGACTTTGACTTTGACTGAACTTTGACTTTGACTCAAACTTAAACTTAACCTTTGACTTTGGCATTGACTTTGACTTTACTGGACTTTGCCTTGATTGGACTTTGACTTTGACTTTGACTAGACTTTGACTTTCACTTTGACTTAAACTTAAACCTAAATTTAAATTTTGACTTTGACATTGACTTTGACTTTGAATTTGACTTTCAACATGACTTTGACTTCGACTAGACTTTGATTGGACTTTGACTTTGACTGGACTTTGACATTGACTTTGACTTTAACTTTGACTTTGACTTTGACTTTGACTTTGACTTTAACTAAAAATGGATATGTGCGTGTACGATAACATATGTATATGTATTAGATATAGGCCCCGTGCGCAGGGGAGGATTTTGAAATTCAAAACCCCCACCGCTGCGTACGGGCCTGGCATAAGTTGATAAAATGCAATAGCTTTACCGCGGCAGCCCACGAGTGCCACACGTCCTTTTTTAAATGAGATTAATTTTTTCCAAATCCCATAACATTTATATTCTGAATGCGAAAAAAAAGCGTTACCGACAAATTAGGTGATAAAATCTTGAAAAACAAAATTTGTTTTTAACGCTTTTTAAAATGACATTTCCATACAAATTTCAAATTATGACAACTTTCTAAAAAAACTTTTATTTTGTTTCGGTCAAAATAGATATATCTAAAAATTACCCTAATTCCCACAGAGCCACATTTTGGTAGAGAGCTTATAGTACGTTTACACTGCACCAAATTTGGCGAATTCAAATGAGCCAGTTCGACACCGCTTACATTGGCACATTTTCATTTGGCTCCACCTTCCCGCAAGAATCGTCTACCAGGACAAAAAGCTACCGAAAGAAAATGCATTACCGTGATGATTTAAAAACCTGTAGAGTAATAATAAGAGAAGAGAGGGTAGAGTTGGCCCATTTTCTTAAAAAAAATAGTTGAAATTGTTATTTACAGCTGGACTGTCCTTATTGTGCACCACCCGCAGGGTTGCTATTTTGAGGAACTGTGGATTGTATTGTGATGGAATTCCAAATTTAGAAAATGAGATTTGTATGGAAAAAAGCGCCAAATTGGCAATTTATCGCCAAATTTGCCAAATTTAGTGCGGTGTAAATGTTCTATTAGGTTCCCCGTGAGCAAGAAAACTTCAAAAGTTCCCAACTGATCCCATGTGTTCTAAAAAGTTATTCGAGGCCGAAGGCATTTTTTCTCTAAGCTTAGCTAGAAAACTGTAGTATGGGCGTAAAGATTTTCTTTTACCGTTTATTTGTTACGAAGTTCCCCAGGGACAATGAAAAAAAGTTATTTTTATAAAGCCTATTAGGTTCATCCCAGGAAGAAAACTGCAAAAGTTCCAATCGATCCCATAAGTGCTAAAAAATTTATTCGGGGCAAAAGTCGAAAAAAAAATCCAAAATTAAGGGTTTTGTTTGATTTTTCCTGACTTTCCAGGTCTACAACTTGGTCTCAGGTAATTTTTAGAAAAAACTTACCGTTTTCGAGAAAAGTCCAAAAAACCTAAAATTTTGACCTTTGACTCTGAATAACTTTTTAAAACAAAATAATCATCACTCTCATCGATACCTTATCCTAAGCTAACTTTTTCAGCGGTCTCAATCGTATAATCCTTGTTTAAAAGTCATCATATATTTTTGTGAATCACCCTAATGTACATACATAAATATTTCGCTATGTACTATATGCATACATTTAAATAAATGTCGATATTTATTTTGGTTACAGAATTTTAGTGAATATCTTAGACCAAACGGGAATCAGACCGTAACAGGTTTATGGAGTGTTTACTTCAGGTACAGTTCATGGTATTTGAAAGAATATACACACAAGTCCAAAAGAAAGAGATTTGAGTATACATTTAGCACTATTTTGATTTAACACATGGCAAAACAAGTAAGGGAGGCTAAGTTCGGGTAAAGCGAACATTAAATACCCAGTGGGAGTTTTCATATGATATTCGAAATATTTCATTTCGGAAGTGGGCGTGGTTGGCAAGCGATTTCGTCCAATTACATCAGGTTTTTGCTAGTATACCTTGTAACAATTTCATCGTTCTACCGTAGTCAGTTTAAAAGTTATGACCCTTGAAATTTTCAAATATGCCTCTTTGAAAAGTGGGCGGTGTCACTCCTACTTTAAAAAATTGATCAAAAATCATAATGAATATTACCAAACTATATGATTTTAGCCATTTCCGTTACCGAATTATGTCGATGTCCAGAGCGATTCACCTATAAAATTATATCATTTTAGCCATTCCAGCTACCGAGATATGTAAATTTATGTGTTTTTCGAAATTTTCGATATCGAAAAAGGGGGCGTGGTTATCATGCGATTTCGCCCATTTTCAATAGCAACCTACCTTGGCCAGAAAGTAACCGGTATACAAAATTTCATGCAAATATCTGAATTTTTACTCAAGTTATCGTGTACACGGACAGACGGACAGACGGACGAACATGTTCCAGGGATCTTCGTAAGCCATCACCTATGTATGTACTATTGGTTACCGCTGGCAGTCGGCATTACTTACTAACAAGCGATCTTACTCGTTTTATAAAAACTAATGAAATTTTCCGTCGGTGTTGTTAAAAGTTCATCATACGCCATGTCATACCAATTAAAAATAGGACTATCGCACATCTCCCGCTATGCAAGGCTAAGACTTATCTGAGAAAGGTCCTGATATATTGTAAAACATGTAAAAGTAAAGTATGGGAAATGCAAAAACTTTTCACCTTCCCTACGTTTTAACGCACGGTTTAGTAAGTTTTCTAAAAAAGGTGCTAACTAAAGGTCTTGTACGATCATCTTCACAGTGCAATTTCAAAAGTTCTCCACATCATTTGTTCGATGCTTTTTCTCAGACATTTAATTTAATTGACTTCACTACTTTTGCAAAACAAAGAAAAAAGATGAAACCAATAAACTACACACTAATACATGAGTTCCTAAGCCGTATAACAATAAATTGCGAAGAGATGAAAAGTTGCGCTTAAATTAAGCAAACAATAAAAATCAACAATAGCAACAGTAAACGTTCTATGGCTACTTAATCGTAAACGAACAAAGAAAATAAAATAGTACTTAGTATGTAAGGGACATTGCCTCCAAAACAGCATCCGTAACGTACATTCGTCCAAATTCCAGAGATGGAGCAGTTTATTGCACTTACTCAGTCTGGCCGCCACACGACAGTTATACGAGCATATTTGTTTGCACATAGTGAGTAGTTTAAGTACCTTTCGCGTTCTATCTTTCACTCACCTATACAGATACAGTGACTCAAAAAAATACTCATAAAAGGAAAATGAAAACGACAATGATATTAGAAGGATAAGAAAAGTGTATGAAGAAGAACAAAGAAAAGGGTGAGGGAAAGGATAATTTTAAGAATAAGAATCAGGATAAGGATAAATACAGGGATAAGTATAAGGATAAAGATAGTACTAATGATAAGGATAGTTATTAGGATAAGAAAAATTATTATGATAAGGATAAGTTTAAGGAAAAAATACGACACAAATATGGATAAGAAAAAGTATAATTATTAATTCGGACAGGGATAAGGAGAGGAGAATAAGATGACTGCAACAGCTTTTGATAAATTGCGCAGGTGTCGCTGCAGTCGCATGTGAATATTTATCGAATGTACTGTACCGCATGCAATAGTGCTCTCTGCATTTCAATGAGAGTGTATGCATACATCCATACATATTTACTTTGTTATTAAATTTTTGCTACTGTACGTACTACACAAAAAGCATCTATGATTCAAACCAGGGTTAGAACAAGGAATGAGCGAAATAGTAGAAGATGACCAAACAAATAGTAGTAGATGGACGAAAAGAGGAATTTAATGGAATCAGAGCGAAAATATTTCCCCAAGGAGCATATTTGAGAAGACCACTATACTGAGTTATATCCCAGACATACATACCCAAAACCGTACCTTTATGAAAGATTACATGCTAACTAGGACAAATTTGAGAGCTTAGCATATCTCAAACAATGTCCACTTAAACTGTGTCCCAAAGCAACCGGATCTACTTACTGGAATGAATAGGTTTTCGCCCGACCAGGAGTTGTTATTTAACATTAACGAAGCTCAATCCGAAGTCGAAGTAATTTTGCTTCAACAATACCAAAAGCTTGGGTTTTACATCTTGGAAGGGTAGAGAAAATGAGCAAACCCTCTCTCGGTAAGAGAGGGCATCAAAGAGAAGAGGAAAAGGAAGTGGACTAGACTAGGAACTCCATGATGGAGTGAGACTGAACCAAACTCTTGGAGGCAGTAATCAACCTGTCCAAGACCAACGTTATGACAAAATAAGACGCCTAACAAGATATTAAAACGAGGATAAGACGAAGTATCTGCTGTCATCAAAGAAAGCATCGGCGCACCAGAGCCTTGGCAGCCAAGTCACACTTGATAGCTACAAATTTGAAACGGTGAGGGACTTCGTATTTTTGGGAACCAGCATTAACACCGAAAATAATACCAGTCTAGAAATCCAACGGAGAATCACTCTTGCCAACAAGTGTTACCTTGAACTAAGTAGACAATCGAGAAGTAAAGTCCTCTTTCGACAAACAAAGATCAAGTCTCTCATCATACCTGTCCTGATGTAAGGCTCGGAATTATGGACAGTGTCAAGAGAAGATAAGATGACCCTTGGAGTATTTGAGAGAAAAGTTCTCCGGAAGATTTATGGTCCTTCCCGTGATGCCAACGGCGAGTATCGAAGGAAATTTATTGATAAGCTGTACGAGCTTTACGCAGACCTGACCAAAGAAGCTCCAGCACAGAAGGTTTTCCTATCGACACCCAAATTCGGCAGCAGAGGAAGGGGGAGGCCTCGACTGAGATGGAAACAACAACTAGAGGATGACGTGAACTCCCTTGGGGTTTACAATTGGCGTCAGTTATCGTTAAAAAGGAATGACTGACGTGATTTGACACGAAACGGCCAAAATCGCCTAGGCGGTTAAGCGTCAATAAATGACGCAAGCCAAGATTAGATTAGATTATAATCTAACTTAATCACAATTAAATTAGATCGTAAGTAAAGGTTAGGGCCATAGCAGTTATTAACTCTTTAAAAAAACGTAGTACATCTACTACGTTCGTATCGAAGTTCTAGCACTGATACAAAATAGGGATGTTTCCGAAGTAAGTTCACTAGAACCGGAATCGAAACCGAACCTACAAAAGAACTGATGTTATCGAAGTGAGTTTGCAGGAATAAGAGTCGGAACTGGAACCGAAACTGAAACCTAAAGTGGATGCAGGACACAAAAGCCAAATGCTCATTTTAAAATAAAGAGTCCTCGGATTTAGAAAGTCTATTTCAAGTTATATGATAGGAATGTACTATGGTGGGATATATATTACCTATGAAAGAAATTTTCCAACATTAATTTTTGAAAGCGTAAAAGTATATTCTCCTCATGACTTTCAAAATTCGCAAAAAAAAGGTCAGTTATAAATCCAATTTTAAGCAGTTAAACCGAAATACGGGAATCGAAGCTTCATGACATCCCTAATACAAACATACCGACTTCTACTTTCTTTTACCATTAAGTAAGGGGTCATTCCAAAAATTCCAGCTATTGTTGTCTGTGCCGAATATGCTTTTGTGCATAATGAGGCTAGTCAACTGTGTTACTAACTTTTTTGTTGTCTAGGGAAGATTTAAAGGTAGTTGACTGATTCATGTTTTGTTGTTGATGCATTGTACACACTTGGGTATAGTTATTCGTACAATGCACGTGCTTTGTTGTAGCAATTGTTGTTTGTAGGTGCGATTTTTTCCTTTGTTGTTTATATTCAACCAGCGCTCAATTGGGGAGTTCAAGTGCTCACAACAAAGCAACAAAAAACTAATATTATTGTTGTATCCCCATTTGTGTATTTGTTGACTGCGACGAAGGTAGATAAGTTTGGAACGGTATTATACAATTGAAACCGGTTAGTTATACGTGAAAAGCTCAGTGAAGCGGAGCTAAAATTGCGCTTGGTGTACGGAACGTAAAATACACAAATAATAATTGTCGTTGCACAGCACTGATATGTGACGGCAAGGCGGTAGATGGCAACCTTGAAAGAGTAACTTAACGAACAAGAAAATACATCAGATAAATAAGAACGACTATTGCTAGTCATTAGAAGAGAGTGAGTCGTATTTTAGATCGCGCAGACAGCAGACGGGAAAAAGGCCACCAATTGGAAACCACGGCCAAATTGTCAAAGTTTTTTTATATAGTGTACTTGCCAAAATAATAACGTGTAATTACAAAGTCAGCAAATAAATGTTTAATGTTTTATACTTCTAATATCAAAGCAAAGTGTTCTTACATTCATTTCGTTCGCCGCCGAAAATTCTTGACAAAGTTTTCCAATTGCCTTTAACCCGCTGCTGTGCGTATGTGTGTGTGACGTTATTCGTATTAAAATCCGTCATTTGCAAGCTGCTGACTTTGCAAATTTCACCGTTCAATTGCATTTGCTGTTTGGAATCCCGCTATTTGCAAACATTTTTACCGCTTTCAACATTGGAGATCGAAGATCCCGTATAAATAAATACAGACGGGAACCGCTATGCGAAATTGGCACGTACAGTCGGGTGCTAATTACTTCAGATATATTCAACGGTGGTGAAAATCATTTTATAATTAATCCTGTCGCAAATAACTTGCGCGCTATCGTTTATGTACGAAATACTTCGACACAAATCTAGACATATTTGTGTTTTATAAATTTTGCGAATTAATAACCATGATGACCAGAGGCCAAACGAGCAAACATATTACTGCCACAGATAATGAGGATAGCCAATCCGAATCTGAGTTAGACAACACGGAAATTAACATCGGAGCTAATAGCTCTGCAACACAGCCGCTACCAAATGTCAATCAGGAAGCCATAGCTTCACTCGTATCCAGCATAGCAGCACTCACCGCCAGTGTACAAGAGCTCCGCAACGAAACCAGCAAAAGCCAGTTAGAGGTGCAACAACTACGACAGCGAATGGAAAGGGATTTTATTCATACAGCAGCATCTGAGACACAGCCGCCAGCTGGTCAGTTGCCACAAACCGAACTACAATTGCCGCCGCCAGCTACTCAGTTAACACAAACCGCCTTACAATTGGTGCCGCCCGTAGCACAGCCGCCAGCTACTCAGTTAACACAAACCGAATTACAATTGCCGCCGCCCGGAGTACAGCCGCCAACGTCGTTGCCAAGACGGGCATTTCAATTTGTCGAGGGTTCAGCAGCAAAGCTTTATCCACTGCCAACCTTCGAAGGTAATCCGGAGGATTGGCCATTATTTTTTGCGAATTTTACAGATACTACGGCGGAATTTGGGTACAACAATAGGCAAAACCTCATGCGGTTACAAAAAGCGCTGCAAGGCAGTGCCAAACGCTCTGTCACGTCGATGCTCATATATCCTGAGGACGTGCCTAAAGTCATGAAGGAGTTGGAGTTTAATTTTGGTCGGCACGACTTGTTGATACGTGCACAGCTACAAAAAGTACAACAGTTTCCTGCCATTAACGATAATCGCCTCGATCACATTTTGGAATTTGCCAATCGAGTGCGTAACATATCAGCGTTTTTCAAGTCGGCAAAATGTGAACACCATCTGATGAATCCGTCACTTTTGGAACAGCTCATCTCCAAACTGCCGCCGTCGAAGCAGTTCGAATGGAGCAGATATGCCGCAAATATTGTGCCGTTTCCAACTGTTGAAACCTTTGCCAACTGGTTGAGCGATCTAGCCAAGGTCGTGTCAATCATGCCAGGTGTTGCCGATATTTCACTCCGTCAACCATCGTCTTCGTGGCGCCAAAGTACAAATTCCAACCGCCAAGCCCATTCAAGTCAAGGAGGTCAAACGCGTCGTGTCCTGCACACTAGTGAGGAACAGGTTAAGTGTCCATGCTGCAGCCAGTCACATGTCATATCTAGTTGCGGAAAATTTAAATCACTAGACTGTGCAGGAAAGTGGTCTTTGGTTAAACAACAACGTATGTGCTTTGGTTGTCTTCAAAAGGGTCATGGTTTATCGAATTGCCGCCGTCGCAAAAAGTGTACCATAAATGGTTGTGGTCGTATGCACCATCCGATACTACATGAACAAAGCCGATCATTTTCAGAGACCACAACAACAACAACAACAGAGCCTACCGCTGATAGAGAACACATCCTGAATTGTCGCAGCGGATGTAAGTCCAGTCTCTTCAAAATATTGCCAGTTATTCTGTCGGGCCCGCAAGGTAGTGTGGAAGTTTACGCCATGTACGACGAAGGGTCTTCAGTGTCGCTCATTGAGGATGAGGTCGCCATACAATTGGGGTTAAGAGGTCGTGCCAATACCTTAACTTTACAATGGTATGGTGACAGCCAAACAACTGAGAGCTCACGAATGGTTGCATGCGATATCAGAGGGGTATGTAATCGACAAAGTTATCACATCACAAATTTGCGCACAATCAAAAGGCTGAATTTGCCAAAACAGTCATTTGATAAATCAGTCCATTCACACATAAACGCGCTGCCAGCGCAAAACTACGTCCACGTACAGCCAGTCTTACTACTTGGTCTGGACAACTGCCACTTAAGCGTGCCTATCCAAACAGTCGCCGCCAGACACGACCAACCAGTTGCAATTAATACAAAATTGGGTTGGGTCGTTTATGGACCAGTTCGCGAAGGGGTGAGTACTACTCCAAACATATTGCACATCCGTCAGTCAAACGCTTTGAGTCAACTCAATAAATTAGTTGAAGAATATTTCTCCATTGAACACTTTGGTGTCAACTGTAATACCGCATTAGAATCCGACGATAATCAACGTGCTAGAAAAATTCTAGCTGCAACAACGAAAGACCTTGGCCAGAGGTACGAAGTTGGCTTGCTTTGGCGTGAAGAGAGGGTCAATCTTCCGTCAAGCTATGCAATGGCAAAACAACGTTTACTTAACACTGAGTCGCGCATGTTGCGAGATTCAGATTATGCAGAAAGATACAAAAGGGAAATGGAGAAGTATCTCGACAAGGGTTACGCAAAACTAATAACGCCAGATGAAGCCGCCAGGGAAGGGCCAACGACTTGGTACCTCCCCCACTTTGGGGTCGTCAACCCACATAAGCCAAACAAGCTTCGAATTGTTTTCGACGCAGCCGCCGCCACTAACGCCACATCACTGAATTCGGTCTTGCTAAAGGGTCCGGAGCAAGCCCAGCCACTAATTGCCATAATCCACAAGTTTCGCCAAGGAGTAGTCGCAGTCGCCGGTGACATCGAAGAAATGTTTTCTCAGGTGCGCATCAAAGAGTCCGATCAGGACGCACAACGGTTTCTGTGGCGAAACGGCGATCAGAATCAGCCGATTCGAACATATAAAATGCAAACTATGATATTTGGTGCCATTTGCTCACCGTGTTGTGCTGAGCACATTAAAAATATCAACGCCGCCAAGTTTAAGTCAACGATGCCCAGGGGTATGCGTGCAGTCATTGAGAGCACGTATGTCGACGACCTGGTCATAAGTTTCAACAGTGCAGAAGAAGCAATCACCGTCACGAAAGAAGCTATTACCATCAACGCCGCCGCAGGCTTCAAGCTACGCAGCTTCGTTTCCAACAACAAGTATGTCGAGCAGAATCTCAATGATGGTGTCGCCGCTGGCAACGGAGTAGTCAAAATGGAGCGTCAGGCAACAATGGAGAAAATATTAGGTATGTTTTGGAACACTGCTAATGATGGCCTAGAGTTTAATTTCAGATTCCACAAAATTACAAATGATGTGCTTGATGGAACACGAGCGCCCACTAAGCGCGAGTTATTGGCTATAGCCATGTCCATGTTCGATCCGTTTGGTCTTTTGGCAAATATCACAATCAGCCTTAAGCTACTAGTACAGTCTTTGTGGAAACTGCATATACAGTGGGACGAGCCAATACCGTATCAATTAGCAGAGCAGTGGTTCCAATGGTGGAAAAACATACATTCAGTCAAACGTATTTCAGTGCCTCGATGCTACTCCGAATTGTTGCCAGCCGCTGATGACATACAGCTGCATATTTTTGTGGACGCCAGTTCCTGCGCATACGCTGCTGTCGCATATCTACGCATAAGGAAAGGGCGCAAAGTTGATGTTACTTTGGTGTGTGCAAAGTCAAGGTGTGCACCACTGAAGGGTATGACTATTCCGCGGTTGGAGTTACAAGCCGCGGTATTGGGTTGCCGCCTCAAGGAGTCGCTCGAACGCTGCCATGATTTTCGAGTGAACAGTACAACACTTTGGAGCGATTCCAAAACTGCCATACTCTGGATTCGCTCTACAGATCGAGACTACAAACAATTTGTCGCCTTTCGTGTTGCCGAAATTTTGAGCGTCACATCAGCAAAGCAATGGCGCTGGATTCCCACCACACTAAACGTGGCGGACGAAGCAACGCGATTACAAACATCATTCGAGTGTGAACCAAAGTCAAGGTGGTTCATGGGTACCGAATTCCTCCATCAGGATGAGTCATGTTGGCCGCAGCAAATGTCAGAGTTATCATCCGATCACTGTGCCCTGGAAGAGTCTACAAAACGAGTCATGATGCTGTCCAAATCAGAGAAGTATCCTATATATTTTACTAATTTTTCATCTTTTTTAAAGATTATCAGAACGGTTGCATGGGTTTTTCGTTTTTGTCACAATGCTAAAGTTGGTAGTAGTCGAAGAGGGGAGCTTACAGCCGACGAGCTTACTCACGCCGAAAATGTTGTTCTACAAAAAGTCCAATCAGAGGCATTTGCCGATGAGATCAGCGCCATACAGCAAAACAACTGCCTGCCAAAATCCAGTACGATATATCAACTCACGCCATTTTTTGATGTCGATGGTCTACTCAAAGTCAATGGTAGAATCGACGCCGCCTATTGTTTGCCATTATCAGCTCGACGCCCGGTTATTCTACCACATCATCATCACGTTACGCGACTCATAGTCAAGCATTATCATTGTCGCTTTCATCATCAAAACGATTGTCTTACGATTAACGAGATGAGGCAGAAGTATTGGGTATCTCGTGCACGCGCCTTACTCAAATCAGTCAAGAGGGAGTGTCCGATGTGTATTTTCAACAACGCCAAACCAGTAACTCCACTCATGGGTCAGTTGCCGATTGACCGACTTACGCCTTACGTCCGCCCGTTTTCCTACGCCGGAGTCGACTACTGCGGCCCCTTTTTTGTGGCCATCGGGCGCAGAAGGGAAAAACGATGGGTGGCGTTATTCACCTGCCTAACTACGAGGGCGGTTCATTTAGAGATAGCGGATGAGCTATCGACTGACGCCTTTATCTTGTGCTTGAGGAATTTTGTAAACAGACGAGGAGTGCCAATCAGGCTTCGGAGTGATAATGGCACAAATTTTGTTGGCGCGCAAAAGGAGCTAACACAAGAAGAGCGTTTGTTTGACTTTCGCCATATTGAGGGCGAAATGGCGCAGCGTAATATAGAGTGGGTATTTAATTGCCCTGCCAATCCCTCTGCAGGTGGTTGTTGGGAGCGTCTTGTCCAGTGTGTCAAGCGTTTGTTACAACGCGTATTGAAAGAAGAGGCACCACGGCTTGAAACATTTCGTAGCGTTCTCATAGAGGCGGAAAATATTATTAATAGTCGCCCATTAACCGAGTTGCCAGTTACACCACATGAAGAAGAGCCCCTAACGCCCAACCACTTCTTGTTAGGATGCCTCAACTCCACTCAAACGCCCAGCCCAGATGAAGAGAAAACTTGCCTACGAAAGCAATGGCGCATAGCCCAAAATTTGAAGGATCGACTGTGGAAAAGATGGACGGTCGAGTACTTGCCGCGGTTACTCCGACGATCCAAATGGACAGCCGAAACAAAGCCCCTTCAGCCGGGGCAGCTCGTAATAGTCTGCGACTCTGCCCGACCAAGAAGCCAATGGGAGCGAGGTAGAATAACCAAGGTGTTCGTTGCTAAAGATGGCCAAGTGCGCACAGCCGAAATTCGCACTAGTTCTGGAGTACTGCGTCGCCCAGCCAGCAAGCTAGCCGCTCTAGAGTTAGTGAATCCTCTAGAGAATTCACCGGGGAGTGGGATGTCGTTGCACAGCACTGATATGTGACGGCAAGGCGGTAGATGGCAACCTTGAAAGAGTAACTTAACGAACAAGAAAATACATCAGATAAATAAGAACGACTATTGCTAGTCATTAGAAGAGAGTGAGTCGTATTTTAGATCGCGCAGACAGCAGACGGGAAAAAGGCCACCAATTGGAAACCACGGCCAAATTGTCAAAGTTTTTTTATATAGTGTACTTGCCAAAATAATAACGTGTAATTACAAAGTCAGCAAATAAATGTTTAATGTTTTATACTTCTAATATCAAAGCAAAGTGTTCTTACATTCATTTCGTTCGCCGCCGAAAATTCTTGACAATAATACTTAAAACGTATAAAAAATAATAATTCTACTTAAATCAATTTACGCGCAGATTATTAATGTAATCGAGAGTGAAACGCCGTAAATAAACAACTAAATAGTAAAACAAGAAAAAATTTGTTTTCATTGTAAGTTTGTGTTTTTTGTTGCTGCATTTATGGTTGTATACTAAAAAACTAAACATAAAAATTAAATAAATAGGTTACTGTAAATAGCCGCATGCATAGCAGGTAGCTCTATATTTATGTTTATGATAGCAAATTAACTTTCGCTGTTCCTTGCATGGCGTGTTCTGCAAGTCAGCGACATTTGTGCCAACAACGCGATTTAGGTCGGTGCAATCCACTAGACGTCACAAAATAGTTAAGCGCACTTGCTAGCGGGAATTCAATAGAAATAACTCCCTTTCCCTTTAGTTGGCGATTGTTATCATGCTATCGCTGCGCTGTGAGGTGTTTGTCGATGGCAGTACAACGAGCACTTTCCATTTTCCTTGTCGTTGGTTGGGGACATGAAAAATTTGTGTGTTTTTTATGGTGTCTAAAAAATTTCTAAGCACTCTTATTTGTTTTGGTATAAAAACCTGTTTTGTTGGAATGAGTATTAGGGTGTGCACGCTGAAGAATATGTGATATTAACACTGTGATGTCTTCCACGCAGAGAACGAAGAAGTCTTCGACGCAGAGAACGAAGTGTGTTAGTCTTTGATGCAGAAAACTGAAGTGTGTTAGTCTTCCACGCAGAAAACTGAAGTGTGTTAGTCTTCCACGCAGAGAACGAACCGTGTTAGTCTTCCACGCTAACAGAACCGTATTAGTCTTCGTTGGGAGCGACGATATTTGAAATGGAAAATGTTGAGAACGAGTTGAAACCGGTGATTGCGTATTGAACTAGGCAATTTCTATGAAGACAACGGCCGATCGATATTTTCTTGACCAAAGCATTGTTTTCAACTCAGACATGCATGAACAATAGACTCAGGGTGATCTTTCTTAATCAGAGCATGTTTGGCGTACCTTGTTTTTTTTTTTTTTTTGTTGTCGTTTGTTGAAGTGATAGTCCTTTGACGGATATAAATCTCAGCATAAATTATTCGATTGCTCAAATAGTCGATGAAATTCTGTCAGTGTAAGTGCAAATGACCAAAAATAAAATTATACATAGTATAAATCTCCTAAGCTTGAGAACCTGCTCGACTACCGTGTGAATGATTTGATATCACCACGACGAACTACTAAGTTACTTTAACCCCTATATCATTTTTCCAGAGCCCCCAGGGCTTATCCTTGGACCGGAGAAACAATGTATGAATCTATATATCTATTGTGCCCAAAACCAGGAAGGTTACACGTATATGAAGTCTCAAAAGCCCTGGGAAGGTTTTTTCTAACTAAAGAAATAAAGCGAGAAACTTAATTTATTCGAAGTTACCAGACAAAGGAATTGACGGCATCTTTTTTGATTATCGCTATAACTTATATGATATAAGCAGTATTTCTGTCAATGAAAATTTCTTGAGCATTTTTTTCTCGGAATACATTTTTTCACCAATACGTAGGTCGCCTCCCCGTTGGTGCACCCTGGGTAACGCTAAATGACCTACATGGCCTACACGGCTAGTTTCTTGTATTGCCGGTTCTACGAGAACGGTACCAGTACTTGTGCTGTACCCATCGTGCCGAAACGACCCGGGCCGTTTTCTTATACCGACCCGGCCAAGAGCAATACACTCGTGGTGACCCTGTCTGACATTTAGGCAGGGCTACACCTCGTTACAACAACAACAACAAGACACGTATACAAATTAAACAGTCTTGGCCTATCAGCGTGAGTTGTGCCATAAATCACTCTAATAAAATTCCGTTTAGACGTAGAAAAAAATTTTAAGTGGAGAGTGATACACCCTAATGCACATGGTTATATATGCAAGAAGGTAAATATTTGCTTATCGAATAAATGTGCGTTAAGAAACGTACTTGTTTGGGTATATACTTACTTCCATATACATAACTCAAATGCATTGGTATGTTACGCCTGCTATTTCTGATAATTTTTTCTTTGCACACCTGCGAAATTCATGACAACTTGCCTTTTCTGTTTAACTTATCAGTTTTATGTGTTTTATTTTTAAATTTTAACATTTTTAAAGAAGCTTTTAAAAGACAGCGTTTAAAATGCCCTTAAAAATAAAACGGCTCAAGTAACATGTGCTCGTGACTTTTGACGTGTAGTAAATTGGTAGACATAATGTAATTAAAAAAGTATAACTTGGCCGTAACCGTAACCCTAACCGCAACATTGACTATATCTGTAACCACAACTATTTAAAAAATGGTTACTTACTTACTTATTTTCATTTTATTTTAGCTTATTCTTTTACTTTTCCTTTTCCTTTAACTTTTCCTTTTTTTTCCTTTTCCTTTTCCTTTTCCTTTTCCTTTTCCTTTTCCTTTTCCTTTTACTTTTCCTTTTACTTTTCCTTTTCCATTTACTTTTTCTTTTCATTTTCTTTTTCCTTTTTCTTTTGCTTTTGCTTTTGCTTTTCCTTTTCCTTTTCCTTTTCCTTTTCCTTTTCCTTTTCCTTTTCCTTTTCCTTTTACTTTTCCTTTTCCATTTACTTTTTCTTTTCATTTTCTTTTTCCTTTTTCTTTTGCTTTTGCTTTTGCTTTTGCTTTTCCTTTTCCTTTTCCTTTTCCTTTTCCTTTTCCTTTTCCTTTTCCTTTTCCTTTTAATTTTCCTTTTCCTTTTCCTTTTCCTTTTCCTTTTCCTTTTCCTTTTCCTTTTCCTTTTCCTTTTCCTTTTCCTTTTCCTTTTCCTTTTCCTTTTCCTTTTCCTTTTCCTTTTCCTTTTCCTTTTCCTTTTCCTTTTCCTTTTCCTTTTCCTTTTCCTTTTCCTTTTCCTTTTCCTTTTCCTTTTCCTTTTCCTTTTCCTTTTCCTTTTCCTTTTCCTTTTCCTTTTCCTTTTCCTTTTCCTTTTCCTTTTCCTTTTCCTTTTCCTTTTCCTTTTCCTTTTCCTTTTCCTTTTCCTTTTCCTTTTCCTTTTCCTTTTCCTTTTCCTTTTCCTTTACCTTTTTCTTTTTCTTTTTCTTTTCCTTTTCCTTTTGCTTTTCCTTTCCCTTTCCCTTTCCCTTTCCCTTTCCTTTCCCTTTCCCTTTCCCTTCCTTTCCCTTTCCCTTACCCTTTCCCTTTCCCTTTCCCTTTCCCTTTCCCTTTCCCTTTCCCTTTCCCTTTCCCTTTCCCTTTCCCTTTCCCTTTCCCCTTTCCTTTCCCTTTCCCTTTCCCCTTGCCATTCCTTTTCTTTTTCCTTTTCCTTTTCTTTCTTTTTGATTTTCTATCTACATATTTCCTATTCTCCCCGTCTTTCCCTTTCCTTTCCTTTTCTTTCTTTTTGATTTTTTATCTACATATTTCCTATTCTCCCAGTCTTTCTCTTGGCCTTTCCTGATATTGAAATGTAAAAATGTTTGACTATCACGCCTTGTTAGGAACCATAGATCGAAAGTTTTTTATAAATTCTACTACATATTTGAAAGTACGCAATTTTTAAAGATATCTTTGAAAGACAGTGTTTTTATGTATAGATAAGAAGTGTAGCTCTTCTTCTGCGTCATACAATAACTGCAATCAGTAACGTTGTAATGACTCATCTGCACTATATGGGTTATGTGCGAGTGTGAAATACGATCTGTAAAATTATCAGCGATCCCTATATACATATGTATGTACATGAAAATCCAATTAATATTCTTCGTTCTACCCGCATAAAAACATTAACCTGCTCCTGCGTATATTTTGTACAGTTTCCCAGCTGTAAACCACCAAAGTAGTCACAAGGAAGTACTAGATTTTGCTGACCAATAAAAAAGCTAGTCCGAAAAAATATCACAATTTTACCAGTAGAGTACGAGTGTATGGCCTTAACATAATTGAAGTTACATTTTTCGGTGTAATATGGTCTAGTTTGAGACCAGTATCTTTTTAGTACGGTATACGTTAAATGATTTTTCGCAGAGCATGTTAAACTGTAAAATAACACCGTTTGTCAGTATTGAAAAAATACAGGGAACAGCATAGCTGTTTCAGATGTCTGCTTAAGTTTTATTTTTTTTGGTAGGTATATGTTAAGTCTTTTTGGACTAAATTATTATCACTCAGAAGAAACTACTTGTGTACTGGTATATTTTCTGACTAGCTTGTTGTTTCCCTATATATGAAAGTTATACATTCGTTTAATCGAATTGGATAAAATTGAAATAGTCTATAATTTTTGACATGGGATTTCAATATATTAGTGCTAACATTTTGAAGCAACATTTTATTACCATCACCGTGAACAGCATCTGGCAATAGCATGGAGAAAATTTCATACAATTCTATACAGTGGTTCTTGAGTGATGAGCGAACAAACACACAGACACAGTTCCTAAAAACTAATTTTTTTTTTTCTCTCTCGTACAATTTTCTATCTGTTACAATTTTTTGTTAAGTGTATGAAAAATGAATACATTCTGCTCACAAAGTTTGATCAACCTAATGTATATTGTGAAATAACCTTTCCGCACACTTCTTTTTCTTAGTGTAAACAAAAGCTATCACTTGTTGATGTCTTCTACTGATAATAATGCTTTGTATTGGCTATCTTTGAAATTTCAATAGCTCATTTCCTTTTGTGATGGCTTCTTGCAGACATTTTTGTTTTTGTTCGGCTGCATAGGGAAGTACCATGAAAATAATTATGCACTTTAAAGAATATTGAAAAAAAAAAAAAAAAAAAATATTATCAGTCTCTTAAAATGAATTATGTAGTTAACAGTTTTCCACATACTTACGAGGACATGTGCCTTTATCATATTTAAGTGAATGCATTAGACTGGAAAAAAATTAAATTAAATAATAGAAAATATAAAAAAATAAATAATATAAAATAAAAAATAAATAAAATGACATAAAAAAATAAAAATATAAAATAAAACAAACTACAAGAAAAAAAATAAAAAAACAATAAAATAAAAATAGAAAAATATAAAATAAAATAAAATATATAAAACAAATAAAATAAAATGAAGTGAAATGAAATGACATGTTATAATAAAATAAAATAAAAGAAAACAAATTAATGTAAAAAAATAAAATCCAATAAAAAAACATAAAATGAAAAAAAAACCCAAAAAAAATTAAAATAAAATAAAAAAAATAAACACAAAAAAAAATTAAATGAAACAAAATAAAACAAAAAATAAAAATAAAATATAATAAAAATAGAAAAAGAATAAAAAAATAATAAAAATAAAATATATAAAACAAATAAAATAATATAAAATGAAGTGAAATGAAATGATATGATATAAAAAAATGAAATAAAGGAAAATAAATTAATGTCAAAAAATTAAATATGTACAATAAATTAAAATAAATTAAAAAAAAAAATAAAAAAATAAAATGAAATGGAATAAAAAAAAAAAAAAAAAAAAACAAAACAAAAATTAAATTAAATAAAAAAATAAAGTAAAATAAAATAAAAAAAATAAAAAAAAATAAAGAAATTAAATAAAAAATAAAACAAAATGGAATAAAATAAAATAAAAAAAAAAAACAAAACAAAAAATAAATAAAATAAAAAGATAAGGTAAAAAAAAATAAAAAAAATAACAAAAATAAACAAATAAAATAAAAAAATAAAAAAAATAAAATAAAATGAAATGTATTAAAATAAAATAAAATATGGCAAGTTAAAAAAATTTAAGTAAATTAAGTTAAAAAATAAAGTAAAATAAAATAATGAAAACAAATGAAATAATTAAAAAAAAAATTAAATGAAAAAATTAAATGGAATTAAGATTATATAAAAGTACCTGGGTGACCGAGCTTGCTATCAATTTAGTGCTAACTTTACTTACCAACCTTGTGAGGATGTGTTACACTGTCCTTTATATGTGGGCAAATTATTAAAATTTTTTAATTTTCGTAGCCGTAATGGACTTTTTGCGGACTACCCTACTTGAAAATATTTTAGTTGGTATGTCAGCAAAAATACCTTTCATTTGATACCCATATTGGCATATCAAGCTCCATAAATAAAAAAAAAATTAAATAGGTGGCAACCCTGTAAACTACTCGAAATGTCAACCCTAAAGTAGATAGCCTTGGAATCCTTCATACTGTCACCATACCAAATTTCATCCAAATCGGTAAACCGGTTCTCGAGATAGTACTGCGGTAAGGTGGCAACCATAGGTCCCAACCCTACTTGAAAATACTTAAGTTGGTATCTCGCCGAAAGTACCTTTCATATGATACCCATATTGGCATATCTTGCTCCATAATTTAAAAAAAATGGGATAGGTGGCAACGCTGTAAACCGCCTCAAGTGGCAACCCTAAAGTGCATAGTCTTAAAATCGATCATACTATCACCATTCCAAATTTCAGCCAATTCGGTCAAGCGATTCTCGAGATAGTACCGGATATACAAATATATTGTGGTAAGGTGGCAACCCTAGGTGGCAACTCTACTTGAAAATATTTTAGTTGGTATCTCGCCGAAAATACCTTTCATATGATACCCATATTGGCATATCTTGCTCCATAATTAAAAAAAAAATGGGATAGGTGGCAACCCTGTAAACCGCCCCAAGTGGCAACCCTAAAGTGGGTAGTCTTAGAATCCATCATACTAACTTTGTGTCAAATTTCATCCCAATCGGTCAAGCGGTTCTCGAGATAGTCCGAACATACAAAAATACAAATATACAAATATACAAGATTAACTCGTTTAAAGATATTAGATTAAAAATAAATTTAAAAAAATTAAAACAAATAAAAAAAAAATTGGGTGGAAAATATCGTGTGCTCTAATATTGATATACATTGTAGTGAGCCTTTAAAAATAAATTAAATTACTTATTTTTTGTAACACACAACAATCACAATTGCGTTGTTGTTGTTGTTGGGTTTTTTCTTTACGGTGTCATTGTCATTTCTGTTGCAAAATTACCGACATATGTACTTTTATAGCTTATTATCATGTATAATATACACATGTATATATGTATGTATGTATGCACGCGTATTTCCATCTCTACAACAATACGGCATAGTAATTACAATCAAAATGACATTGCCTTGCCAGTTTACTTTGTCTTTGGTGGAGCAACAGTTGAACGCGATCAGTGGAACACATCAAACGCGAGCGAACGAATTACGTACGCGGTCGCTTAGAAAGCAAAAAAGAAACTACAGCAAAACGAAAGGAAAAAAAACAACTTAGAAAAGTAAATTAAATTTAAATTGATTTAAGTAAATATGTATGTCAGTGTGTATGCCACCACAAATAAGCTTAAGTACTTAGTTGCTGATAGAAGAGTTTGCAAGTAAAATTTTCGCAAAGGTACAAAAGACAAAAAAAAAAAAATTAAGAAACAACAAAAAAGTGGTTAAATAGATTAGCATGAACCTCATTTTTAAAAGTGATATAACTACAATTTTCCAAAAAGTTTTTTAAATTGACTATCGTTTAAACATAAATTACAATTTCCAAAAAAATTTCAAAAATCGACTTACACCACTTTTAAGGCAAGCGCTTAGTCTATATTTGCATTTGATAATACTTAATACTGGCAACAATTTTGTTTTAGCGCAAGTGTCTGTCTGTGCTTTAGTTCATTTACATAAATATTGTGTTTAGTTTTTTTTTTTTTTGTTTACTGCCGGCTTCTGTTCTTCTGTGTTTTATTATTTATTGTATACTAGTATATACCCGCGGCCTTGTCCGCCCCTGCGAAGTACCCTTTCAACATTTGAAGTAAAAATTCGGTCGTCGAAGTTCACCAAGTTAGTTGGATTGGTCAAATAAAAAACTGTTGGAAGATCAATTATTTGTCTATGTTCCTAGAGTTTTGAAAAAATAGTATGTATTGAAAAACGGGTTTCAAAAATTTTATTTAATATACATATCCTTGAAATCGATTGAAAGTGAGGTTTCTAAAGTTAAATATTGCTTTGGCTTTAAGTATGGATATAAATGTCTCAGAAAGCATTTATCGAATAGTTCATCTTAACTTCAAACTTTGATATTTATATAATATTATTGAATACTGAAGCATTTGCCAAGGGTATTTAAAATTTTCAAAATTCCCATCAATGGGGAAAGGTAGATTGATTAAATAATTTGATGTTTTTGGGCGATCACGTTTTCACCGATAACTCAGTTATCGATAAATATATCGAAATACATATATCGAAGTCCAAATGAAACCTGGGGCCATCCCTTTTCGTTTGATACCCATATTGTTGGCCAATTTTAAGGCTTTTAAGCCATCTCGTTTTCACCGATAACTCAATTATCGATAAATTTATCGAAATATATTGAAGTCCAAATGAAAACTGGGGCCATCCCATTTCGTTTGATACACATATTGTTGGGAAATTTTAAGGATTTTTCACCGATAACTCAGTTATCAATAAATTTATCGAAATATATTGAATCCAAATGAAAACTGGTGCCATCCCCTTTCGTTTGATACCCATATTGTAGGGCAATTTTAAGGTTTTTGGGCAATCACATTTTCACCGATAACTCAGTTATCGATAAATTTATCGAAATATATCGAAGTCCAAATGAAAACTGGGGTCATGCCCTTTCATTTGATACCCATATTGTGGGGCAATTTTAAGGTTTTTGTGCAATCACATTTTCACCGATAACTCAGTTATCGATAAATTTATCGAAATATATCGAAGTCCAAATGAAACCTGGGGCCTTCCCCTTTCGTTTGATACCCATATTGTAGGGTAATTTTAAGGTTTTTTTGGCAATCACATTTTGACCGATAACTCAGTTATCGATAAATTTATCGAAATATATCGATAGCCTATACTTCCTTCCAGACTATTAGCTGTCTGGATGTGAAATTTCAAGAAAATCCGTCTTGCCATTCTCACGTGATTGAGGAACGAAAATCGTGAACATCCAAACATCCAAACATCCAAACATCCAAACATCCAAACATCGCTACATTCAGATTTATAATATTATTAAGATTAAGATTAAGATTATTGAATACTGAAGCATTTGCCAAGGGTATTTAAAATTTTCAAAATTCCCATCAATGGGGAAAGGTAGATTGATTAAATAATTTGATGTTTTTGGGCGATCACGTTTTGACCGATAACTCAGTTATCGATAAATATATCGAAATACATATATCGAAGTCCAAATGAAACCTGGGGCCATCCCTTTTCGTTTGATACCCATATTGTTGGCCAATTTTAAGGCTTTTAAGCCATCTCGTTTTCACCGATAACTCAATTATCGATAAATTTATCGAAATATATTGAAGTCCAAATGAAAACTGGGGCCATCCCATTTCGTTTGATACACATATTGTTGGGAAATTTTAAGGATTTTTCACCGATAACTCAGTTATCAATAAATTTATCGAAATATATTGAATCCAAATGAAAACTGGTGCCATCCCCTTTCGTTTGATACCCATATTGTAGGGCAATTTTAAGGTTTTTGGGCAATCACATTTTCACCGATAACTCAGTTATCGATAAATTTATCGAAATATATCGAAGTCCAAATGAAAACTGGGGTCATGCCCTTTCATTTGATACCCATATTGTGGGGCAATTTTAAGGTTTTTGTGCAATCACATTTTCACCGATAACTCAGTTATCGATAAATTTATCGAAATATATCGAAGTCCAAATGAAACCTGGGGCCTTCCCCTTTCGTTTGATACCCATATTGTAGGGTAATTTTAAGGTTTTTTTGGCAATCACATTTTGACCGATAACTCAGTTATCGATAAATTTATCGAAATATATCGATAGCCTATACTTCCTTCCAGACTATTAGCTGTCTGGATGTGAAATTTCAAGAAAATCCGTCTTGCCATTCTCACGTGATTGAGGAACGAAAATCGTGAACATCCAAACATCCAAACATCCAAACATCCAAACATCCAAACATCGCTACATTCAGATTTATAATATTATTAAGATTGTATTTGAATTGATTTTTTTATAGTGTAAAAGTTATAACCGCCTAAATCGTTTGAACATTTTTAATGATGTACATATGTATGTATGTATGTAAATAATATGGGGTTTTTCTGACAGACAAATGATGTTCAAAATGAATGTTTTTATCTTCATATGTGTTTGCTATTCTATCATCTATTCAAATCAAGCATCGGGGTGTGTGTTTTTAGATTTGTGAGAACACTATTCGCATAAATTGAAAAATTATAAGCTGACGTCAATTTTTGTGTGTGTCTGGTCGGATATTCGCCACGCTTTTTCGTAAAGAAAAACATCTGCTTGGCGCCTAATGTACGCGCGCAGACATTTTCATAGACAAAAAAAGTGAAAGCTTGATGGGTATTCTGGCAACTTTTGACAGTTCACATATATGATTTACAATTTAAGTAACTTTATCCTATAATGAAATCGTGACAGACCGTCTGGCGATAGATAATGAAGAAAAATACATACTTTATTAAAGTAATAGAACCAAACAAATATTTTTTTTAACTCTTATCTGTCTGTCTGCATGTTTGTATGCGCATCACTCAAAAAGCGCAGTATAAAATTGAATGCATTTTTCGCCGTTGTATTGCCAGATGTTCAACTTAAAAAAATTGTGGTTACATTTAACTTCTTGGATATGTTAAATTTCCGCTTTTTACAAAAAAAAAAAAAATGTTTGCAAAAAAAAATTATAAAAATATTTTTTTTTCTTTAGTTGTGTGTATGTTTTTATGCGCATCACTAAACAACTACTACATGGAATATAATGTTTTCTTCACAGACATTTTGCTTAAGGTCTAGCTTTAAATATAGAATACATGTTTCCTTTGCTGCTATAATCACTGTCTTTTTTCTGTGCGTAGCGAAGCCTTGGGTCACCGCATCTAGTCCGTTATTAAATATATTATTTTATTATTTCATATTCTTACTATAATAAATAATTAAATTCAAGCTAAGTTTTTAGTGTTGTAGTTATTCCCCAGGATGCCTGCTTTGTGGTGCCACTAGGCGTATGAGTAACATTTTATCGTGGCCACAAATTACAAACAATGCTGCGTTTTTATAGCATGCATTTAGGCGATATATTTCACTCGTGAGATGTACTTAAAAAATTTATCTTCTTAGAAGTATGGAGTCGAATACCGAAGCTTTTTGACAGTCCCGAGATTTTGGGATTTTAAAATTACTATCTCGGGATCCCGGGAGTTTTCGGGATTATCTCAGAAATCCCCAAAAAAAGTCGGGAGAGCTATCAAAAGACGCGTTGTGACTTCGGTTTGCAAAATACGAATGCGGAGACTCAATATTTTATTTCTAAAAGGAGATAACTGCAATAAAAGTGGACAATTACACAGCCATTTTACACTTTTGAAACGACCTAGTAGATATTGTTCATCTGATCGAGTCATACACGAAACGCCCTTTAAAAAGTTTGTAACACCCCCAAAACCTGGGTTTAAGGCCAAAAACCCGCTTTTTCAGTTTCTCCTTAAAAAAAAATTCATTAAAAATCCAATTCAACCGATTTCAAAATTCTCAACGGTTTTGGGTAGAGAATTGTTAACACTTTCGATATATATGCAATGTTTTATTCATTTGAAAAAATTATGATATGTTTTTTAAGCCAGAAGTTGGAATTTTTGGAAATTTCATCCGGTTTTCCGGCTGGTTTTGACGCCATTTTTTTGGCACTAATTTACAATGAATGAACCATATTGGGCATCCGTCATCGAGAGGTATTCATTACTCAATTTTACCTTTTTTTGGAAAGGACTTCAAGTTTTCAAGATATGTAGCCTAAACCAAAATCTGATATTTTGGTCCCAAGCGCCCTATAGCGCCCTGTGTTCAATTAGGTGGGTCGACTTCAAAATCGCCCAACTGAAATAGAAAATCGTATTTTAGGGATCAAAATAAGTTACTTTACCGAAGGAAGCATACCTCTAAAACCAATTCTTATGTCCCGACTTTTTACTTTTGTCCTTGAGCGCAAAAGTTTGAAAAATCCTTAGTTGACCCATTTAGAATGCCCGAATCGTGCTCAAATGTATGACCGACCCCCACTAACTTTGAAGGGTTTATGGACCCATGACAGTGGCACACCCCCTAAACCACCACCTGGGGGGTTCCCCATATAAACATTTAAAAAAATAACCATTTTTGGCACCTTTCATAAAAAAAATCAGTGAAATGTCTATGTTTTTTAAAGTTCTTAAGAGAAAAATGAACTCCAGAAATAAAACAAGATAGTCACTTAGCTGATTTTATCACGTAAAGTGCCAAAAATTGTGATTTTTTGATTTTTTTGTATGGGGACCCCCAAAGGTGGGGTCTTAGGGGGTGCGCCACTGGCATGGGTGGGTCGGCCTTAAAAAGTTATTGGGGGACGGTCATACATTTTAACACGATTGGGGCACTCTAAATAGGTAAACTTAGGATTTTTCAAACTTTGGCGCTCAAAGTCAAAAGTACAAAGTCGGGACATCAGAATTGGTTTCAGAGGTATGCTTCCTTCGGCAAAGTATCTTATTTTGATCCCTAAAACACGATTTTCCTTGTCACTTGGGTGAATTTCAAATCTACCCACCTGATTTTGGATTATGCTGCATATCTTGAAAACTTGAAGTCCTTTCCAAAAAAATAAAACTAGTATAATTAAGTAGTGAATGCCTCTCGATGACACATGTCCAATAAGGTTCATTCATTGTCAATTAGTGGCAAAAAAATGGCGTCAAACCCGGAAAAACAGAATAAAATTTCAAAAATTTCAACTTCTCGCGTGAAAAACATGTCATATCCTTTTCAAATGAACAAAAGACTATACATATTTCGAAAGTGTCAACAATTCTCTACCCAAAACCGTTGTGAATTTCAAAATGGGTTGAAAGCTTGATTTTTTAATGATTTTTTTTTCAACGAAAACTCTGAAAAAAAGGTTTTTTGGCCTTAAAACCAGATTTTGGGGGTGTTACAAATCTTTTGAAGGGTGTTTCGTGTATTACCCGACCAGATGAACAAGCTCTACTAGGTCGCTTCAAAAGTATATTCCATTTTTTCTTTTTTGTCGCACTGTGTTATCTGTCTTAATAGTGAGAGTGATCCAACCAAATTTCACCTAGCGAAACTGTTTCAGGATGATTGCGGTACTGTTTCGGGATAATTTCGGGACTGTTTCCGAAAAACTTCGGAACTGTTTTGAGATCACTTCTGGACCATTGTCGGGATCATTTTGAAGCTATTTTTGGTATTATTTTGGTAACATGTTGTTTTTGAATAAAAAATTGCCTATCCTCAAAATTTTATAAATGACGAATATTTTTTTTTTTATTTGAAGTGTCCCAATCCTGTATACGAGTATATAACTTTTTCTATACTACAAACAATGTAGTACGCAGTTTTTAATTTTCCTTAATGGATTGACAGTATTTTATTTTTTAATTAAATTAAAATTGAATTGCTGTTCGTGTATTTATTATCTTTTGGAATACAATGCCCTTGAGTCCAATACATTTTACAATAGCATGGAACATCTTGTTAAAGTTAATTAGGTCTCAATATATATGTATATTTATATATATATATATGTATATTTCCAATATTATCAGTAATGCAATTATGTTTTGTAAAAGACGATTTTTTTTATTAATATCCCAAAAACTAGCGGCGCCCTTTAAGTGAACCATACAAGGAAGAATTATTCTTCATAAGTTTTTCGAAACGTGCCATATTATTTTATGTGTTTTTATTAAAGAGTAATAAAAGTCTTCGTTACACAATCAATTTTCATTGTTTCTCTCTTTTTAAGAAAAGCTGTACATATTGCATAACAAACAAAATTAAAACACTTAACGCTTAATTACCCACTTTTCCAAAACGATTCCATTGCGCCTTAGTCATGAACAGATTATGAAGTAAACCCAAAAAGTAAGCTGCTATTTTGTTCTCTTCTTTTTTAAAGAAGCAAATCAGAACACCTTTATGTTTGCAAGATATAAAACAATTAGTAGATTTAAAATATTTATATACCCAGTAGCGCTGGCATATAAAGTTTATAATTTTGTGTATCTAGTGCTAATATCAACAAATAATTATGGGGTAGTGAGTACATAACTCCTTTTCCGCTTCTGAATGTTTGGTATCGACGTTATAACGGAAGTCGATCAGTAGAAAGAACCTTTGTCAAATGATTTCAAATTTATTTGCAAATAAAAGACTTGACTTCTAACAGCTTCTACAAATTTAGTACGGTAAGATCCCTAGCCCCAAGTAATGTATTTACTTAGTCACTGACAAGTGACATTTGTTTGAGCTTGTCATATATGGTGCAGCTTCAAACAGCTGACATATCGTACGTTGCTTAAAATGTCACTTCTAAACTGAATCATGAGGCTAACTTGTTGACAAACTGTTAAGGTGATTCCTTAAATACACATTTTGAGTGTCGTTTTTAGTGATTACATAAACGCTTCGCTACATACATATATACACATATTAGCGTTACTTTCCAAATTGAGCAACAATTGTTTTTTATTTGTAGGCCTTGCTTTTTGGCTAACTATTTAGGTATCTAATGCACATGTTTAGCAAATATGGCACGAGTTGATAGCTTGAAAAACGTTCATAAAACGTTAGGTACGTGCGTTTCGCAACAATGCACACTGGTCGGGCTTATATGGAGAGGGCAGCCAAAAATACTTCCCGTGAAGATACAGACTTGAAACTTTGAAATGAGTAGTTATATTAACAGCATGTCTATCAAATAATTTTTTCACGCTTTATCTACACTTTATAGCATGAAACCCGTTTATCGGAAAAGTCGATTGTGTGGTGGCTATATGTTATGTTGTTCTAATCTTTCTAATTTTCACTGTTCACATTACATATATAAAATTAACAAAAGAGTGCATAATTTCACGTTTCTAGCTTCATAATTAGAAAAGTTATAGCCCAAAACCCTGTTATCGGATTAATCGATAGTATGGGGGCTATATGTTAAATTTGTTAAATCTTATCGACTTTCAGTGTACACACTATATGTAAAACGAGTGCAAAAGCTGCAAAATTTTACCGACCTAGCTACTTAATTTCAGGAGTTATAGCCCAAAAACTGCTTATCGGAACAATCGGTTGTATGGGCGCTATATGTTATATTGGTCCAATATTTCTGATTCAGACAAATGATTGATATATTACAAAATGACGGCTGTATGCATAATTTCAGGCAGATATCTCAAAAACTGAGTGACTACTTTGCGTTCAAACAGGCAAAACCTTAAAATTACGTATCAGCAAGCTATTTCAAAACTTGAAGAGGGGCATATTCGGGCAGCTGAAATTAACAACATATATTCTTAAAACATTGAAGAAAATTAAAATAATGGTCCCAACTTGTAGGTTTTCTAGGAAGCCTACTAGACCTTTATCTGAAAATTAACTATTTGCACAAGTAAATACTAGAAATAACACTTAAGAAAAATTATTTAAAAAAAAAGTAACCACCAAGCTAGAGGCACTAAAATAATTTTAAGATGTAGGAAATACCTCGCACTTCAATATTTTTCAATACAAACAAATTTAATGGGGTGGGAAATTGCTAATATTTGTACTTTATTTTCAACCATCTCTCACTGCCAAAAAAAAACAAATAATTTACCTGTCTTTGGAGTCTAATGTTAAAGAGTACAGTTGGAATACAACAAAAACAATCACACCGTTTGAAAACCTTTTCTAATAGGAGATAAAAAAAATACATTTGTTGACAAACTTTTGACTTAAGTTTTTTTAATTTTTGTGCATTGCAATATTTTTATATTCCACGCCTTGTTAGAAGTTATAATGAGTCGACTCCATGTCGGTGCGTACAAAGTTATTGCGAATAGACTGATATATGAAGTGACGTTAATTCCATTTGGGATGCGAAATAAAGTCAATTGGCCTCAGTGGCGTGCCTACGTGTTTTAATCAAGGCAAGCCCCAGTCCTTATAACCCCAACAAAAGCACATACTGCTGCCAAAGAACATTTCAGACGAAGAAGAAGAGTTCAGGATAGATATTTATCGACTTTTGCACACGGGGAAAAACTTAAACATTTAGGTTTCTTCAATAGGCAAGTTATTGTTTTGCAGATTTTTTAAGCTTTTCCAATCCAAGGGAAAATGTTTACTTGCACTATTTCCCATTTACATACATCGCAGAAGCCAAGACTCACTTGCACAACGAAAATTTATATTTTTAACTCAGAGTTAATGTCAAATTAACTCTGAGCTAAAAAGATAACTCGGCGTCGTGCAAGTGGACCTAAGAAACCTAAAAAATATTTTTTATATTTTATAATGCCTAGCAAAAAAAAAAATATTACAGCAATCACCACTATTGAATTCTTTTTTTCTACTTTAAAATATGCGCCAATAATTTTTGAGTAGAGCTCTTTGCACATTAACATTGTAGATATGTATATGTATACATATCCAGTTTGGCTTTAAAGCTTATAGTAACAACAGCACGAAGCTGGCTTCGTAGTTGCATACAAAATTTCTTCTAAATTCAAAAAAACTGTAGCTTCAAAAAGACATTTTAGTAAGGGATTTGAAAGCCAGGTAAAAGCCAATAAGTAAAAGCGAGATGGCAATCATCGCCTAGGCGGTTAAAGGCTATTTTAAGTAAGCAAGTAAGAGATGCCATCATATGCGCTGAAAAAATTGTATGTTAATTGTTTTGCTATCAGCCGCCAGATGGCAGGAAGAGCTTTATTTATATGTTTATGCTATTGGCAGTTAGTGAAACCAAATGTAAACGTTAAAGAAATTGTTACGATACATTTTTGAAACATATTGTAGCTCATAGAGGATTAGCTAGGCAAGCCGGGCTTTTCGGCTTATATGGAAGGCACGCCACTGATTGGCCTTATTTCCGTTATCTTGTCAGCTGTCATAATTTAAACTCGGCGATCATATGAATGAAAACGCTTTATTTGCTTGTGTACAGACAACATTTCAAAACTCCCTGTTACTGAATCCAGGCTCAGACCTCCTGTTTTTTTGTAAAACTTTGAAGATTTGTGGGTAGATAGAAGCATTTGAGATAGTTTGTTGTCCATCAGAGAGTTCTAGTTGTAAAATCGTATTTTGTCTCAGTTTTAAAGTTTTTATTTTGTCCATCAACAACATGAGCATGGAGGAAGGCATAATAGAAGAAACTCGCAACTGTTGACATTTACAGTTTTTATCTACATATTTAAATTTTGTTTGAAATGTTAACATTGATAAGACCCGCATATCTTTTCCTCGTGGGTTTGTTAAAGCAAATTTAGCGTTGATTAAATAATTCCAACGCTAACAATGTCTAATGAAATAGATACATACTTTGTAGTACTGGCCTACAAGGGTCGATCAATAAATACTTTTAGTTGGGGAGTGGAGCTGAATGTTTCATATCGAGGACTGAGTAGAAGACCATCCCACTTCAAAATATTTTTCAAGAATGTGTCCTGCGTTCGGATGTTTTTCGAAAACACTCTATTCGAATTTTTTTGCAGAACGCATATCACAGAAGTTTTTTCAACAAACGATTCCAATTTTCTTTTAGATAAGGCGTTTTTGAAATTTGAACTCGAGCGTAGGCGAACTTTTACTCAGTCCTCGATATTGTGACTTTTTTCATCACATTTTGAAGAAGAAAACGGGAAATAGCTTCTGAAAAAACATCTGAAAATTCAGGGCAGTTTTAAAAATACTAGATAACTAGTTTTATGAGTTTCAAAATGGTATCTATTTTAGATTTTCTAATTTAAAATATGCAAAAATCTAAAACTCTCGACGATGTTTCTCCAAGCCATTTGTGTTTGAAACTTATTCTGAGATAGGGCGTTCTTCAACTCAAGTCTGGGCCGTATTTAAAAAATTAAAAAATGTAATGATATTCCACTTAGCCATCGAATGTAAGCCCCGAAAATTGTGTTCTTAATAAATTGTTTAGACAAATAAAAAAAATTTAAATAGCCTTTAAGAAAGGATTTTTAGCCCCTCTCTCCATATTTAAAGGGTTTTCTAAATTTTTAAGTATGGAGTCTTTGATGTGAAGATCAGTTTGGTAAAATAAATACTCAGCACATTTATTTGAAAATATGGGGACTTATTAGCTGTCCCTCGTAGTCACTTAACTTCACATACTTTGAGGCACACTATACGGAAGCATTTTGCAGTGGATTAAGATATCTTAAACACTTGTGGGTTATCGGTTTCATATCGCAGCTTGCGTCACATAACGCAACGAAACTGAGATTTATATTAATCTTATAAGATATTCATAGATATAGTTTTATTTTTATTCTGAACGTAAATTTCATAAATTAACAAAAAAAACTAATTTTTGTTCTTCTCTTCAATATTGCAGTTAATTTGGACGAAACTCTTCAACTCTACGCTACATACGCCTACCACGAAGTAATGAGCGATGGCTGAAGAACGTGAGCTACTCAATAAATATGGCAAACCAATGCCATACGATCGCAATTTTCGCGGACCCGAATGGCGCAACCGAAGCTGTACAGATGTACCCTGCCTACTCATTTTCATACTCTTCCTAGGTGGCTGGGGTTTCATAGCACAATACGCAATACGAAATGGAGATCTCAATAAATTGGTGGTTCCCACAGACTCATTCAACCGCAAATGTGGCATCGATTCTTCGGTGTTGGATAAGAAATATTTATTTTTCTTCGATTTGGGTAAATGTATCGATCCGGTTGTACCGTTAACCGGCTGTCCAACACCACAGGTATGCGTCGAATCGTGTCCAACGCAAACATTCATATTTGAACGTATGAAAGATCAAATGTCAATAGCAGAACTAAGAGAGCGCATGATATGTCTTACCGATGCGGATAAAAATGGACTGCGAGATTTGGATACAATGCGTAAGGCGATCAGAGAACAGCGTTGTGCTGGCACATACATGAAAAGTGAGCCATTTTTGAATCGTTGCATGTGGGAATTCTCAGCGCAAATTTGCGAGCTCATACCATCAGTGCTGTTGCCGCGCAGTAGACGCGCGTCGAATGCGAGTCTGGAAGTTGGTGGACGGAGTGAACGCGATCTCTTTGATGCTTTGATTGCTGATGATTCAACTTTGGCTGAGTTAAAGATGGAAGCGCTTGCGCTTACTGCTATACCTGATTCGGCTATAAAAGAGAAACAGCAACTCGTGGACGAGCCGAAAGTGCAATGTCGTCAACGCACCGAACAAGCCGAAACAATCAAACAGAAGGTGCGTCAGGCAGATACGCGTCTCGCCAAGCTCGTGGGTAATATGGTCGCACACTTTTACAATGGCACACACGACTCACAGCAGTTAGGTGAAGAGATTGTGGAGGATATTATCAACTCATGGTATGTGGTGCTAATGGCTTTGATGTGCACTTTGGTCGCATCGCTGGTGCTGATTGCTCTAATGCGCTGGTTTGCGGCGCCCATACTCTGGATCTCCATACTGGGTGTGCTCGTGGGTCTGGGCTTTGGCATCTACTTTAGCGTACAGCAATATAAATTTTGGCGCGATACCGCTACCGTGCCCAATCACGCGCTCAACTTAGAAGCGGCTGTCAAAAATATTTTACAAGAACCTAAAACTTGGTTATACCTCAGCATTTTTCTCGGTATCTGTTTGGTGATCATACTACTCTTGGTGATTGTGCTACGCAGTCGTATACGCATAGCCATTGCTCTCACCAAGGAGGGCAGCAAAGCGGTCTCGAGTATTATTTCAACAGTATTTTTCCCGATCTTCTCATGGCTGCTGTTCATTTTAGCGGTGTCGTATGCTATTAGCGTCGGTCTGTACTTAGGTTCGATTGGCGAACCCGCCTTTCGCATGATACGTCAATTGGATCCTTCAAGCTTCACCGGCGTTTCGCAGGAGAAATGCATTTGTACTGGTGCCGCAATAGATTATGCAGTTGGGAAACGCTGTGAACCGCAGATATTTGAACGAAATTGTTATATCGAGAATCAGCGCACGGCATGCCTGCGTACTACTTGCAGTTTTAACGGCATCGAGCATCCTACTTTGGTTAACTGGTTTATCGGCTATAATGTGTTTGGGTTCTTTTGGCTCACATTCTTCATAGCCGCTTTTAGCGATATGGTCTTAGCGCTCACCTTTGCTACTTGGTATTGGACTTTTAAGAAACGTGATGTTCCCTACTTCACGCTAGGACGCGCCTTCCGTCAGACCATATTCTATCATTTAGGCACGTTGGCGTTTGGCGCGCTCATACTCGCCATCTGTCGCATGATACGCGTTGCTCTCGAATATATCGACTCAAAATTGAAAAAATATGACAATAGCGTTACGCGCGCCATACTCTGCTTCTTCAAATGTTTCTTTTGGCTACTCGAGACTTTCTTGCGTTTCCTCAATCGTAATGCTTACATCATGTGCGCCATACACGGTAAAAATTTCTGTTCCAGCGCCAAGGACGCCTTCAATTTGATAATGCGTAATTTCTTGCGTGTTGTTGCTGTCGATAAGGTCACCGATTTCTTATTTTTCTTATCGAAAGTTTTGTTAACTGGCGCTGCGGGTGTGGGTACATACTATTTTGTGCTGCGTAGCCCACATCTTGTACAGTTACATTACAATGCTGTGCCTGTAACGCTGGTCGTTATTGCGGCGTTCATAATGACGACCGTTTTCTTTGGCGTTTATTCGATGGCAGTGGATACGTTGTTTTTGTGCTTCCTCGAAGATTGTGAACGTAATGATGGTTCGCCGGAAAAACCATATTATATGTCCAAGCAACTGATGCGTATACTGGGTAAACGTAACAAGTTTCCGCGTCAACGTAGCACGAGTTAAGTAGTTAGACAAGAGCATTAGGGGTGTGTGGGGAAAAAGACAAAAGAAAGGTGGAATAGTTTCCAATATAGGTAGTTGGGGTTTAAGAAAGGGATGTGCGATTTAGCGATTATCCGAATTTTTGATTTATTATTTTTGTGTTTAATCAAGGCTTGTGGATTAATTAGAATCTGATTAATCAGATCCCAGATCAGATGGATAAAGATTTCAATTTTCTCAATAATTGTGATTTTTTTATTTTTTTGAATATTCAAAACTAATAAAATCATAATTAATCAATTTGTGATTAATCGGAAAATTAATCGTTCTTATTGATCGATTGCGATTATTGCTCAATTAATTAATAAATCGCACATCTCTAATTTAAATCGTTAATGTTTGAAAAAATATTTTATAAAAGAGAAAGCTTTAGCTCTGTTAAGTACTAATTTTTATTTTTTAATTAAATTTGTGTATAAACGAGTAGTGCTGGGTAAATAACATTACAATTACAATTACATTACGCAGGAATTTCAAAAAGTAAAAAATTACTTCAGTTCACGTCAAAGCAGTACATTTTTTTTTTTAGAGATTTTGGGCAATAATTTTTTTCTCTTAACCGCCGATGCGATTTTGGCCGTTTCGTGTCAAGGCACGCCAGTCAATCCTTTTTAGTGATAACTGACGCCAATTGGAAACCACAAGGGAGTTCAAGTCATCCTCCACTTGTTGTTTCCATCTCAGTCGAGGCCTCCCCTTCCTCTGCAGCCGAATTCGGGTGGCGATAGAAAAACCTTCTGTGCTGGAGCTTGTTTGTCCATTCGTATAACATAACCCAGCCAGCGGAGCCTTTGAGATTTAACTCGCTGAACTATGGTCAGGTCTACGTAAAGAACGTACAACTCATCGTCATCACGGGGAAGGACCATAAATCTTCCGGAGAACTTTTCTCTTAAATACTCCACGAGCCATCTCATCTTCTCTTGACCATGTCCATGATTCCGAGCCGTATATCAGGACTGGTATGATGAGAGACTTATAAAGCGCTATCTTTGTTTGTCGAGAGAGGACTTTACTTCTCAATTACCTACTTAGTTTCACGCCATTTCACGCTACCCTTTTTTTTGTAGTTTGTAAGAATTTTCAAGGTCATTATGTCATTTTTGGCCGTTTTTTGGTCAAAACATTGATAAATAATTACCAATTTAAATAATTCAATTTAGTTTTAAATTTTTCAAATTTTTTTCTTCATAACTTACTATACCCGAATTTTTTGCTATATGGAACATCTGTATCCTTGACCCAAGAAAAATTTTTAAATTATTAAAAAAAAAGTATTTTTTTTACTACTGCCGATCTCTTTACATACCACCCTCTGGAGAGAAAACCTAGGGTCACCCGAAAAATCTGGCTTCAGACTCTGATTCAGCACACCCAAAAGCTTCAGAAACCCTCGGGAAACCGGGTGGGATTTTCAAAAATTAATCGCAAAACTTTCATTAATTATGATTTTAATAACTCAATTAATTATTTTCACCTATCTTTGAAAGAAGAAAGGAGTTTTCTTCACCTTAATAAAAAATTCCTTCAGTCCAGACTAATTTTTTGAGAAGACATTTAATTTAATTGTTGTTGACTAAATTTTTCGTTGATTTAAAAAAAAAGTAAAATAAAAATAAAATAATCAGTTGATTAAGCGAATCCCTCAAAAAAAATCGATTTAATAATAAATAATATTTTAGTCCTAAAAATTAATCACTTAATAGTAGAAATTTACAAAAATCACTTTTTTTCTTTGCTCTTAACTATTTTTTTGTAATGAATCGCATATTAATAACAGTAATGATTTCGGATAGATTTTTGGAAATTTTCCCTTAAATGGCTTCGTTAATTGGGATTTCGGAATTTTAAAATGTCATTCCTGGGGTCGCCGGATTATTCAGGATTATCTTGATGCCTTGTAGGAATTTGACCTAATTTAAAAGAAAAATCGAATACTAACTAAAAATATCAAATCAACTTACCCTACATAGATACTGCATTTTTTTTTAAATTACTGCGTAATGGAATTGTAATTGTAATATCCATCTCTACTAACGAATGATAAGTGCTCGATCTAGATAGATAGGAACCGATGTTAATTAATATGTGCTGTATGAAACAGTTAAGGATCAGTTAGTGTTAAGGCTGGAAGTAACATATATGTATGAAATAGTTTGATGTGTTAAATTTTGAAAACGGAAGTTGTAATGAAACAGATGGCAATATTTAAAAAAAAAAAATTAAATATTATATACTCAAAAGATAATATATGTATGTTTGAATTATATAGCTAGATAAGCTGAAGTGATGAGTTATAAAATGAAATATAGGACATTTTAATTTATTACAAAATGAAATATATGTATTTAAATCTTACATTGATGTATACAAAATTAACAAATAATATATATATGTTAGTATATATTTAATGTATTAAAAGTTCAGTTTATTATTATATATACTTATTATGTATAAATGAGCTGATATTGCCTGGTGCTTCTTTAAAAAAAAGTGATTTGTAATGATACAATTTTGTAATGCAGAGAACTAACGAATGAAAAATCTTAATTAATGTTCACAAATGTATGCCAAAATATTATATTTAACTATAATAGCAAACTTATTGCATATAAGACTTGGTTAATATTACATTAACATATATAGTAGATATAAAACGTCTAATATAGATGTAAATACTTGCATAGATTATGTTCACATTAACGATTTTTTTATTGAATTAAAAAATAAAAACAAAGTTATTGTACAAAAAAATTAAAAAAATACACACAATTTTATACAAAAAACATACATACATTAAACTTGGTTGATTTGACTTTTGTTTAATATAATTTGTTTTAATATATTTATTTTTATTTTTTATTTGTTGGGGGTTTTTAAGAAAAATGCGATACAAATATCTGAAAATCATTAAAAAAAAAAACAGCAAATCGGTAGTACCGCTCCCTTGGTAGAAGTTAAACTTCTTAAACAAAAACTTAACTTTTTGGATATTTCTTCGGTATTAAGTATTCTAAACTAGAGATAACACAAAAATCACGTAGCTTTACAAACATTTTCACCCAAAACACCAATCTAAGAGATTTTGGTACAGTTTAGTGGCTACCCAAATAGGAGCTTTAATTGAATATATGTAGATTTGAAAATTGATTCTGCGTTTTTTAAATAGTTATATTGTCTCTCAACCCCCCTTTTTCTCTCCTGAACTTGCTTAGACCTCTTTTTCCCTCTCTTTTTCGGGCTTTCCCTGTATATACTATGTTTACGTGTTTTTTCACTTTTTTATATGAGTGGCTCAGTGCCATCCTTGCCTAACCCTCGAAATTTTTTATATGGAGTTATTATGCTATACTACTTAGAAATACTCCAAAGAGAGAGAATAGAGAGAATAGATTCTTTAAATATTGTTTTTTTCGCATAATAAAGATTGTGAGGGTTAAGTATTTCTGGCCTTAGGCTGTTTAATTTTTAATTATCTATTAACTTTGTCACAAATTATTAGGAAATTACTAAATTGAGGGTTAGGCAAGGATGGCACCGAGCCACTCATATATCCTTTTCACCATTTCTACCCTGTATGTCCCTTTTACACCTTTTTCTTTATTATACCCAGCGTACTAGTCTAGTACAAGGGTATTATAATTTTGTCCACATAACGGTTCTACGTAACGACACAAAATAAAATAACTATACCATAACCATACCATCATCATAACAATACTATACAATTACCATAGCATTACCATACCATTGCCATACCATACAATTATCATACCATAACCATTCCATAACCACACCATTATCATACCATTACCATAACATTACAATACCATTGCCATACCATAACCATACCATAACCACGCCATTATCATACCATTACCATACCATAACAACACCAATACCAAAAGTTACACAAACATTGTCATACAATTCATACCATTACCATTTAATTACCTTACCATCACCATACCATTGACATATAATTACCATGCTATTATCGTACCATAATCATGCTATACCATTACCATACCATAACCATAGGATTATAATGCCACCATCAAACCAATTCCATGCCATCACCACACCATTACCATAACTATACCATTACCATAGCATTACTATACCATTGCCATACCATATCGTTACCATACCATGCCCATACTATCACCATATCATACCATTACCATACCATTACCATATCATTACACAAACATTGTCATACCATTACCATACCATAACCATAGCATTATAATGCCATCATCAAACCAATTCCATACAATCACCACACCATTACCATAACTAAACCATTGAAATAGCATTTCTATATCATTACCGTACAGTTACCACACCACTGTCATACCATTGCCATACCATATCGTTACCATACCATTACCATACCAACACCATACCATTACCATATCATTACACAAACATTGTCATACAATTCATACCATTACCATACCATCACCATACCATTGTCATACACTTACCATGCCGTTATCGTACCATAACCATACCATATCATTACCATTACATACCTACATACATTATACCGAAACCATAGGATTACAATGCCATTATAATACCAAATCCATCCTATTTATTATCATAACTTCGCCATACCATTAAAATACCATCGCCACACCATTATCATAACTTCGCCATACCACTACCATACCGTTAAGTTGCCATTACCACACCATTACCGTAGTCATAGTCAAAATTAAACATGATTTTAAGTTAGTTAAAGCATTTTTCACAGATAGCACATTTAAATTTCTGTCAAAAAGCTTTAACTAACTTAAAATCATGTTTAACTTTGACTATGACTACGGGCCATTGAATCGTTGGAGAGCATTTTGCTAATCTCCTAGGAAGTCAGTTTAAAACATTTTTTTCACCTCAAATATTGTTTCTAACAAGTAAAACAAAAATTACCATAACCATACTATCACCATACCATTATCACACAATTCATTCCATTACCATTTTACTACCATACAATTGTCATAAAATTACCATGCCATTATCGTACCATAGAATTATAATGCCATTATCAAACCAATTCCATACCATCACCACACCATTACCATAACTATACCATTATCATACCATTACTATAACATTACTGTAACATTATCATGCCATACCATAACCATACTATCACCACACCAGTATGATACCATTACCATAACATTACCATATCATATCGCTAACATACCATAGCCATACAATCACCATATCATACCATTACCATACCAACACCATACCATAGCAATACACTTACCATAACCATACTATCACCATACCATTATCACGCAATTTATACCATTACCATTTTATTACCATAACATTGTCAAACACTTACCATGCCATTATCGTACCATAACCATACCATTACCTCACCATACAGAAACCATAGGATTACAATGCCATTATCATACCAAACCCATATCATCACCACCATTACCATAAGTTCGCCATACCATTAACATATCACTACCATACCGTTAAGATGCCATTACCACATCATTACCATTCCATCACCTTACCATTATCATACTGTCTCCATGCCACAAGCTTTTTAATTCACGATTTTTGTCACAAACTCATTGCATCGTTGGAGAACATTTTGAAATTGCTAATCTCCCAGGAAGTCCATTCAAAACATTTTTTTTGCCTCCAATAAAACCATCTGCCTCAGAAGTGTCATCTCAAGTATTGTTTCTAACAAGTAAAACAAAAATCAAAATTTACAACAACAAATCAAAATCAAAATTTACAACAAAAACCAAGTATAGACTTTCATTTCATTCATTCGTTCATTTTTGAATTTAAATTTTTGGGTTTTAACTTTTTTTTTAATAAACTTGTTAAACATTTGAAGACATGCATGGATGAAGGGGGTATGTCGCATTTTGAGTGAAACGAGAAAATCGGCTTTAAAGTTTTGCTTAAACATTTGAGGTTTTTTCGAATCTTTATGGAAAACTGACAAAAAAATTATGCAAAGCCATAAAAGACGTTGCATAATATGCAATAAAAAGCATAAGTTTATATTTAGTGTTTTATATGAAAAAATCGGAACATACCCCCTTCTTCCACAATTCATATTGAAAAGTTGTGTACATACCCCCTTCATCCATGAATTATCTTCTACAATTTTCACGATAGGCAAATTCTGATAAGACAGAAATATAGATCTGCATAAACACTATTCACCAATACCAAAAACAGAAATTGAGTGAGAATGCGACATACCCCCTTCATCCATGCAAGTCTTCATTTCTTAATGGAAACTTTTTCTCAAATGCTCATAAATGCTCAATATTTTTGTTGTAAATATACATATGCATAACGGATTTTAACATTTCATTTAACATATATACACCGACTTAGTGGAGTGAGAATTGACTGAAAAGCACAGTGAAAACTGGAGAAGTCTGAAATCGATGTAAGATTAGTATTATATACCTAATATTGTTTAAATTGAAACACAATAACAAAAACGATTTTAAATTCTATATGTAACCATTTAAAGGGCAAATAAAATACATATTTCGTTACTTTTAAAAATAACATTTTAGAGGTTTTGAATATTTTCAATAAATCATAAAAACGAATAAAAATTGTTTTTGATGGGACAATTTTTTTTTTTTAGTTGACTTAACAGCCCTTTAAAAGAACCCCTTATTTTTTGTCGCTTGATTGATTTGAAAAATATAAAATCATTCAAACTGCTACCCGGTACGCTTGGAACCGAATCTACCATGCCCGGTTGCTAAAACATAAGGTTTGTTTATTGGGCTGCTCTAGCTTACGCCAGATTGAGATATTTCACAAAATCGTGTTTAACGAACACTTTTCTTGCTCTAGGTTGTTCTATCTTTGTTTCATGAGTACGCTCAAAACAAAACTAGAGTAATCCAGATCACAAATTTCTGCTCTAGCTTTTTTTATGGAGTAAGTTAGAGCAGAGAAGCAATTGTCAGTCAGGAAAAATTAAATTTTTGAAAACTTCAAAAAAATTAGTTTGCAAAAAATCAATGTTTTCGGATACGTGAATTTGCATTAATTTTGAAGATTTAAACAAAAAAACCAAATAAAAAGAAACTATCGAGATTCAAGTGTTTCATGGCATTTCTGCTCTGAGTTGCTCTATTTCTATTTTGACAGCTGCCCTGCTCTGCTCTGCTCTAACCTGCTCTGAACTTCTTTTTGGTCAGTAAACAAACCTATACCGAGCCGCACAGCACTGTTATAAATATCAGCCAATGTCATTGTGAATACTTGTATCCATTGTGAATGACTGCCATAAAAGAAGTGGACCATAACAACAATTTTTGACACCAAAGCAAGCGTGTTGGACGACCAATTCTTTTTCAATTTATTTTAAGGAAAAATATTAAAATGATTATCCCTATACGTTGTTTTACTTGCGGTAAAGTTATCGGCAACAAATGGGAATCATATTTGGGTCTCTTGCAAGCTGAATACACAGAAGGGTGAGTACTACAACGGATCCATTCGCTTGCAGAAATTTCTTGAACTCTGCTTGTCTTATTTATTCTTTCCAGTGACGCGTTGGATGCACTTGGTCTGAAACGTTATTGCTGCCGGCGCATGTTATTGGGACACGTGGATTTGATTGAAAAATTGTTGAATTATGCGCCATTGGAGAAATAAATTAATACTAGTTTTAGAGAAGTCTATAGGATCGAGCGGCTGGAGTAAATGTAAATAAAACAGCTATTTTTAACATGCAGCAACAGTTTATTCTTAAATTGTTCAATAATGAGTAAGCAAAAACGCACTGCGGTGCAAATAATTAACTTTGAACTAATAAAGCATGAAACAAAAGTTTGTTTGGCACTGGCACCGCAACCGCTCCGTTCCTGTTTGATGTTGTTGGTGATGGTGATAGTACTTGAAATTTTGCGTCACCTTTCTCTCTTTGATCGTAGCTTCTACATTTTGTCCATGAACCATGGTTGTCCGTTGTTTTCACGACGCTTCGTTAGAATGTCACAACCATTCTCAGTAACTAACAGTGTCTGCTCGAACTGTGCTGAATAAAGGCCATCACCTGTGACAGCAGTCCAATCATCAGGCCATTGTACATTTTGCGATACACCCTCGGATATCATGGGCTCGATGGTAAAGCAATGACCAGCTTTCATAACGCCTACAGCGGAGTTTTCTAAAATGAGACGATGCAATTTATTGGATAATAGAGATACAAAATAGATATTAGTTGGGGTTACATTAATCTAAAGGTTAATGCATTTAAAAGGGCTTCACAATGCCTAATGGGTGCGATTGAAGTTTGATAGTAGTAGAAACTAACTATGGTCTAGTCTTAAAGAAACTGGCCCGCTGAGACCCCACCTATGATTCCACAGATCCAACGTCTATGTGGGATGGTGACGGAACGTATCATACTGATTACGGAGGTGCCTCTTTATGTAACGTCTAAGGGATGCTTAAGTTTATCGTTCAGCAGAAACTGTCTGGTCAGCAATTCAGCCTAGCAAAGTAGGCGCAACTTAAGGCGCTTAAGAGGACTTTCCGAAACAGTTCCGATTCCGGTGTTTGGACAGAGTTACTTCTTCCTTCAGTTGGAGTCGCATCGGTTTGGCGCTCAATAGTCAACAACGGTGATAGCGGCCTCTAGTCACTTCTACGACGGATCTACCTTATGTTGTTGTTGTTGTTGTTGTTGTTGTTGTTGTTAGTGTTGTTGTTAACAGCAAAAATCACTCCCCGAAGTTCGGATATTAACCCGGTACGCTGCGGTACCGCCCGACTGTCATGGTGGCGATTTGGTACGACCAGTGGAACCTTCTAGGCCATGTCAACCCTCCATCCGTGAGAAAGGAGAAAATGGGTAATGAGAGGCATCATATCCGTAGATCAACCATCGAGTTAGCACGTGGATCTACCATATCGTGGGTACGTCCTAAGCCATCTAACTCGCTGGAGGTTCTTCCATTCATGCGTTTTGCTTTCGGCAACATACTAAAAAGTCTTTAAATCCAAAGGTGCCCAGTCAGGTGCCAAACAACATCAACACAGACTCTGTAATCCGCATCTACGAGTGAATTTTTCGGCTAAACATATTATACCTTGCGGGTTAGGGGCCTTAGAATATGACTTAAGGTGATGGCCCAATACACGCTTGCTTTGCTTCGAGAAATGTCAAAATTCTTTTGAACTCTACTGAAATGTATGAAAGTTGGCCCAGTGGCAGCCTTGCTTTGCTTGCTTGAAGCGCTTCAAAGCGTCGAATCACCCAAATCTCCGTTTGACAGCGCTTTACACGCTTCGCTGTTTGTCTCATCTTGTATTTTTGTAGCTTCTATTGGGCCATAGAAGCTGTAAAAGGTAAGCCTAGGTAAGCAAAGCAAGCGTACATTGGGTCATCAGCTTTAGGTAGGTACGCATGTCGTAAGTGGCGACTACAATCCACATAGACCTACTACCCATAACCCGAACAGCAAGGGCTTCTATGAATGACTGGGGCGGCTAGGTAGGGCGAACCAATGCTAATAGAAAACCCCTAAAAATGACATAGAGATTTATATTCAAATCTACTTACTGGCATAATGAGGCACATTAGGTGCAGTATGGAAAAGTCTATGTATTCCATGACCGCAGTAGCTCTTCACAACGCTAAACCCATGAGGTGCGACATGCTTTTGTATAACATTGCCGATTTCACGATACTTGACACCCGGTCTGCCCAAATAAAAAGAAAACTCATTAGTACATATCTTTTGATAAATGGTCCCCCTCAATAATACATACCTGACCATCTCTATAGCTTTACTCAGCGATTCATAAGTGACCCGCACTAATTTCTTATGCTTCTCCGCCACATTACCAACAAAAAATGTTTCATTCAAATCACCATGAAAGCCATGATGATACACTGTCACATCCACATTACAAATATCGCCATCTTGCAAGGGCCGCAAATCTGGTATACCATGACATATCACTTCATTCACCGAAGTGCAGCAGGATTTGGGGAAATTATAATAGTTTAACGGTGATGGATAACAATCACGCTCAATTGCTGCTTCATGCACCAAACGATCGAGCTCATCTGTGGTGACACCTACAGCCACAGCTTTGGCAGCTTCATCTAAACATTCACGTCCGAGACGCCCAGCAACGCGCATTGCCTCAATTTCATCATCATCCAGCACCTTAATTGAGGTATTACCGCGCATTGCCTCCTCGGATGCGGCACGCCCATTTGGATGATCAGCATAATCTGGACGCTCAATACTCTCTGGCACCGGACGTTTGGGGGTGTGTGGATATGGTCGCAACTTGCCGGTGAATCGGAAATGTGGCCAAGGATTAAAACCAGCTTCTGAATTGTCCACCTGTGGCTTGCCGGCACCCGCTGCAAACAAATAATTGTCGTAATATGATAGTGGGGGGTATTAAATAAAATGGTCTCAAAAACTCACCAGCAAGCGCATGGATAGCTTTGTGCTCTTTCCAAAATCCTTTAAAGCAGGGTTGTGAACAGAAGAACGAGCCGGGGATGTGCAACTTCAAGCATGTTGGACATTGTAGTGTCGCCTCCTTGCCACACCCTGGCGTTTCGCATTTGTGTGCCATTTTATTTGGTTTGCTTGGCAAAAATACTTAACTGTTTTTCGTGAAAATTTCTAAAAATAGTAGCGTTATGACTACTTCCTGAAATGGACACAGATTACACGGTGGACAAAACTGGGAGATTCTGCTAAATTTACATTGGGGTTAGGATTTGACAGCTGCCTTGCGCCGAATAGCTCTGTTCCATCAGCTGTTTCAAAAAGTTGTAGAATTTAGCGGTTTGAATAAAAACAAAACAATTTTGATTGAAAAAATCCAAAGTCTCAAAATGGATTATTTTAATCAAGTTCATAATTCTATGAAATCTTTCGAGAAAATATGGGACTACTTCTAAAGGTTATATATAAAAATGGGGGTTTGTTAAGGAACATAAATTACATTTGATATTACAACAAAGCCACCTTTCCTAACTTCAGAAACAGACTAACTGGTTGTTGTCTTGGGTGAATTTAAATATACGTAGCATACAAACCCACAGTGACGGATACAAAATTAGGCTAGGAACTTTATGAAAACTATTCGAACCATGAGCGTTTTGACAATCTCGGATACTTAAAATGACAGTCCCGGGATTTCTATCGAACCATGAAGCGTTTTGACAGTCTCCGGTATTTTAAATGACAGTCCCGGTATTTCGGGATTATCTTAGATGCCCTCCATAAAGGTAGGAAAAGGTATCCAAAGACGCGTTTTGATCTCGGTATACATAGTCCGAAAGCGAAGACTTGATATTTTTTGTTGTGAAGAGATATTTCAACTCAGAAAGATGCTCTGCATATAAATACCATGGGATCCCGAAAGCCTAGTATTTGAATAAATATAATCCGGGGGCTTCGGGATAAATAAAGTGGCCCGGGATGCCCAGATTTCGGGGTCGGGATTCGCCGGGGTCGATGACATGAACCATGAAGCCTTTTGACAGTCTTGGGGATTTTGAAATGACAGTCCCGGCATTTCGGTATTTTTCGGGGTTATCTTAGATGCCCTCCAAAAAGGTAGGAAAAGGTATCCAAAGACGCTTTTTGATCTCGGTATACATAGTCCGAAAGCGAAGACTCGATATTTTTTTGTTGTGTCTGCACATAAATACCATGGGCCACTTCTCAATTTTGGGATCGGACCCGGTAAAATGACTGATTTTTTGCCAAAACCTTTTCACTGAAACAAAACTTTGAATTTCCGCTTTTGAATTTTTGATATCAAAATACAGAAGTTTCATGGGACTATTTTTATTCAAGTCACGGGATTCCGAAAGACCAGTATTTGGTATCAATGTAATATTGGGGGTTCGAGACGAATAAAGAGGACCGGGATGTCCGGATTTCCGAAGCGGGCTTCACCGGGCTCGTTGCCTTAGTTGGGACTTCCTACGTGGAGCGCTCACCCGCCTAAAGAGGCTCTGAGAAGGCTCCCTACGGACCGTATCCGACAGAGTAAAGCGCCTTTGGTAAAGCTCCACCACAGCCCACGGGTCCAGATGAAAATAACAGGAAACTTACAATTTTCTTTGCAAATATCTTGCAAACTACTCGAAATAAATGTCTGGCGGAGGGGATTCAGATTCGTGGGATCGACATGCATCTTTTAATCCCTGTCCTGCTATTTTCCGACCAGAATTAGCACTTGGTGGCTGTCGTAAAGTTTTACCTCGGGTTTTAAAATAGATAAAAAAGTGTTCCTCTGGGACCCTTTAAATTAGCGTTTGCCAAGTCCCAAACACCTTCTCAAGCAATGAAAAAAGTTTTCCCTTAGGACTTAATAGGTGCTTTTGCAGAACTCCTTTTTGGGAGCGCACTCGTTACGGCAAACGTTTTGAAATAAAAAACAAAAATCCATATCTAATAAGTGTAAAAAATCCGGAAATTTCGACAAGTAACTGAAAAACACTTGGTTTCAAGTACTTTTTGACAATTGAGTTTTTTTTCTCTACTGAGTACATTTTCGGTATTGAGTATATTTCGGGTATTAGTAGTAGTAGTAGTATTAGTAGTACATAGTAGTCAGTATCGATACTTTTAAAAATCGGGTACTGTCGATACTTTTCAGCATCGAGTACTGCGTACTTTTGGAATCGATACTGCCCAACACTAGTCCCTGATCAAACAAAATTGGGAACCCCTGACATACAGGAAGGCTGAAGTTGTTTGAAAAGGGTTCCCACCTGCTTAAAATTATTTTTGCATGTACAATTCGAAAAGGGCTGCCATCTATTTTAAAATAATTTTTTTCCATTAGTTAGGCACTTTTAAAAATTTTTTTTTTTTTTTACGTAGGCGCTTTGGCCTTAATTTTTTATAAAAATGTGCAGGAGCTTAAATTTTTTTATTTTTTTTGCCACCTGGTAAAAAGTTATTTCTCCTGTATAGTTTTTCTTGCTTTTTGAAATTGAGATGTAAGGCAGAGCCCTATAGATTTTTTAAAAGGGCTGCCAAAGATTTGAAAAACGTTTTCCTATAAAGGCAATTTGTTTTAAATTTTAGTTGTTCTATGAAGCCTTTGGCCTAAAAATTACTAATTTGCTATAATTTTTTATACCAAAATTAGACCCTTTAAAACTGCATACTCGAAAAAATTCTATATGTTCTGTTGGCCGAGCAATCAACGTTCGAAATTTTATTGCAATAATTTTTGGAAAGTTACAGTTATTTTCCATCTGCAGTGAACATCCTTTGAATTAGTTGGCTAACCTACATTCATTTAGACAGGAATCATTTCAAACGCATTTACCTACCCAGAATTTACAATAAGTAATGTACTTTAACCTTAATTATCTCAATTCAACGTCAATGTTACTTAGATCCTTTTGGTTATAAACCCTTCAATTATATTCAGAACGAGAAGGCACTTTTTGTGCAGAAACTCTTCTTTGAAATATTCCGATTTTATCTAATTTTTAGCTCTCTGTGAAAAATCAAATAAGGAACATAAAAACTCGACATATAATCTTATATTATAAAATTTCTCTATACAATTTCTTCCTAGTTTACGAAGACTAACACGGTTGAGTTTTCTGCGTCGAAGACTAAAGGGTCAGTTACATAAAGCTTTATTTTGACTTTACCTCAAACTTTGACTTTGACAGAAAAGTTCAGTATACGTATTTAAACGAAGCATGGCAAATTGGAGACCTCAAAGTTGAAGCAAGGTTAAAATTTGGCAAACTCTCTCCCACGCAGAGAACGAAGTGTGTTAGTCTTCGACGCAGAAAACTGAAGCGTGTTAGTTTTCGACGCTAACTGACCGTATTAGTCTTCGTTGGGAGCGACGATATGCATATAAAAATAAAACAATTTTCTGTGGAACAAAATACATAGATACACAGACAGAAAAAAATTTTGACTATTTTTGGCACACCCTAAAATAGATATTTGTAAATTATTCAACAGCTTGCTATACAATAACTTCAAATTCACCTTTTCGTAATTATCAAGCACAGTCACAGTGTTGCTGAAAGTGTATTTTTTGTTATCTTTTAAATACATGCATACATACACATATACATGCACATTTGCCGGCAAATTTTGTAAACATTAAACAAAAACATACAACCCAGCTGCACAAACATACACTCGATATCCTTCATTCAAAATACATTTGCACTTGCGCTTTCAAAAACATTAACGTTATCTTTTACAGTCACCATAAATTTACGATTCGCAACAGCTGAGCGATTCTAAACACCGCCCAACCCCCCTCAACATTTATGCTTATGTTGCCTTTTCTATAAAACACACACACACGCACCCCCACACAAACACAAACACACACATTCAAATCACTTTGGCGCTTTATCAATGTTGGGGCAAGTCGTCTATGCAGAACAGCGCAGAGATAACAGCGACGATTCATAAGGTGCGTTGATGTTAACGTTGACCTCGCACAGTGTTTTTTACTGGCATCTTAGCAGTGATTATGGGATGAAACTTTGTTCAAAGACATTTATTTTGTATATCGTATATCGTTTTGGGGGTTCTAAAGTTTCACAAGCTGACATCCTATTAACATTGAGACTCGCTGCGTTCGAGCAATAAAACTTCGAAAAAGGGTGATTTCCGTTCTTGCTCCACCAAATGTAGTAAGTTAAAGCCTGAGGTAAGTACTTTAATTGAAACTCAACGAAAATAAATGTTGAAAAACAAAACCGGAACCTAACACGGAAAAGGCAAAAAAAAAGCAAAAAAAAAAAAAGGTTTTTTAGAAAAATTCATGCGCTTTGAAGGTCTTTAGCTTGAAAATTTCTGCTGTAACCTCTAAACAACAAAACATCTTTTTAAGCATCTCAAAATCTGCAAAAATAAATCATTTTTATATCAAAACAAGCATTTACTTTTTTCTATAACCAAAAAACGAAAAATGAAATTTTTCAAAAACGTTTTTCAAAACATAGTTTTGAATTTTTTTTTTCTGAAATATCCGATTTTTCTCATATGCCCATTGAGTTAAATCGAGTTTTCGTCGTTCCACCGTGTAAATGGCAACTCGATCGATCTACACCTTCTATTTGATGTTTGAAATGAGTGGAACGACAAAAATCGACCAGAAATTCGATTCGTGTAAATGAGCCTTAAGGAATTTTTAAAGTTGTAAATTTTAGGTATTTGTACATTTTTGCAGGTGCATACACTCCAAAAACAAATATTTTCTATATATTATACCCTGCTAGACAGTGCTATGACATTCAGTCAGCTTTGTAATGTTGCCTTTGAAAACGTGATAGAAAATCCCAAGCTATGAAACCGATTGAAATAAAGTTCCGGTTTCGGTTACGGTTTTGTAACGTATTTCGGTTTCGGTTTCGGTTTCGTTCTTCAACATTTATTTCGGTTTCGGTTGCGATTTCGTTCAGTTTAACTCTACTTTTTCTATTAGAAAAATGTTAAAATGGAACGTTAATATGAGTAATGCTTTCTGAGACGGCGACTAAACCTTTTTTTCGGATATCGTAAATTTTTTTCAATGACTTCATTCGCCTATAGTTCAATTCTTTCGGAATTTTGATATTGAGGTCAAAAAGTGCCTTGCTTAACCATCTTCCATGAAAATTATTCAGGGTAGCCTCTTCTAAAATAAAATGTGTTCACAAAAAAATTCAAAACCGTTTGGAACCGGTTCCGGCTTTTGAAGCGGTTTCGGTTTCGTTCTTTTTCAGAAAAAAATAATGGTTACGGTTTTAAAAATTGAATCGGTTTTAATCGGTTACGGTTTCGGTTTTGAAAATTGAATCGGTTTTAATCGGTTACGGTTACTGTTTCGGTTTCAGTCCTTGGAAAATCCTGATGTAAATATCAGCTGTTTTATATTTACATCATGTTTTTCTATCACGTATAACCGTTTTCGAGAAAAATCCGAAAAGTCTATACGTGGCATTTATGTGAATATAATGTATATATTTAGTTTTGCAATGGCGATATCTCAGAACTGGTGACTCCTAGATAAAAACTGTTCGAACCATTTTTGTAGAGAATTTTCAGGTCTACATTTTTATCACAGGTAGTTTTGACTAAAACTGGTATTTTAAATGAGTTTATTTAAAAAAGAGCTCTGGGAAAAATGCCGAAACTCAACATATCATCTTATTTTAATGCATATTTGAGAATTCAAAAGAAAAAATGGAGGGACATTCACCTTTTAATAAAACATGCTCAAAACCCACCGTGCACCTCAACTTAGCATTCCAGACACCTGAGTTCGATTCTCATTGAAAGCCATATAAGAACTTTGAAAAATAACTAATTTTTTTACTTGTCCTAAGAACAAGGAAATGAGTAATTAATGTAAGGAAACCCCCATTCCTCAAACTGGGTAAAATATTTTACTTTTGTTTAAACCACATCTTTGGGGCCAAATAAAGGAAATTTTTCCAACGTTAGAGGACGACAGAAACATTTGAGATAATGGTGTTCTAAAAGGAAATGGGACATGAAATTTAAACTTTTTTAGGTCTATAACTTTTTGTATTGTTTTTTAGCAAAAACCTGTTTATTTTGAGTGTAATTTTTGGGAAGAGCCTGATTAATCATTCGTTTTAATTAATTCGAAAACTTCCCAATTGAAAACTTAGTTAATCGATTAATCACACATTGCTAACACAATCATTGAATAAATCAGGAATAATCAATTCAATAATCGCCGAAGTCTTCACATAAAGTCGCATACGTACAAAAGTTATAATCTAAAGAGCACACTGAGATCCAAAAAAAAGTCACTGTGCGATAAACAAAGTCAATAATGTAAACGTTGAAGTTGACTGCGATGCCAAAAGCGGCAGCGCCGAATACAATGACGAGCCTTTTATGTTGATGCTCGGAGTTTGCAGCATCTTCCAAATGAAATTCAGTCGAGTTCAAGCAATCGAACGCGGCGGTTGGTAAAAACGGAAAAATATGGGAAACCAAATTTAGAAACGGGCAAATGATTGAAAGGAAATAATAATAATGCAACAATAAATACTTGTGAGTGCAGCATAAAATGGCATAAGTGAATTTTTGAAATAAGCCAACGGAAAACCAATTCACAAAAAAAAATACACTCCGCGAGTGCTTACAAAGAAAAATTGTTAATAAAATAGGTACTAGGTGAGCATTGAAGCAAATAAATTTGCGCTTATTGGTATGTGTGTGTGTGTGAGTGCAACTGAAACGGAAGTGCTTACGGCAGCGCCATTTTGAGTTTCCCTTTTGTATGCAACGTTGCATTTGAAAAGTGTATTCGAAAAGTTGAAAAGATTTAACGGTAAATTTCTTTTTCTCGCGGAAACGGTGTGATTGTTACAAAAAAAGTGCAAAATAATCATAACAAAGGATCGCATGGACTGAATTTTGCGAAATAAGCTATATCTGTACGTACAAAAACAAAAAAAAAACTTTTTATTGTATAAATATTTATACGAATTCGAGCTTTATAATTTTTGCGTTTTTAATATTTTTAATTTTTAATATAGAATAAGAGATGATGATAAGAATTGAATTGCGGCATCAAAGCCATTTCGCTGTTATGGGCGACAGACAAATAGGCGAACGGCTGGGAGGAAGCGACAACAGCGAGTCAATTGGACGGACGAAACTTTGGCTCGTGTTATTGCAAGTGTATGTGTGTGTGTGTATGAGGGGCTTTGTTTTTTTAATTTGCCGCACTAGCTACTTTTGTTATTGTTTTTCGCATGAAAATGTGGTGTCTGCTGTCAACAGCTTATCAGTGGCCCCGCTGTCATTGGCGTTCTCCCTAGCTGCTATTGAATGCATACATACATACAGATATTTTTTTGTATGCATGTGTGTGTATGTGTGTAGATATGTTGACTTTCTATAGCACCCTATGCTGATATTCTATTATCAATGTTTGTTGTTTTTGCTTTCTTCTTGCCTTTGAATTACTGCAAATGCAGCCGCAAGTTGCTTCTAAAAATAACGAAAATTTAAAGTGACACGCGGCCACAAATTCATTATTTTTGCTTTGCTTGTCTTTTTTACAATCATCCTCTTAATTTTCTTCTAAAATGTTTGTTTGTATTTTTTGTTTTTGTTTGACTTGGTCCACATTTAGCACGTTGCACGGCTGCACGTTTTTTTTTTTTTTTCATTGTAAGCAATCTAAAGTAATGCCTTTGCATAAATTAATTTTTTCTTTGTTTATTTTAATTTCGAAATTTAAGAGGCAGAAGCAAAAGTGAAAGACATACATGTCCCCATTAGGGTGCCTCAAGAAAGACAAATTGTGGGTTTCCCCCTATTCTTATGGGGGCCATTCTACTATAATCAGTTTTAAAATTATGACCTGCCGAATTTTCAAAAATGGCCCTCTTAAAATGGCACGGTGCCATGCCCACTTTTAAAGTCTAACAGAAAATCACAATAGAATGACCAGCAGGATTTAGCTACCAAAGCTACTAGGGGGTTTATCCTACAAATTAAGTATCATTTTAGCCATTTTCGTTACCGAATTATTTCCATTTGGGTGATTTTCGAAATTTTCGAAATCGAAAGTGGGCGTGAGGGGCAATTTTATTCAATTTCTACAGGTATACTCCCTACCATGCCAGTATGCTTTGTGCTAAATTTCACCGTTCTACCGTAATCAGTTTAAAAGTGACGACCAGTCGAACTTTCAAAAATGTCCTCTTTAAGAAATTGATCCAAAAATCAAAATAGAATGACTGTGGGTATTCACCTATATATCATTTTAGCCATTTGTAATTTTCGAAATTTTCGATATCGAAAAAGGGGGCGTGGTTATTATCCGATTTCGCACATTTTCAATAGCAACCTACCTTGGCCAAAAAGTAATCTGTATACAAAATTTCATGCCAATATCCTAATTTTTACTCCAGTTATCATGTACACGGACGGACAGGCGGACGGACATGCCTTAATCAACTTCTTTATTTAACCTAAGATCTTTCATGTATGGAACTCTATATCTACCTCGATTATTTTGTGCCGTTACGTAGTACCGTTATGTCGACATCATTATAATACCCTTGTACTAGTAGGGCTGGGAATAAAAAAGTTGTTTAGTAAAAGGTAGCTAAATCGGCTTTTCAATTGAAAGGGAGAAATACGTCTTCTTCTACCTCTCCCCCCGGATCAAAATCAAAAAACCTTTTCGTCTTCCGTCTTTTCTATTACTATCTATATCTCCCTTATTTCTATCTCGACGCCAGCTTTACCTAGAGCTCCGTTTATGACAATAACTTCAAAACAAATAGAGATGCTGGAATGACCACCGTCCTAGATCTACCTTATTCGACCTCCACCTCTACCTACACAAACCCTTCCACTTCCGGCTATTATACCTATGTGCGAGTATAATCCCTTCAACAGCAATATCTTTATTATATAAAGCTGATGAAGTGAAAACCATCCATTAATATTACCATACCTCTTGTTTGATACCCATGACGTAAAAACAAATTCTAGGGTCACCCCTGTGTATATTTGAAACGGGCTGAGACTTCGTTAACCATTGCATAGGCCCATATCACATTATATTTTCAGCTGAAATAGGTCCCGCTTTCACACATACATATATCTTGAATTCTTTTTTTTTAGATAGATTTCAGAGGCCTTGGGTATTAAAAAAGGCTTTTAAAATGCAATGGGAAAAATGGTGTTATTGTTTGCATTTACGCTGAGGCATTCTAATGTACAACATTAGATTAGGGAGAACATTCGACTGTGAGACAACTGTTGAAGAAAAAATAAGTAAAGTATATATAGCAAAGTCACGGTATGCATCTATTGTAATGCAGATATTCAAAAAATTTGATCAATGTGAAAAATAATAGAAAATGTAGAACATTTTTAAACACATCTGTACATACATACATATCACACATACTATATTAACTTGAGCCCTTTTTTATTCAATCTCATAATTTTTTTCATAATTTGAAGTATAACAAGTAAGGAAGCCTAAGTTCGGGTGAACCGAACATTAAATACCCAGCGGTAATTTTCAGAACGGGACAATGATAGGCGCTGCCACGCCCACTATAAAAAATTTATGGAAACCTCATAAGAGAATGACCAGGGGGATCGAAATTTTCGATATCGAAAAAGGGGGCGTGGTTATCATCCGATTTCGCCTATTTTCAATAGCAACCTACCTTGGCCAGAAAGTAATCTTTATATAAAATTTCGTGCAAATATCTAAATTTTTACTCAAGTTATCGTGTACACAGACGGACGGACGGACATGCCTTAATGAAGTTCTCTTTTCAACCTAAGAACTTTCATATATGGAACTCTATATCTATCTCGATGATTTTGTGCCGTTACGTACTACCGTTATGTGAACAAAATTAATATACCTACTGGGTATAAATATACCTACTGGGTATACAAATTTAGAAATAGGTATATAACAAATCATTATAGTACATATAAACAAATTTCAAAATCGGCAAACTAATGTCACATGCCTAGTAATGTCAAAAAATTATTGCATTCAAACTCCTTGTAAATAACAGAAAACATCGTCTTACTATCAAATAAAAGTACGCTGATAAGAAACCGAGATAATCAAATGGAAATCCATACTTATATAAAATTTATAAACACGAGAGCAAAAATAATCTGCTATTTATACACACGTATGTACATAGGTATATGCGTCTAGTACTTAAGCGTTCAGCAGAATCAGTCCGTCAGTACGTTGAAACGACTGACAGCAAAGTAGACTGCGGGTGTATGTATGGGTAACGCCAGATACGACTGATACGTCAAAATAGAATTTGCTCTAAAATTGACGTACGTCGCGCAACTGACGTATTGGCGGACTGATTCTGCTGAACGCTTTATGTATGTACCAGTGGCGGAACCAGGATTTTTTTTTTAATTTCAAGGACATTTTTCATTCACATTTTCAAAAAGAATATACCTGCATTTGTTGGTATGATCAATGCGAAATTCAAGACAATTTTATTATATATTTTCTCTCAACTTTTTTCAAAAATAAGACAAGAAATTGCTAGGCTATTGTCAAAATTTGTTCCAGCAAATACAAAAAACACACTCGTTTTGATGTTGCATGACACAAACTTTGAAACAAAAATTTTGCAGTTTTGACAATAGTCTGTTAATTTTTTGTGTTTCTTATGAAAAAGTTTAGAGAGAAGAGCTCTTATATTTATTGCGTAATTTTTACTATATTTTTTGCGTAATTTTTACTATATTTTTTTTTGCTGTGAATTACTATGAAAAATATGACTTTTTGGATCCCTAAGAGCGGGTTTGGACCTGAAATCCATTACCGTGGATCCGCCCCTGGTATGTTCCTATTATCCCCTTTCTGCCTTAACCAAGTAGCACACTTTTTCAGAATTTGTTTCATTTTATTAATGTGGAAAGGCGCTCAAGTCAACATTATCTGTGAGATTATACACTTTGTTATATAAAAAAAACACCCGTCCAAAGTATGTAGATACATACTTAACCGATTTTTATGAAACTTTTATTCACAACAAAACTAGGAAGTGAAATATTAACCTTAACTTAATAAACTCTTGCCAACAAGTGTTACTTTGGACTGAGTAGGCAATTGAGAAGTAAAGTCCTCTCTCGAAGAACAAAGATCACGCTCTATAAGTCTCTCATCATACCTGTCCTGATGTATGGCTCAGATTCATGGACAATGTCAAGAGAAGATGAGATGGCCCTTGGAATATTTGCAAGAAAAGTTCTCCGGAAGATTTATGGTCCTTCCCGTGATGCCAACGGCGAGTATCGAATGAAATTTAACGATGAGCTGTAAGAGCTTTACGCAGACCTGCCATAGTGCAGCGAATTAAAGCCCAAAGGTTTCGCTGGCTGGTTCATGTTATGCGAATGGACAAGGAGGCTCCAGCACAGAAGGTTTTCCTATCGACACCCGAATTCGGCAGCACAGGCAGGGGGAGACCTCGACTGAGATCGAAACAACAAGTGGAGGATGACTTGAACTCCCTTGGTGTTTCCAATTGGTGTCAGTTGTCGCTAAAAAGGAACGACTGGCGGGCTTTGATGCGAAGCGGCCAAAATCTGCAAGGAGGATTCCAATATCGTGTAGTGTTTCATCACAATCCATGACGAAGTTCTACATTAGAGCTACGAGTTTTTTTTTTTGAATTTAGATCGTTCTGTAATTTGTCGATGAGCGGTTTTGCATAAACATTGAACATATGTATTTAAGAGTCTATTTTATGCACCTATGTATTTATGAGTTTTGTCTTTTATATACCCAACAAAAAATTGTTAAGAGATTATAAAGAAAAACCTTGAAAAAAATCGTGTTTCGAATCTCTAAAAGAGTGCCCCTACTAGACGTTTGCGCCAACAATGGACTATAATGCAGTATACATACACACATATATAAGTAAAGTTCGGGTATAATAGGAGTGCAATAATTCTATCCATGAGACGCGCTCAAGAAAATGTCATATGCCTAATGCTCCTGTTCGACTTATTCTGGACTCATCCTAGAAATCGAGTTGTTTCTACGATGAACGATAAACTTTCTCATTAGGTCAATTTACTATGTGTAGTATCCTTCCCTATAAAAGTAAGCACCAATGTCAGGGTAAGAATGGTTTGAAGGCAAATAAGAATGACATACCTTGGGCTGGAGCGTTTTGATTCTGAGTCTATATTGCGTGAATTCGTGCAGATCATCCTTAAAGCCGCTCCGATACTACCAACAGTTCCGTAAATCTTTCGAGGAACTTTCCTCAAATGTCACATTTTTTGATGTTATAATCGTCCATGCATCCGCGATAGGCATGATTAGCCGGGGAGATAAATGTCGTTTGTTAGAAACACTTGTTTCCAAAAGTGATTCTTCGTTCAAGTCTACTGAAACTGCGCTGATGATCTTTACGACAAGATATTGTTAATCTACTCCATCTTCTTGATCTTCTTCTTCTTACTTTTACCTCCTACTCCTATTTTTCCAATTATTTCTATTACTTTTCATATTCCTATTCCTCTCCCTTTCTGTTCGCCAAAGTTTACAATACTCAGGCAAAATATTTTAAGCTGCATCCTAAGTTGGAGTCCGCCTATGCCCGAAAATGTTCTTAGTTATACAGTCGAATAGTTAAATTTAGGAATGTCAGCCGTATATCAAGCTCCAAGTTTAGTCCTTCGCGCTATAAGCCCTTTGATGAAATCAGATAACTACTGTATAATGTGTGAAATTTTTCTTTGTTATCTATCCATTGATAATATATTTATAAGAAGAAGAAAAATACATACCTACATACAAGAATAAAATTATTGTGCCTTACCACACTTGCCACTTTTACACTCGTCCATTTTCCGCAAAAATAGCTGCTGTTGTTGTAGTTTCTGCCGATTGTCAGATGTCGATCAATGAAGCTCAAGAAACGTGTAAACGTGTGCCACGTTTCTTGCTACTTCCCATCCCCGTTGCATTCAATTTAAAGCTGTGATGCCATACCAAAGCTTCCGACACATCAATTGATTCTTGGGGATTTAGTTACTTCTTACTCTCTTGTCGTGCCGCCAATAAACGACAACATCATTGGCATGGTAGTTTTGTATGTATAAGGGTGTACTTTTATTATAGAGCCAACAGAAAAAACAACTAGTTTTAAACAAGCAGTGATTCTGAAGGAAGTTTTGTACAGGTTGATTGGATGTAGAAGTCGGTGAGAGCCTTAATGAAGCTTGCAAGTTGTCTTCCATGCTGATGACTTGACTTTATGAGGAGCTCGTATCTCGACAGCCTAGACGATTTGCTGAAGGGTGGCCAAATAAAATGTCACATGCACGGAAAGTCTCGCTTAGGCTTTGTGAAAAGATTAAAAATGAAGCTAACAAAAATAATCCAAAACTCCGAGTTAAAAATTGCAATCTTTTGAAAAACAGTCTATCTCAGAATAATTTTTTAAAATGACTTATCTCAACGCGTTTTGAAACAATCTCTGGGAAAGAACGATGTTCAACCAAACTCATATCAGCCCTTTTTGTCTAAGTTCTGATGTAGATAGAGGGATCATCCTCTCAGACGACAAGACTCAATTGCATTGTAAATCACCTAGCCTTTCTACCGACGATGCTGTAGGAGTTGCAAAGATGACGAGGCGGAGGATACCGGGGGAGCACCTCATCTGCAACTGCCCGGCTTTAAGTGGCGCGAGAATGCGCTTTATGGGAGTGCCCTTCCTGGTTAGCCTACGCCAGGTCACGGAGCTGGACATAAAGGACTTGATGGCCTTCAACATCGTCATCTAAATGGTTCGAGGAGGAGTAACGGTGTCGGTTTAGGAGCATCAGTCCCGGGATTCTGCTATGTGGAGAATGCCGATAATACAGGGATTTTCTATAAGGCAGGGTCCCAGAACCGACTTTCCTAGTGTTGGTAGTATCACAACGAGCCTTTTAATATTGGCCTAGGTGTGCCTCTGCGGCAGCCACTTGAACCTAACCTAACCTTGCCTTTCTGAACTGGTCAAGATATAGTCACAATTAAACTAGTTTCCTAGCACTAGTTTTGAACCAGAATTATTGATCCCTACTGGCTAATTTCCCTGTTGGGTACTTTATTATCCGCATACAATCAACATAATACTATCGCAGCTAGCAACCAACAAAAAAAAAAAACAAAACACTAGCGTAAAAAGATTGCATCTCTAGTGTTCTCTGTAGTTAAGAAGATTGGCGCACTTTACGTGTTCAAATCTGCGATCCCGCCCGCATAGCAAAATGTAATTAAACGCGGTTAAGTGTTCGAATCGTTGGATGAGTATCGGACAGGTGGGTAATCTTATAAGTGGAGCAGAGGTGGTTCTATAATGTGAGAAGGGTTTGTTTTTACATCAAAAAAAAAGGTTATGGGATTTCTGATTTATTTTTAACTTCAGGATGTGGCAACAGTTTCGAATGCGGTACATTTCGGGATTTGCATAGTTTGATATCAGTTTCTAGTCCCAGACACAATTATGACCAAGATCCCAGACGTCAGTTATTTTAAAATGGATGAAACCAATACCGATCGAAGTAGTGTAAAGAGATCCGGCATTTAAAAAGATCCAAATTTGGACAAACCCGCTTAAACATGTGAAAGCACAGTAAGAATTACGAAAATTCCTGAACTTTGACTCAGGGACTTAGGGGTAGTGTTCTACGACACGTGTGTAAAGATCCGGCATTTTAAAAGGAGCCAAAGTTGGACAAACCTGCTTAAACATGTGAAAGCGCAGTAAGAATTACGAAAATTCCTGAGCTTGAGGTGTCTGGGTGAAGTTTTTGTCATGGGGTGATCTCCAAAAAATGCCTGATACCACTTAGGGGTTGTGTTCTACGACACATGTGTGAAGATCCGCCATTTAAAAAGAGCCAAAGTTGGACAAACCCGCTTAAACAAGTGAAGTTCCAGTAAGAATGAAAGAAAATTCCCTAGTCTTGAGGTGTCTGGCTGAAGTTTTTGCCATAGGATGAAGTCTTAAAATTCCTGATACTTCTTGAGGGTAGTGTTCTACAAAAAATGGGAAAATATTGGGTAATTAAAAACAGCCAAAGTGGCCCAAATGCGAGAAATTGTTAAAACAGAATAAATTTCCATAGGAAAATCCGCGAGATGCAGGTGTCTGGCTGGAGCCTTGTCACTGGTACGGGTCTAAAAACACTTGATACTGACGCGGGGTGGTAATTTTCGTCAAATATGTGAAAATCAAAATTTTTTGGCGACCGATTCCCAGGCCCTTCGTTCTAGATTCGGGCAGGACTATCGATCGGCATTGGTTTCATCCATAGTGACGCCTCGCTGGGCTCTCGCTCTACAAGTAAAATTTCGGCTTAGCGGTCGGTTCGAGTTTCTGTTCAAATCCTAGTTTTAGTTCCAATTCCGTTTAAGGATCCACGTTTGGTTCCAATTCTATTCCCGTTCCCATTTTTGTTTTTTCTTTGGTGTCCAGTTTCAGTTGAGTCTTTATTTCGCCTTCGGTTCCATGTATAATTTCGGTGTGGGGTTCAGCTCCAGCTTTCGTTCTGATTTCTCTTCATTATCCATTGCGTCTTCGATTCCAATGGCAGTTCCCGTTTCGGCATCGGGTTAAGTGCAAGTATATTTTTTGGTCCGTTTTAAATTTTCGTTATAGGTTATCAGTTTAGTTTCGTTTTCGGTATCCGTTCCAGTTTCCGTTAAGTATCTGCATTCGTTCTCGGCTTCGGGTTTCCGGATCGAGCTAAATTCTGGTTTATGTTTTAGTTTTATATTTTAAGTTTCGATCCACATGTCGACTTCCGCTTCTTTCCCATAATTCTGTTTGGGTTTATTTTCAGTTTCCACCCCGTTTCGGTTTCCATTTTCGTTACGTTCTAGTTTTTGGCTACCGTTGCGCCTTCGGCTCTTTCCCGAAATTTGTTTTGGGTTCCAGTTTCAGCTCTGTCTGGTTTTGGCGCTTATACTCTTTTTATTTTATTTCACTTGGTTGCGAAAAATCTTCTAAGGTTAAATTTTCCGAACAAAAAATCCAGACGATATGAAAAATATTGAAACACTTGTTGAACCAAGCACAAAATCTTCGAAAATTGACTTCTCACTTTTGATGTTAATCCTGAAACCAAAAATATATCCCCACAAATCAATTTTCAATACCTAAAACAATTTCAAACAAAAAACACTTTCAAGAATCTGCATAAACAAGTGAGTAAGAAAAAAAAAATTGTTTTTTTTTTTTTTGTTGAGCTTTATAATTTTTGCTTTATCGCATACACAATCTTACTCACACCGTGAACACCTTTCCACTGCATCATTGCCTTAACTTTGACACGGGGTCTTTGGAATATCAATAGCATACACACTGAGGATGGAGGAGTATTGAAGC